>VZDJ01000778.1:42618-489207 GCA_008694505.1 Cyanoderma ruficeps | reverse complement strand
TGCAAGGAACAGCCCCTTCCTTGCTTTTCTGTGGCATTTTGATAAGGAACTGCAGGAGTGAGATCTCATGGATTTGAAGGAATGACCCTCCTGGTGCATCCAAGCACACACCTGGCCTTCTGTCTGGCTCTATTCCCTCTTCCCAGCTGTTTCCCAGGTTTGGGGATTATTCTGGGGACCTTCTGATCAAGTGTCCTCTGCAGAGATTTGCCTGGGAATTCCCATGGCAGGAGTTCCCAAGGGAACAGCTGGAGCTGTGCCAGGGAGGATCAGGCTGGATCTCAGGGAAAGGTTCTTCCCCCAGAGGGTGCTGGCCCTGCCCAGGCTCCCCAGGGAATGGTCCCAGCCCGAGGCTGCCAGAGCTCCAGGAGTGTTTGGACAGCTCTGCCAGGGGTGCCCAGGGTGGGATTGTTGGGGGGTCTGTGCAGGGCCGGGGGTTGGGATGATCCCTGTGTGTCCTTTCCAGCTGAGAATATTCCAGGATTCCATGATCTGTCTCTCTGTGTCCGACCCCTCTCCCAGGCAGTTCAGCCCTGTAAGCTCAGTGCATTTGGTGCTGTTGGCCCCCATTTCCCTCTACCTGTGCTGGGGACGGCTGGGATGTGTCCCTGCAGGAGCTGGTCCCTGCCAGCTCCGTTTAGATCAGCTCCCACCAGCCTTGCCTGGGGCCTGGGGCCTCCTGCCAGAGAAACACGAGCTGCCCCAGTGGGGAATTCTGTGGTTGCCCCACAGCCTCACTCAAACACAGCACTGAGCTCCCGGCCAGCACCTGCAGATCCATTCCCTGCTCCCTGCAGTGCGTGAGGGAAAGGGAATGAGGCATCAGGGCCAGAAGGGACCTGCTGTCAGCAGAAGAGGGTCAGGTTGGCATCAAATGCCGCCAAACCCAGGGCTGGGGTGGTGCTTCTGAGGGAATGCTGAGGGATAGAAATCCTCCAGGAGAAGCTGCAGGGGCAGCACAGGGAATGCTGAGGGATAGAAATCCTCCAGGAGAAGCTGCAGGGGCAGCACAGGGAATGCTGAAGGATGGAAATCCTCCAGGAGAGGCTGAATGGGTGGGACAAGGAGTGCTGCACACAAACAGTCCCTCAGTTCAGTTATTGCAGGGACCAGGGTGTGCCCAGTTACCCCCAGCACTGACTCCCAGTTTGCCCCAGCACTTGCAGCTCCTTTGCCTTGAAACTCCAAAGAGCTGCCCTAAACTCCAGCTGTTCCATTTCCAGCATTTTTGTTCCTTTCATCTCCTTGCCTTCTGTCCCTGCAGCAGCTGCACAGATCCCGTCCTGCAGCTCCTCTCCAACCCTAGAGGGTGCAATTGGCTCAGAAAGCCTCAACAGAACTCCGAAATTGGAATTCCAAGGATTGGAAGACAGGGAGGTGGGAGAAGAGCTGATGGCGAGAACACCTCAGCCAACGCGCTCCAGGTTCAAGAACTCCGCTATTCCCTGTGTGCCTTCCCTGCCCGCCCCTGCTGGCAGCGTGGGATGTGGAATTACAGAGCCGGGAGAGCTGCTGGTGTCATCCTGCTGCTGGGGTGGCAGCTGAGGATCTGCCCCTGATCCCGGGGATGTGCAGCTGCCTTCCCCCTAATTTGCCGTGGGATGGAATTCCCCATCCTAGCCAAACTCTGAGCTTAGGGAATGACCAACCCTCAGGCTCCCAAAGATATCCCTCATTAGGAGTTTCTGTTGTGCCACTGGGCACATTTCAAAAAATCAACCAGTCGAGCCCATCAGAGCAAATGCTCAAAGCACAACGAAGAGGCCTGACAGTGGGAGCATTGGAAGCAGCCAAAACTCCCTGTCCAAGGAGCTTTCCATCCTCCCCCGTGTATCCCTCATGTTTATTGTGCTTCTTTTGTGACTACAAAACACAGAGAGATGGCAACAAAACAAACCCTTCCCCTTCCCAGCAGAGACAGCGCTGGAAAGTCAATCCCTGCTCCAAGTCCTCCTGTTTGGATTCCTCAGGGATTTGTCCTTAACAGGTCAGGAGGGAACTGCTGCTATAACCATCCTCTGCCTGAGAATGCAGTCGACCATTCAGTCTCGATTTTAAGATCTTTTAAAAGATTAAATATCAATTAATATCCTTAACTGCTACCATAAATCTGAATTAGGAACAAACCAGATGAGATTAAAGGACCTCTGGAGATCCCTTCCAGACCTGGGTTTAAATTGAAGGCAGCTGCCACCTGATGGTCTGAATTAAATCTAGGGATGTGAACCTGCTCTGGGCCGACCAGAGAAAAAACCTGATGCAGGTTTGGGAAGTGTCGTCATTTTTAGGTCTTTCTGAAATAAGGAAACCCCATAGCAGCACAGCCAGGCCACAATCCATGGATTTCACCCCAACCAAAGCCTTGTTTGCCTTTCTCAAAGAGAAGATGAGGCCCAACCTCAAATCCTGGGGCCTGGGTTCAGGGTTGGGAGGACTGAAGAAGGACCCGGAGGGGCTGGGGCATGTCCAGGGAAGGGAATGGAGCTGGGAAAGGGCTGGAGCCCCAGGAGAGGCTGAGGGAGCTGGAAAGGGGCTGAGCCTGGAGAAAAGGAGGCTCAGGGGGGACCTTGTGGCTCTGCACAACTCCCTGACAGGAGGGGACAGCCGGGGGGGTCGGGCTCTGCTCCCAGGGAACAGGGACAGGAGGAGAGGGAACGGCCTCAGGCTGGGCCAGGGGAGGCTCAGGGTGGATACTGGGAAAATTTCCTCCTGGAAAGGGTGCTCAGGCCTTGGCAGGTGGTCAGGCCTGGGGCTGTCCAGGGTAGGGGTGGAGTCTCCATCCCTGGAGGTTCATAAAACGTGGATGTGGCACTTCATGATATGGTTTAGTGGGAACGGAGGGATTTGGTCAGAGGTTGAACTCAATCACCTTGGAGGTCTTTTCCAACCTCAGTGACCCTGTGATTCCATGGAAGGACGAGCATGAGCTGAATGCAGAGTCCTTCCCCAGCACTGCCCCAGCCCCTCCAGCCCCCTCAGGAGCACTGGGCAGGTGCTGACACACCAAACCTCCCCATAACAGACCTCTGTAAATAACCAACTAATAATAAATAAATGGTTAATTACAAGAGCCATTTAAAATCACTTTTCCTCAGATGAGACATGACAACTTCTATTGATGGGAATACATCACTTTAAATGCTTATTAAAAACCTATTTCGAGCTACTTGTAAAATGGAGTGCATGAAATGAGGTTTATGCTCTCCTATAAACATTTTGCCTTTTTTAGTCATCCAGACACAGAAATTCCTGCTGGATCGAAGTCACTAAAATCAATAGGAAAATAAAGCCCCACTCTGCAGTATTATTAACATAATTACTTCACTATGCAAACAATAGACTGTCTTAACTTGTGCAAAATTAGATGGAAACAAGGCCCAGGAGCAGTTTGCAGAGATCTGGGTGTCTCCAGAGCAAAGTGAGTTCCCAGCTCCTGACAGCCCCAAGCTGCACCCGGAGCAGCTGCTGTGTCTGCAAAAGGCACCAGGGCAAAGCAATTTGCTGTGCTAATGAGGAGAAAACTCGTCAGGTTCATCCCAGGGACCACAGCTCAGAGCATGGAAAGGTCTCACTGGTGTCTAAAGTGAGTCCTACTGCAATTGCAGATTGTCCAGGGGAGCAGGGGCAGGAAAAGGGAATTTTTCCTTTGAAGAACACAAAAAGACTGGAGCTCTTGCTGCCCCACCCCTGGCATGGTCCAGGGCCGGGCTGAATGGAGCTTGGAGCAGCCCGGGATAGTGGAAAGTGTCCCTGCCCATGGCAGGGGGTGGGAGAGGGTGGTCTCTATGGTCCCTTCCCACCCAAACCATTCTGGGATTCTCCAATTTCATAAAAATCTCTTTTGATTCGTTAGGCCCTGATATACACCAGGAATTGAATCTAAGGAGAGTCAGGAAGGATTTATGCAAGGAAGTGCTGGAAACTGAACTTTCCACAGAGACCAGGTTGATTCCCATGAACTCCAGGATCCGGGGGCTGGAAGGCAGGGAAGCCGTGCCTGAGGCTGGACTATTGCTGGCTGACCTGGCACTTCTGTAGCTGTAACCAGCAATCCAGGGCACTAATCCCTGCCCAGAGGTGCTGTTCCTCTGCCACAGGTTCTCCTGGTGTTGGGAATCTCTGTCCTGAGGTGTTGGAAGACTCTGCCCCATGACTTGAGGTTAACATAAAACCCAGTAACAGCCTTAACTGCTGTCACTTCAGGTGTTCCCAGGTATTTCCAGATGTTCCCATCTTATCACTGCAGGTGTTCCCATCCTGCTGTCATAGCCAGATGCTCCCAGTCCCACTGGGCCAGGGTGGGAGCTCTAAGCTGGTTTTGTCCATATGGGAAAACTGGTGTTGGGTGGATGGAACCCATTGAGTTCTCCAGCTGTCCCCATCCTGCAGGAATGAATTCTCTCCTCCTCTTCCTCCTCCTTCCTGGATGGGTTTCCTCAGGAGCAGCTGCTTTGACCCAAATTGCTGCTCTCTGACCCCTCCTTGGGCTGGGCTCTGCTGCTGCGAGAGTCACACCAACTCTTCCTCTCAGACAACATCTGGGGCTCATCTGGGAGGGGTTTTCCGTGGCCTCTTCTGGTGCTCATTGATCCCATTTTCCCCAGGAATTCTCTCCCTTCCTGGGTGTTATTCAGCGCTGCCTGTTCTGAGCAGGGCCCTGCACACTGACTGTTCCTGGACTTCAGCTTTTCCCCTCTAACCCATTTCCCATTTTCTGCAGACACAGTAAAATGGGAAGGTTCCATTTTGTCAAGGTGCCTGTTCTGGAACCTTCTGTTCCCCCTGGAAATTGGGATGGTTTGAGTTCACAGTTGCTATCAAAGCAACAAATCTAAGGCCTCCACGTAGGTTCTTCCTCCCTGGATCTGCTCCTAATGAGGTCTCACCTCCTGCTTCTGAGGTCATTGGAAGCGACTGTTTTCCCACTGTTCTCCCTCCTCTCCTAGCCACGCTCATCCTCACCTCAGTGCCCTCCAGCTCCACCTCCATGGGATGGAATTCCCCATCCTAGCCAAACTCTGAGCTTAGGGAATGACCAACCCTCAGGCTCCCAAAGATATCCCTCATTAGGAGTTTCTGTTGTGCCACTGGGCACATTTCAAAAAATCAATCAGTCGAGCCCATCAGAGCAAATCCTCAATGCACAATGAAGAGGCCTGAGAAGAGCACAACAAAGAGGCCCAGTTCTGTGGGAGAGAATCCAGCTTCCTCCTGCATTCCCATTTCTGCGAACTCATTCTTTCAACAGATTTCTCCTCTTTTCCTTCTGTTTATGCAGCTAAAGATCCCATTTCTACCCTCCTCACCCTCCTGTGCAATCTGTCAGGGGTAGGGAAGAGGAGGGAATCAGGAGGAATGAGGGAGAGGATGACTCCAGAGCCCGAGGGCAGGAACATTAATTGAGGGTTTCTGCTCCCAGACTGAGGACTGGAGGTGCTGCCACTTCCACAAACGCTGCATGGTCCGGCTCAGGGTCATGGAAAGGTCACTGCACATTTGTTTTTCAAGCTAACCCAGATCTTTCAAATAAATGCTGCTTCCACTCTCTGTTCAGGACTTCCCTTCTGTGCCTCCAGTAAATATTTCTGAGGAGGAAGAGCTGAGTCTGGGCAGCAACAAGAGCAGCAGGATCCGACTGATGGGAGGAGACAGGCCCAGCTGGGCCAGGCAGATGGGGCTGGGGACGGTGCCCAGGATGGCCCAGGAGGGTCCTGTGAAGGGCACAGCTGCTGTGAACTTCCCCCAGCTGGGGAAGCTGCAGGAGCATCCCGAGGTTTGTTTTCCATGTATCCCCACCTGCCAGAGGAATCCGTGCCCTGCACAGGTGCCTTGGCCCCCACACCAAATCCGTGCCTGGCACAGGCTTGGCCTTTTCCCTCCTGAGCCCCTCTCCCTGCACTGGCAGGGAACAGGGAGGCCTTGGAAGGAGACCCTCCTGTCCCACGGCCGCCTTGCTGTGCCCAAACTGCCTCTGGATTTGTATATGCAATGCCTGTTAATGAGGATAAATATTGTCATGGAATCCTGGAATCCTGGAACGGTTTGGGTTGGAAGGGACCTTAAAGCTCCTCCAGTGCCACCCCAGGACATCTCCTAGTGTCCCAGGGAGCTCCAATCCAGCCTGGCCTTGGACACTCCCAGGGCTGGGGAATCCACACGTGGGCAGTGTTAGCCCAAACTGCTCTCCAAGCCATCACTGCAATCTGTAGCCTCATTTTTTTAATTCAGATACTGAGAAATTTGCTCCTCATGAGGTTGTTTAATCCCAGGTGTGGATTTATTCCCATTTCCAACTCTGACATCAGGAGTAGATAATGACTTATCCAGGCCCAGCTCTCTTCTGGAGCTTAAAACCAGCTCAAAGCCAGAACTGGAATAGGTACTTCTTATTCTCTTTTCTGAAGGAAAATTCAGATTTAATGGGTAAGTAAGACATTGAAGGGTTTGCATAGAGGGCAAGAACGCTTGGTCATCACTGGATGTTGAAGAAAAGCAAAGATTGTCAACTTTTTAACTGGGAATTGAAATTTCTTCAGGTTATCAGGAGAGCATTTTCAGTATTTTGGGTCAAACATTCCCCATCAGATTTCTCTTACTTTCAGAAGAAACAAAAATACCTGAGTCCATTGGATTATTTAATTTATATTCCTTGGGAGATGTTGACCTTTAGAATAAATTAATTTCCAGTAAAAAAAAAAACAGTCCAGGTTTCGTAGAAAGAACTTCCCCGAACAGGCAAATATCCACTGATTCCATGATAAAATCCAGTGTTTTCACTTTGGTGGAAGAACCAAATATTAAAACTGAATTCTTGAGTTCCCCAACTGAAAACTAATGATGAAAAAAAGCAAAGTCAGGCACTTGCATATTCCCAGGCTCTGGAAGACCCTGGGACACAGCTTTTGTGCCACCAAACACCTTCAGCTGGTGAATTACAAGGTCTTATAAAGCCAATAAAATTTCCATGCTATGGGATTGAGTCATAAAGCTGTTTCAATTTACTTCCAAAGGAGAGGGATAAATCTAAAGAGGGAAATACCCACAGCGAAGGATATTTTTTGTATGGATGTGAATAATTGCCAGACAAATTAAATGAAATTTATGTGCTTTGCAATGAAGCCATGCAATGAATGGTCCTGGAGCAGGGGGGAGGAAGGGAAGGTGCCCTACAGGAGCAGCTGGAATATTTGTCTGTGGCATTTAAAGGCCCTGCAGGGGAGTGGAGTGACTGGGGGCAAACCTGACAGGAAAAGCTGCTGTTCCACAGGGAAAGGGGGGAATTCCACCCTGAAGGGTGGAGGAACCCTGGGCAGCCCTGGCAGGGACAGGTCGGTCCCACACACAATTCACACCTTCTGATGTCACAGTTCTGATGTCACCTCTTCAGCTCAGCAAGGAAGAATTGAACCCTGAATTTTGCTAGAAGATACTTTTTGATCAATTTTCTTTCCCAAATCTCTCTCATACTCAGAGGGCTGCAGGAGTAACAAATTTATTCGCAATTTTTTTGGAAGCTCTTGGGTTGGGATGTTTGAGTCCCTAAGTATCAAATCCCATATCTTGGGAGGAAATTTCCCAAGAAATGCCCAGTACCAAGACAGCTGATGGGTACAGCTGAGTGCATTTAGTCAGAGAAACTGTAGTTTAAAACAAACAGAGGAACAATTCCATCAGTGGAAAAGGAATTAAGAACTCTGGCAGCTCATGCAGCTCTTACAGCAAGTCAGGACTCAGGGCACAGCAAATGCTGCAAACTGTGTGTCCTGATCAAAGCCTTTGTATAAAATAAATCCAGCTGGGAGCAATAAGGGCACAATCCAAGCTCAGGCAGCCTCCTGGGCTGAATTGCAGGGTTCCAGCGAAAATTCTCATTTTTGTGTTAGGATGGGGCTGAACTCAAGCTCAGCTGTCCCTGCACAGACACACCCCAGAGGAACAGACCCCCTGCACCTCAAAAGGTCCCTGGCGTTTGCAGCTGCCAGGAGTGGCACAGTCCCACACCCGGACACCACGAGCTCCTGCCAGGTGTTCCCACAGGGAAGGAGCTTTGTTGACATCCTACATTTGACCCCCAATCCCTTGGAGAAATCCCTGCTCCCTCTGCTCTGGAACAAGGCACACTTTTCACACTGTCACAGAGGGTCTGTGCCCTGCCTGGAGTCTCCCAGTGCTGCAGCCCCTGGATCCCAGGAATTCTGCTGTGCTTCCACCTCGCTGCTCCCAGCCCTGGGCACCAGCTGTGCCAGGCAGCTCTGCCTGCACATTTCCACTGCCAGGGAGATCCAGGAGCATCAGGGAGCAGCAGACCATGGAAAACATCGGGCACTGCCTGGGCTGCCTCTGTCTGGGGCACAGGGCAGAGGAAACTGCAGTGGCTGGAAAAGAGAGACCCAGAGCCTGTAACACAGCCAGGGAGGGACAGCTGGGACAGCCAGGGAGCTGTTCAGGTTGGGAAAGACCTTTAAAATCACACAGTCCCAGGATGGTTTGGGTTGGAAGGGACCTTGAAGCCCATCTAGTGCCACCCTCTTGGATTTGGTTTCTCTCACCTGAGAGTCAGGTGGTGGTTCTGGTGGTGGTTCGATGGGTCTTTTTTTGCCCTCTGCCCTCTGAAGGCTTTGAGCCAGACGTGAGAATGAAATGGAGACTTCACGGTCTTGTTGTTTCTTGTTTTCTCACGTGTTTATTATTTCTTATCTTACAAGTTTTTCTCTGTGCCCGGCCGAGATGTTCACAGCTGCTCAGACACAGGATGACTCCCCCCATGATGGGAGGTCGCTGTCCTCTTATACAGATAATTACGTGTGTCTCATTTACAGTTCTGTGCCAAGGCCCATTACCTGTACTAAAGAGGTCATCTCTACTCTGACCCAATCTCCTTAAACTACTTTGTGCCACCGTCACTGCAGAAAATAGATGCCAAGGGAGAAGGAGAAGGACTCAGGGTACCACCCTAAACCCTCCATCTTGTTCCTCATTCTAAGAACCCAAAATTACAAAATTTTCCACCGGTGATAAACTACACTACTGTCTGTCACACCTTTGTGACTTGTAATTCTTCTCTGTGTTGGAAGTTTTTCTCATGGACTGAAATCAAAGCCTGTGTCTTCCTGGGCTCTGTGCCAGGCACCTCCCCTGCATAGGCCCCCCTGTCCAGGTCTCAAACCCTCTTTCTGGGGTCTCAGACCTCTCTGCTGAGGTCTGTGACCTTCCAGGGCAACTAAAGGAATGCCCTGGACTCCGACACCACTCCTTGCTGTGGGCTGGGACACTTTCCACTATCCCAGGCTGCTCCAAGCCCCATCCAACCTGGCCTTGGACACTGCCAGGGCTGGGGGGAGATAATCAAGTCCAACCACCAGCACCAGCACCACAGTCACCACTAAACCACACCCTCAGGGAAAAATCTGTGGGTTTTGAAGATTTCCAGGGCTGGGGACTCTGTCCCTGCCATGGGCAGTGTGAGGCCAGGGAGCAGAGGAGCCCCAGCTGACAGATCCTGGGTGCAGATCCCCCACTGCAGCCCTGTCTCCATGGCCACCTCTGCTCTCTGTGCTTTCCAAAGGCTCCTCTCCATCCAAATTCTCTGTCTGCACCTTGTGCAGGGGGAGAGGATAGATCTGTGCGAACAGTGAGAATTTCAGTTCATTAACCGGATCAAAAATGGAGATGTAGATAGAGGAAAAACTTGGTGTGTTTCTTCTGTGCAATGTGAAAATAATTATGGTGTTTCCATGTTTCCGTGGTTTAGGATTTTTTTGGTTTGTTTTTGAAAACTGGAAACAAAAAGAAATCCTTTTCAGTCTTAACAAAATCTGAATACCCTTGAAAATGTTTTTTTGTTTATTTTTTTAAAGCTTATTATTGCCTAATTAGGATGGAATAAATTTTAGAGGGAAAAGCTCTTGAAATAATGAGAAATCACTGTTCATGAATATCTCAGTTCTCAGGTTTGCAAGTGGCTCAGTCTCATTTTTTATCTGGCATTTGGAGTCAATTTCTTGGTCACTGTGCCCTGTCCCCAAGGGTCACTGCAAGGATCCCTAAAAATCTGATGTTTGTGTTCTGCACTAATAGTTTTATCTGCATCATTTTACCTGCACTAAAACAGGTACCTAAAACTTTACCTCTCTGGTTTGGGGTAGGGTCTGAGCCCAGAAGGGTTCAGTGGGGTGAGTGGTCAGTGGGGTCAATGGTCAGTGGGGTCAGTAGATCAGTGGGTCAGTCATCAGTGGGTCAGTGGGATCAGTGGGTCAGTGGTCAGTGGTGTCAGCAGTCAGTGGGGTCAGCTGTCAAGTGGGGTCAGTGGTGAGTGGGGTCAGGGGTCAGTAGGGTCAGTGGGTCAGTGGGTCAGTGGTCATTGGGGTCAGTGGGGTGAATGGTCAGTGGTGTCAGTGGGGTTAGTGGGGTTAGTGGTCAGTGGGGGCAGTGGTCAGTGGGGTCATCAATCAGTGGTGTCAGTGGGGTCAGCAATCAGTGGTGTCACCGGGTCAGTGGTCAGTAGGGTCAGTGGGTCAGTGGTCATTGGGGTCAGTGGGGTCAATGGTCAGTGGGGTCAGTGGGGTTAGTGGTCAGTGGGGGCAGTGGGTCAGTGGTCAGTGGAGCCAGTGGTCAGTGGGGCCAGCAATCAGTGGTGTCAGTGGGGTCAGCAATCAGTGGTGTCAGTGGGGTCAGCAATCAGTGGTGTCAGTGGGTCAGTGGTCAGTGGGGCCAGTTGTCAGTGGGCTGTAGGTGAAGGTACAGGTCCTTGGGAAGGTCTCCATACAATCCTTGACTCCACAAATCCAGACCTGGTTCCTTTGAGCTGCTGTCAAAATGCAGTGGCTAATAGATGGCCTGGAGACCTTACAGTTATAATTAATCCTAAATATAATTTTATAACTGACATATAACTAATTCTATAACTACCTCAATTCTATAACTCGCCCAGTCTGGGCTGTCGGGGACACGGGCAGCCATTGGCCAGTTAAGTGAGTGGCAGCTAATTTATCCAATCAGAGCTGACCGTGCTGACTTTCAAAGCTATATAAGGAGAACAACTCTTAATAAAGTTTGGCTATTGCCACATGAACATGGGGTGCTGTGTCGTCGCTTCTGTCTCAACTGTGCCGAGTGGTGATACCTGGATGTGAGAGGCAATAGCTGGCCGTGGGGATAGTGGTGGAGACGGAGCCCCAGTGTGGGAGAGCAGCTGGGGAGAGCTGCCAGCAGCCACAAGAGCTGTGGAGGTCAGGACCTAAATAGAAGAAGCCGGTGGGGACCCTTGTAAATAGAAGACCCTTATAAAAGGAAGAAGCAGCTAGAGACATGGGAATGCAATTTTCTATGGAGGGAAGAGGAGTGGCTCAAAGTTGTGGACTGTACACTGCTGCGAGAGCCGCAGTGGAGACGCTGCAGGCACTGCCCTCAGGGGAAGCGGTGGAGAGAGTGGGTGCACCCTTGGGCGTGAGGGCTGGGAGGACGGGCAAGAAGCCAAGAGAGGGATGGCCATTATCTGGGGCTCCTGCGGTACCACCCTGCCACATTGCCACTGGAGCTTCCCCGCCGCCATCGGCAGCATTGTGCGCAGGTTTGCTCACGCTGCGAGCATCCAGCTGCTGCCATCGCCATCCAGTGTGCCGGCACCATCTTTGTACTCCCCGCCCGTATTGCCCTTGGCGCACGTGGCACGCCCCTGCCTGCAGGTGATTGGGCAGCCGAGCTGTCACTTGGCAGGGCCACCAATGGCTATGGCGCATGAGCGGAACCCAGAAATCAAACAGTGCTCAGCCGGAAGCGCTGAAGGGGAGCCACAAGCCTCCAAACCTGGAGGTGTTGGCAGGAGGTTGCAGGTACTCGGCACTGAGGGACACCACACCTTGCCACGTTCACAGGGCTCGAGAAGCCTGGGGGTCATTTTCTGTTCATAGACTCAGAGTATCCCAACAGAGGGGAATCAAGTTACTGTGGCCTTACTGACCCGCGAGAAGACGCTTCAGTTGGCAGTTTGGTATCGGTTGGCATCTCTGTGTATGATCCGATCAGCTTTTGGAAGCAGATAAAATTAACAGCTCTCATGGAAGGAGATCTTAACAGTGCTGAAAGGATTTCTGTGCCCATGCCTGCATTATCATCAGGTGGCCAGCAGCCTGTGGGTGAAATGGTTAAAGCATTCCTGGTACTGAGGCGCAATGGGACTGCACCCACAGGGTGTTCCCTTTCAGTGGCAGGTCCTCTCTGAGCTATGCCAGCTGGCCACCAAGCATGGACTGGGGGCTCGGGCAGTAGCAAGTATGATTTTTAACTGCCAGGGAGACAACACCTTTTGACATTAAGCAGAGAGCAAAGCTGCTTTGTGCCCCAGTCCAGTATATGATGTTTGAATCCACCTAGTGATGATATGCACAGGGCCTGCAGAACCTCGAGGTCCCGCAGGAGGATCCACGTTTTGCGGTGGGAGTTTCTCAACTTATGGGGCTGCCCCTATTGACAATCCACAGTTACAGGCTTGCCTGCGTCCTCTAATACTGGCACAGGCAGAAGACTTGGGAATATAAGCCTTGTTAAAGGTTGAAGACATGGAAACACCGACTCAAAGATATTCTACGATTAAACAGGGCCCTAAGGAACCATATATACAATTCATAGAGAGGTTAAGAGATGCCATGGATAAGCAAGTGATAAATAATGATGCAAGAAATCAATTAATACTACAATTGGCATGGGATAATGCAAATGAGGACTGTAAAAGAGCTATTGATTTATTACCGAAAGAAAACCCATCCTTAAGTGAATCAATTGATGTGTGTGCTAGAGTTGGAACTGATTCATATAACATGGCTTTGTTAGCTGATTCTTTTGCAGCTACTGTGGGGTTGTCATATCAGTGTTATGGATTTGGGCAACAAGGCCATATAGGAGCAGATTGTCTCTGCAAGACCAGCTGACTGGGGACACATCAAAGACACAGAATGGTGGCTGCCATGGGAAAGTGTAACTGATGGGGGAACCCCAGTCATTTGGCCAAGCTGTGCAGGTCCAAGTTCCATCTTAATGGACAACCTCTTGGTGAGCAGGGGAACGGGAACAGGAGCACGGCAGGGAATCGCGTGCAGACACAAGCACTTTCCCATCCCCCAGTGCAAGCCTATTCTGGCTCACCGGAAGGACAGGAGAGTCGGCAGGCATGGATGTTTCCACTGCCACCTCAGTAATTATAGATACATTAAGTTCCTCTCGAGGCCTATGGACCAACAGGGAGAGGGGTCAAGTGCTCTGTTGCTGGGAGATCAACTGCAACACTACAAGGCATTTTTGTTCACCCGAGTGTCACAGATGCTGATTATATAGGGCAGATATGTGCTATGGCATCAGCGCCCTCTCCTCCTGTGACTATCCCAGAAAAAACTCATATCACCCAGCTTATACCTTTCAAGTCTTGTGTTCCCAGAACAGACCCAAGGACATGAGGAGACCAAGGCTTCGGATCAGCTGGAGAACCTTGGATGTACTAGACTCAGGTTGTCTCTGATCAGAGACCAAATATGGTTTGTACGCTCCCAATGCCTCAGGCAAGTCCATCTCATATAAAAGTCAGTGGTATAATAGATACCAGAGTACGCGTCACTATCATTTCTACAGACACATGGCCTCAGTCCTGGCCTACCACAGCCACAGGGTCTGTTGTTGCTGGCCTCAGAGGGACCACACAAAGTCATCTAAGCTGCAAACCTGTGTTGGTTAAAAATCCTGAAGGTCAAACAGGCACTCTATGTCCCTATGTTACTGCTGCCCCAGTTAACTTATGGGGAATGGATGTCTTATCAGCATGGGGAGTCTGGGTGGGATCAGATTTGTAACTGGGGCCACTGTAATAAAGGGCATAAAACAGCCTACCTTAGCCTTGAAATGGCTCACCCTCACAGCCTGTGTGGGTGCAACAGCGGCCCCTTGAAAAGGAAAGATTAAACGCCCTTAAATCCCTAGCCCAGGAACAACTCAAGGTCACATCAAGCCTCCAACAATCCCATGGAACACACCTATGTTCATAATCAGAAAGAAATCAGGTAAATAGAGATTACTCCATGATTTAAGGAAGATTAATGCTGTTACGGAGAGTATGGGCTCTTTACAGCCTGGAATGTTATCACCTGCTATGATAGCTGCCAATTGGAACATACTAATTGTTGTAAAAGATTGTTTTTTCTCTATTCCTTTACATCCAGATGATACCCCCACCCTTGCCTTTGAGTGCCTTCCATTAATCATGCAGCACCAGTTGAACGATACCAATGGAAAGTGCTCCCACATGGAATAAAAACCAGCACCATAATTTGTCAGTAGTATGTTGCACAGGCGCTCTCAATAATTAGAGAACAATTTCCAGAGGCATATTGGTATCACTGTATGAATGACATCCTAATAGCAACACCAACCCAAGAAGAGCTTTAAAAATTTGGCCAGAATTGATGCGAGCACTGCAAGAATTTGGCTCGAAAATTGCATCAGAAAAGGTACAACAAAAACCACCATGGAAATACGTGGGAGTTAAAATACTAGATCAGACCATACAACTGCAAACAATTCAATTTTCAAGCAAAATTCAGACTTTAAATGATGCACAGGAGCTTTTGGGTATCATTAATTGGGTAAGACCTTATTTAGGATTAACCACCCCACAACTGGCACTTTCATTTAACATCCTTAAAGGTGTTAACCTCATCAAGGAAGTTAACACCAGAGGCAAAAACTGCACTTGAATTAGTAGAACAGGCCATAACAGACAAGTGTATCGGATATATCCAAAGGTCTGTGTTACAGTATTTGTTGTTATTGCTGATTTATAACCCATGGGTATCATTGGACAACAGGACACTCAGTGGTTCAACCCACCACACATTGTGAAATGGCCACCTCGCCAACATAAAAAGACGGCACCTTCCATATTTGAATTAATTGCACAATTAATTATCAAATGTTGCCAAAGATGCTTACAATTAAATGCCAAAGATCCTGCAAAAGTCATTATATCTGTTCAACAGTAATATTTTGAATGGTGCTTTGCAAATAGCACAGCACTGCAAAGTGCTTCACAAAAATCATACAAGACAAATCACCTACCACCTACCTAGTCATAAACTGCTGCAATGAAGTGGGACCAGTGCATTGTCACTGAGACCACTGAACCATCGTACACCCCTGAAAGGTCTCACTGTCTTTCCTGATGGATCTAGGGAAACAGGGAAAGCCATTGCGACCTAAATTTGGACACCTAAAGCATATGCATGTTTCAGTGGACACCTTTTCATCAGCCATACGGGCCTCAGTCCACACTAGGAAAAGAAGTCACACATTGGCTTTTAGCCTTTTCCGCTCCAGGCATTCCCATACAATAAAGACTGATAATGGTCCAGCATATATTTCACAGAGTACTCAGCATTTTTTACAACTATGGGGTATGTTTTACCATACTGGTATTCCTCATTCCCCTATGGGACAGGCCATCATCGAGTGCTCCCATGGCACCTTAAAGTGCGTGCTTGAGAAACAAAAGCAGGGAATGAGTGGTGAAACTCCACAAAGTAGGGTAACCAAGGCACTATACACTTTAAACCATTTAACAGTACCTGCGAATTCTCAGAATCCTGTCATTTTAAATCATTTTCTATTGTTACAATTTTCTAGTGATGTTCACTCACCCAAACCTAAGGTATTGATAAAGAACCTCCTTACCAATAAATGGCAAGGTCCCTGGGACCGTGTTTCTTGGGGGCGCAGGTATGCCTGGATTTCCATGGATGTTGGCATCCCATGGTGCCTTGTAGCAATGTCTCTGTATAACAGGCTGTTCTGATGCACCAGCCAAACTGGCTGTGAGTAATATTATCAAACCACCTGCAGTTTTGTTGTTAGAGCTCTCAAGAATTCATCAAGGTTATTGAGAAAACAACAAGATCATAAATAAGAAGAGAGCCGGAGAAAATGTCTGCAAAAAATGTAAACTCTTGATAGGGGAAGCACAACGTAAAGATAGACGCTTGACCAATTGGATGTCCTGAAGGATGTGTGCCTGCCTCAGGAAGAAGCAGCTTGGCCAACCCAGAGATGCCCACGTGGACAGCAGACCTAGAATCTATATCTGGCATGTAACGTAAACAATAAATGGCTTCTGTTGGAATCACATTGATTCGGTTATTCAGTGGCCCATTTCCCCCTGCAGCGCCTGCTGGCTGTGTGTGTCCTGCTCCAGGCTCTGCTCAGGATCACATCCAACAGCGTCTCCTTGGCAGCCACGCAGCAGACATGGAGCAGAAATAGGAACAACACTTCACACCACCGTATGAAGGTATGGGGCCTGTGGAATGACAGTCTACCCCTACCTGGAACGTAACTTAGTTTCAAGAAGACAAACACTTTGGGAACAGGAATAAGCACATGGATTTATACCTTTTAGTGGAAACAAAACAGTAAAGCGTTAGCCATAATAGTTTTTAAGGTTCAACACTTTGTAAATGAATTAGGTGTTTGTAATTGGGTTATAGTTGTGAATAACTTGGAGCATACCACCCTGCAAAGCTGTTCCTGATGGCTCCTGGACTATGTCATCGTGATTGTTCCATACATTGTGCTGTGTTTGTCGTTGTGCAAGGGCCCTGCAGAGGATGACGGACACTGCCTTTGTATTTAAAAACAAAAAAGGAGGAACTGTAGTGGCTAACAGCTGGCCTGGAGACCTTACGGTTATAATTAATCCTAAATACAATTTTATAACTGAAATATAACTAACAGCTCTTAATAAAATTTGGCTATTGCCACATGAACATGGGGTGCTGTGTCGTCACTTCTGTCTCGACTGCAATGCCAAAGGAGCACCTGGACAGAGGAACTTTCCTTCCCTGACCACACAAATCGGAGCTTTTGTTCACAGCCATCCAACCACAGCAGCTGGAAAACTCCTTCCCTCCCCCAATAAAATGTAATTCCTTCTTTTCCTTCACCCCTTCTCCTGCATCAATTAAAATTCCAAGAGCACGTGGCTACAACCACAGCAAATCCCTGGGAACACTTTACAGTAATGACCCTGAGCAGGAATTCTTTTTGTACATTGTCCATTAATACTAAAGGATATCCTGGGAGCATTTCAGCCAAGCAGGAGGACCCCACAGGTGAGACTTGCCCAGCCAGATGAGGCTTCTTCCCACATAGGTAAATCCTGCAACACAGTCCAGGGAACTGCAGTTCATGGAAAGAGCCTGGAACCAGCACCACAGGTTTTCTAGGGATGTTTTTGCCCCTTGGGGGTATTTTTGCCCCTTCATCTGTCCCAGCAGCAGCCCAGAGCTGTGAGAGGTGCAGGGCACTGCCCTGGCATTGCTATTTCTCTGTTCCAGCAACTGGAGGAGTGAAAAGTGGAGCAAAGGAAAAGGGGAAAATCCAATGATTGTCTCCCTTGAGCAGCATCCAGACCATATCCTTTTCCCAGCTGTTCTGTATCCAGGCTTTTCATCATGCTGTGAACCCAGCAAGTCCCTCCAGCCTCAAACCACTCCAGTTACTGGGATTGAAAAGGGATTTACAAGTCAGCTCTACCTTTTCACCCTCTCCCCTGGGCTGTGTCCCAGGATTTTGGAGGGAATGTCAACTTCTGGTTTGGGGGAAGCTCTGGAAGCAGCATCCTGCTCTCCCACATCCCTGGGATTGATCCAGCAGTAAAGGTGTTTAGTGCTTGTTGTTTTGCATTGCAGCTGGGTAGTTCTTTGGGAGAGGCTGGGGAGGGGAAGAGAATGGGAAGAGGTGTTCAAGGCAAGGCAGAGCCTCAGAAGCAATGTGACAACACCCACAGCATCCTCAAAGCCAGGGAGGATCTCCAGAACTGCTGCCAGCCTGTGGTGTGTCCCGTCACAGTGATGGGAAAACTGCCACAAACCCACGGAAACTCACCAGGGTAACAGGGAAAATGGCCAAACCCCGCTAATTTCTGTTGGAACTGAGCCTGAATCCCTCAAGGCTTTTCACTTTTCCCTGCTTATCCAAACCTCCCTGAGGGAACAGAGCCTGGAGGCTGGAACTTCTTCCAGGACTTTTGCTTCCTATGGATGGAGCTGGGGCTGTAACACCCCGGGGAAGGGGAAGGGGAAGGGGAAAGGGAAGGGGAAGGGGAAGGATGAGCCCTGCTCATGGCCTGGTCATCCCTGCTGACATGGAGATCCTTTTTTTACCCCTGTCAGCACTGTAAAAGCAGCAGAGCTCCAAAGCCACCAGCGCTGTGCTTCAGGCACCCTGAGCACCAACATGTCAGCAGATTTCTAATCCTGGAGCATTTCCTGCTGGGAATGGGGCAGGAGGAGCAGCAGCACATCTGGGTTCATTAACTGAGGCTTGGACAGGCTCCAAAGTGCTGTCTAAGGACTGAGAGTTGCTGTTGTGGTTTGTCTGATCTCAGGAAGAGCTTTCCTTGCTGCTGATTGGGATTTTGCTGTGTAAATGGAACTGATCTGAGTGGGAATTGCAGAGCTGCTCAGAGGCTTATGTGCTCCCAATCCTCCTGTGATATGCTCCCAATTATCCATAATGTGAGTGACTGGAACAGTCCTGGGCTCTGAGCACAGGCTGGGTTCAGCTCCCTGCTGTCCCAGGAAGGTGTCCAGGCAGAGCTGGGAGGTTGCAGCTCTCACAGACCTGGTCCTCGTTTACCTTTACCTGCCACAAACTCAGTCTTTGGGAGCTAAAGCTGAATAAGCTTTTGTGAATCTTGGCAGGAATCTCCCTCTGTTGGAAAAGGGAATCTTCTGCAGCTTTATTGTTCTCCAGAGGATCACCCAATAGGCTGAGTTTTCCCCTTTTTAATAACTCCTTTTCCTGCTGGTTCATCCTGTCTGTCCAGCCTGGTCTGCATCACACCCGAGCTCCTCTTAAATTTATTTTTTTAAAGGATGTGGCTGTAATCTCCAGAATTTTTATTATTATTTGCCTCAGTAAAATTTCCAGAAGATGTTTTCTTGGCAGACTCAAACAGCCCCCGAAGAGCCCCCAGTATGAAGAACCCTTCGTTCCTTTGCAGGATCTTGTGGCTGGAAGGAAGCAGCCCTGTCCCTGCATTGATTTCAACCTCCCTTGCTTTGGAACTGTGCTCCTGGGAGGATCCCAGGATTCAGCTGGAGCCAGCCCCGAGCAGCCTGGTGGGAATGCAGTGCTGAGCCATCAGGAGGAGGGAGCAGATGTTTTCCTGGGGTTCCTGCCACTTTCCCTTCCCACCTGTGCCACTCCACAGGTTTCACATCCCAGGAGATGCCAATAAACCCACACAGGGTTTTATTTGGACTTGCTTTATTTTATCCTGCTCTGGTTTAGGAGGAGTTCCCCTGTCCAAGTGCACAGGAATCCTTAATGCTTCTCACATCTGAGTCTCAGTTTGACAGGGAACAGCTGAGCTGGATCTCTGGGATTGCTAAAGCTTTAATTCCACAAATATCCTGTTCTCCCCCTCTCCCAGTCCCTTATTGCAATGAAGGCCATCCCTGTGCAGAGGTGTCCTTGCTCATCCTGCTCACTGAGACTCAGATCTGGTCACAATTCTCAAAGAAAATAATTTAGAAAATAATAAAAAAACCAGCAAATGATGTTTTGCCTTCAGTTGCCAGGAAAAGTAGCTGCGACCTTTCTTGGCAGAATTTCCAGTATTAAAAGACTTCTGTGAAATGTTTGGTTTTCACACAGAAAAACAAAAGTTGTTGGTGGGGGTTTTTTGGGAGTTTTTTTGTTTGTTTGTGGTGTGGTTTTTTTTGGGTTTTTTTTTTTTTTTTTGGTGGGTTTTTTTTTTGGTGGAATGCAGCCACTTTTCCTCTAAGGCATCTGCTCAGCCCAAATCCTGTCCAGAAGCCAGTGCAGGGAAGTGGTTCCAAACATCCTTCCTCACCTCCTGCAGGGATTGATTTCATCGCTCTCTGAAGCAGCTCCTTCTCTCCCTGGCATTTTTATTTGTGCTGTCAGTGCCCACAGCTCAGGCATTCCTTACACTTCTCTCCACATCACTGCTCTGTTTCTTCAGCCTCTTCCCACCTGCCTTTCCTCTCTGATCCAGAAAATCCATCACATTTTGTGTTCTCAGCTTTGGGATTGTTCGTTTCTCTGCTCTTGGCAGGAGCAGCTGCTCCAGCAGGACCAGGATCCCCTTTTCACCCGTCCCAGTGGTGTCCACCCACCACCCTGGGGGTTTGGGGGGGGGGGTGGGGGGGTGGGATTTGGACCTGGATCTCACTGGGGTCAGGGCCCCCAGAGGGGCCATTCCCACAGGAACACATTCCCTGATGGATTCCAGTGCCCAGAATCCAACCAGTGGCCCCTCAACACTCAAATCTCGGGGTGGGCAGGCCCTGGCACAGGTGCCCAGAGCAGCTGTGGCTGCCCCTGCATCCCTGGAAGTGTCCCAGGCCAGGCTGGATGGGGCTTGGAGCAGCTTGGGACAGTGGAAAGGGGTGGCACTGGATGGGCTTTAAGGCTTCTTTCAATCCACCCCATTCCATGATCCAGGATCTCCAAAATCAGTCTCAGTGCTGGGTCTCTGCACAGCCACGTGTGGGGCTGGGATTCCCAGGTTGTTTGATGAGATGTGGGAACCATTGATATCCCATTATTATTTTTCTTCCTGAAACATCGGAGATTTTACATTTTCCCCTGTTCTCCTCCTCATGACACTTCCAGGCCATTTTCGAGCTTCCCTGGCCCTAATCTGGCCCTCCCTCTCTGTCTCATTCCATGACCTTTTAGGAAGAAGTCAGCTCTTCGAAGGGAATGTTTTGTCCAGACCCAGCCCTCCCTCATGAGGGCCAGCAGAGCTGAGAAGTGGGGACCGAACAGCCCACATCCCCCCTGTGCACAGGACACTGCCCATGGTTATCCTGGAAAAACCGGCTTTGCCTGGAGAAACAGTGACAATATTCCATCAGAAAGGGACTTTGTTGTTCCAGAATTTCCCCTCTGTAACTTAGCAACATTTTTTCATCAGACAAGGAGCTGTTGTGGAATGTTTTCTGCAATGAAAAGGCCCCGAGTTGGGAGCAGTTGGGTGTTCCCTGGCTCACAGATGCCTAAGCAGACACAGGGATGTCTCCCTGCCAGGCAGGACTGTGGCTCCTTCCTCCCAGATTCCAGAGAGGCCAATTACTTCCAAGTCATTTTGCCTTTTCCTATCTGCCACCGTTGCTTAATCGATGGTCTGGGTTTAATGAGGCAGAAAAGCATTGAGAGAATCCAAAGGCTTCAGTCAATAGGGCATATTTCACATGTAACCTTTGGAATGAAGGTGGATTTGTCCTAGAGCTGGGACTGGGAAAATCCTGAGACTGCGGAGGGAGACTCAGGCTCTGCCTGATAAACAGGGAAAATTTCTAGGAAAGATTTTTTAGTAAAAAATAACCTGTCACCTTTCTCAAAGCACCTTCATCCCAGGGTCTGAGAGCAAGGCTGGAGAAAGAGCCTCAGTTTTAGCCCACAGCCACAACTCCCAGCTTGGCCCTCACTGATCACTCCCTGGAAGCTGCTTCTCCCTGTTCCAGCCCCCACGGAGCTCCAGGGCACACAGGGCACACAGGGCTGGATCTCCAGCCCCGAGGGGATGCAGGAATACCCGGCGATGGAGAGCTCCTGGTAGGGCATTACAGGGATGGAGAGAACGAGAGAACGTGGAGAGGCAAGGAAACCCCTGCAGCATGACAAGGACAAAAGCACTAAAAATCCCTGGTGAAGGTACCAAAACCCCTGGAGAACCCCTCTGCACAAGGAATACAGGACCCAAGCACCCCACTCCCTCTCCTCCCTGGGAAGTGCTCAGCATTCCTCCCACTGCTTTATTCCATCAGCTCCCAGCATCCCCTCAGGACTCCTCCTTGCTGGGATCTGAGGAAAAGCTTCCAGAGGAAACAGCAGGGGACAGGGACAGAGCTGTGCCCAGCCCACAGAAACAGCCACGGCTGCTCAGCTCTCCAGTAATCCCACAGCTGAATTTCAAATTTACAGGAGTACCAGTGGGCCTGGAGATGATTCCATTGGGAAATTCCCACTGATCTCTGCCTTCCTAAATCCCAGCATTTCAGTGTTGCTCCACATTCTTACTAGCTTATATCTAACAATAAAATTAAATAAATCATCGGAATTGTGAGACTGGTCTTGGCTCCAGTTGGTGATTCCAGGCTGCAGGTCAGCAGCTGCCACTGCCTCCAGTAAATGTGCAGGGAATGCAATCAGTTGGTGTTTAATTAACCACAATCACTGTCTCACTAGCTCCAAGCACAATTCCCGCTATGGAGCCACCTTCTGATCCCTTCCCAGGAGGCTTTGTTTCATTTGGGAATGGGTGGAGTGGGACAGATGAATTGTGCCGGGATGATCCCTGGCAATCCCAGATGCCAGAACCCCACAGACATCCCCAGACCCCACAGACATTGTGGCATCAGCACCAGGGACCCTTTGGGCACTTCCCCAGAGCAGGTTTTGTGTGCAATCATGGAAAACATCTCAACCATGCCAGGAGTCCTCACCCTTTGTTTCTCGAGCAGCTGGGGGGGTGGTTTGGGGATGTTTTATTCCTGATGTTTTGGTGTGGTTGTTCTAAATCCTCCATCCCTACAAAAGCCAAGACAGGAGGATTTGTATCGAACAATGCACTGATCAGGGTGTTTCCCGTGATAACCAGTTGGTGTCAGTTCAGTGACAGTACCCACAGCTTTCCTTTTGTTTGTCTTTACAGCTTCATGAGAGAAATCACTTTGTGTTTGCAATTCACTTGTTTCTCCTTTCTTTTTCTTTTACAGCAAATATAAAACCAAGAGCCTTTAGAAATCACACAAGAAGGTAAAAAAAAAAAAATCAATATCTACCTACAGAAGTGAAAAAAAAATAAAAAGCCACCAAGTCCTCCAAAACCAGGAAGGTTCAATTCTCATCAAAAGCATTTGGTTAAATGATCACCCTCAGCACAAACCCAGAGCCCCTGACCAGGGCATTGTCTGCTCCAGGAAAGGGCCCCAGGCAAATCCTGCCACTGACTGGAGTGGATTTGTGTCAGCAAGAGTAGAAATCCCTGGGGAGGCACCATCAACACAGTTGCTCAATTCCTGCATTTTTGGGGTTTAATTTTCACGTCTCAGAGAAACTTCCTCTATTTTGGGCTCAGTGAATGTCTTTCACCACTAAAAGAAATCAGTTTGGTTAGAAGGGACTTCAAATCCCAGTGCCACCCCTGCCATGGGCAGGGACACCTCCCACTGTCCCAGGCTGCTCCAAGCCCTGTCCAGCCTGGCCTTGGGCACTGCCAGGGATCCAGGGGCAGCCACAGCTGCTCTGGGCACCCTGTGCCAGGGAACCCTGCCAGGGAACAATTCCTGCCCAATATCCCATTTAAACCCATGACTCTGAGATTCAGCAATCTGAATGTTTCCCAAGTTTGGCAATACCTTTATCTAAATCTCTCTATCTAAAAGATAGCTTGGATGTAGTGAAACATTCCCCCTGATTTAAACACTTCTCTGAATTGAAAATCTTTCACTAAAATGGGGATGGTTTGGGGGAAAGTTGATGTTTTGACAATGCATTGTTTCCCTAACAATTCCTAAACCCCTCTGGAGATGGGACCTGGACCTTGTCTCTGTTGAGAATTGCAGTTTGGGGTGTTTTTTAATACCCTGGCTGCCAGAGATGAGAAGTTAAATAAAGTTTTCCTTCCTTCACTTTAAATGCTTTGTTTTTATATTTGTCATTTTGATGGAAACACAAGCCTTAAGCAACTAGAAAGAAATACTTCATCAGTTTATCTTTTAAAATAGTCCTGGATGTGCCATGAGTGGTAGAGAAATGTGATTTCTCAGGGCCTCAACCTGCCCAATCCCCAATAACACAGGAAGAAACCACTCCCCAGACAATGCCAACGCTGCAATTTGTTATTTTAGAACAGCCCTATAAAGAACAAAGCCCCGAGCAGAGCACATTACATGTGGTTGTGTCTATCTTTAAAGATCTGAGTAGGAAATTCCCTTGGAACCGCTGGAATTACTCATGTGCTGCAAAGCAGGCACGTGCTGGAGGTGCCTCGCTGAGCTGCCTGAGGATCAGGATAAGCTTAATGAGCGTTCATCCCAAACATTGGGCAAACGGGACCTGTGAAATCCTCATCAAAAATAAAAGGCCGGAAGGCATCCCCACATGATTCATGAAAAACAAAGAGTGGAGCATCTTCCCAAAGCAGAGCAAAGAGCCCATCATGCAGTCAGAGCCAGAAAGAGCCTCGGCCCCATGGGGCTGCGGGGAATCCAACCACTGCCGCAGCAAGGGAAGAACGGCAGGCAGTCAGATCAAGGGAGCAGCACCTGGTGATTCCAGCGTGGGATAGAGAACACCCACCTGGGAAACAAATCTCATCCAGCTCAGCTGAAAAGCTGAAAAGTGTTGAGTGAGACCAGGAGTGACAAAATCTGAAGCGCTGCACCTCGGAGCTGTGCTGGGCTCCTGGTGGGGAGCAAGGCAGGGCTCCAGCAGCACAAAATCCCAGACTTGGACCTGAAATATCTGGACCAGAGGGCTGCATTTCTCTGCATTAGCCAAAGCCCACACCAGAGGAGCTCACTAAATAATGACTATGGGAACTCGGAATACACAGCTCAACTTCCTTCATGCTTCCAAGGGCACTTCCAGGCCCCAAACTGCTCCCGTCTCCTGCATCCCAAACCAGCCTCGGGCAGAAGTGTCATACACAGTCAAGAGCTTTGTGGGCCAAACCCCCCTGACTCTGTCACAGCAGCTCCCACAGCTTTCCTGCCCTGATTTACCCAAACGCTCGATTCTCGTTTTCCCCGTGTAGGATTTGTACAAGTTCAAGGCAGGAGCTCAGCAAGGTCACAGGATTCTCTCACTGTTACAGCACAGCAGAAAATATTTCACTGTCTTTAGCAAAGTGCTGCCAAGTGGCAGCACAGTGAGGGTATTTATCCTCTGCTGGTACTGTGCCTATGGAAGGCTCCTTAGCAAACCACCTGAGGAAAACTCCTCACAAGACCTCAAAGAAAATCCCACAGTTTATGGCACAAAAAAGTTTCTGGAGCTTTCTGTGAACTACTGAGAACCCAGTGTCCCAATGCTGAGGAGCCAGAAACAACCCCAGCTGCTTTAATGAACCCACCTAATTAGCAAATTAAAAGAACACCACTTGTCCAGAGCCTGGCATTTGGAACCAGGGGATTACTGGCTCAGAGGAAGTGCTGGATTCAGCTGGGCTGGGGACACTCTTCAGTGTTGGTCTCCACAAAAGTGCTGCTCCTCTTCCCAGAGCTAACTGGGATAAGAGCAGGAGGAGAGCTGCAACCCCCCTGCCTGAGCTCATCACCCATTCCTGGCTTATGGAAGTCAGGCCTATATGGGCTGTACCTTTAAACCTGAGGCCCAGCTTATCCTCCTCCACCTCCTGCCTTCTCCTGAACTCTGCTGTTGTATTAAACCCTAACTCACAGCTCAATCAGCCTTTGCTTGTGGAAAAAATGAGTTTACTCTCTCCTGTGTCTTCCCAGCCTCCACCTTCTCCCTAGTCTTCCCAGGACCCCCAAACCCTTCCCACAATGATGTCATCTCCCTTCTTGATATTCCTTTCATTTTGACAAGGATTATTAATGAATATTTATAGAAACTTCTTGCTGCCATGAAGATGTGACTGTTAAAGGTCCCAGTTTCCCCATCTTTCACCAAATCCACAAAGAAACACAACTCCCAGATGGCAGAGCCTGAAGAATTTGCCTGAACCTCAGCAAGGAGCTCCCTGCTTGGAGCCCAGCCCTGTGTCAGGGAAATGTGAAACTGCTCTGTGGCTGCACCTGCAGAAGTAACACAACCTGCCTTGTGTTACAGAAATAAACCCAGCAGCACAACTGCTGAATTATTTGTGGCTCCCAGGTGAGTTCCCTGCACCAAGAAGGCTGCAGATCATTCACCGAGAAAGGGAGTTACAGCCCCAATCTCCTTCTGCCGAAGAGAAGTTTCAATTATTTATGGGGGCTTGAAATATTTAGCTTGGCACTTGTGCCCTTAAGGAAACTCCAGTTACCACTTCCCCATCACGAGGAGCCAATCATTTATTCATGGGATCAATAGGAACATGAAGCAGGAATGCTGGTTCCAAGGAATGCTGGTTCCAAGGCAGCACAGGGGTCAGGGCAGGGAGAATCTGTGTCCTTCTGGAGGGAGTAACCCGATTTTTGAGGTCATTTACCCATTCCATGGGTCCTTTCCCTTGGAGGGTTTGCTATGGAAAGGCAAATCCCAGAATCAGGCAGGGATCCCAGGGGGCTGAGCACACCCAGGTGTGGGGCTGGGGCGTGGAGGAAGCCCCCAGACCTGCACTGGGTGTGGTAACTGAGACCACTGGAGATTTTTGGTGGATTGCTGAGCTTTTCCTGTCAGGGAATGGCAGAAATGCAGCCTGCAACCAGATGTCAGATGCAGGAACTGAACCTGGGACCTTGGAACCTGAAGCCAGAAATGTTTATGGGTTCCCTAAGGTTCCTGTTTTAGCAAGGACTAAAGCAGACCCATGGAGAGGGGAATAAAAGTTCTTTGCTTGTAGCAAAATCATTTAATGGTAGGGAAAGGTGGGAAAATCCAGTTCCCCTTGGCATCCTGGGCACATCAGCTCATTTTCAACAGCCAGAGTGGGAAGGGTCCTTCAAATCACAGAGGGAACCTATTGTGATCTATTTTTATTGTCCTTTAAATCCTTATGGAGGTGGTTCTGCCCCTCCAATCCAGAGGATCTGGTCCTTAAGGTCCCTTCCAAACCAAACCATTCTGGGATTCTGTGATGATAATAAATATTTCTCTCATCAGACACCTCCAAATCCCCAATAATTGCTATTTAATGAATAAATGCAGCAGTCTGGGAAGTGATGAATATTGATGAGGTCAACGTCCCAATACAAGAGCAACAGTGAACACATTGTGACTGAAGAATAATTGAACTTTAATAATTTTTGAAAAACCAAGAAAGGACCTCTATGAACAAATAAAGGCAGAAAAAATGTTCCCAGTACTTGTTGAGGTGATCAAACTGCTGTTATTGAGTTGGATTTTACAAACTGAGGCAGAATTCTCAATCCAGGCAAAGTCAATCAGGGGTCCCGGGGTCCCAGTGTCCCAAAGCACTGCAGCTTTTCCCAAAGCACTGGGCAAATCCTGAAGACCACCCTGGACAGTGGCACAGGGAGTGATTCCCACTGCTCTTTGCTTGGGGCTGCATTATCCCATTATTCCATTATCCCAGAGCTGGCAGGAAACAGAAGAGAATTTGACATTCAGACTTCCCAGTGCAAATGGAGAAAGATGAACACTTTTGTTTCTGTGAACATTTTCAGACATTTTCTATACAATAAGTGCTCAGTGAAGAACTTTGCCTTTGCCATCTCCTACTTCTTCCCACATTTATAAAGGATTTTGTCTGTAAAGAGGCTCTAGGAAGATGAACATCAGTGACAGAACCTGCTAAAGGGAGGGAAGGTGGAAAATCTCTGGTTGTGCAGAGCAGCTGTGGCTGCCCCTGGATCCCTGGCAGTGTCCAAGGCCAGGCTGGACGGGGCCTGGAGCAGCCTGGGACAGTGGGAGGTGTCCCTGCCATGGCAGGGGTGGCACTGGATGGGTTTAAGGTTCCTTCCAACAAAAACCATTCCGGAATTTCAGGATTCTCTAATCCTCTTGGTGCAGTCAAACCTTGTGCTGAGCAGTGATAACTGTCCTTGTCTCACTCCCCTCTCTCCAAAATATCAGTGCAATCCCAATTTTCCACAACTGCAGAACTATCTCAGCATTGCTATGTTCATTGCACCAGGAGCCACGAGAGTCTGAGCAGACCAACACAAAAGCAGCTGTGAACTGACAAGCAAAATCCCCCTCCTGTGGGAAGAACAGTGGTATTTTAATGCTTTAAAATGCAAAAAGTCCTGAAAGCCTGGAATGGGAATCCATGATCATGCTGTGCCTGTTGGCTCTGGTGACTCCTGCTCTTCCCTTGCCAAACCCAGCAGCAGAAGCACTTGGATTTGTTGAATTAATCATGAGGCTTTCTGCTGCCTAAACTGCAGCACTGTCCCTCATGGCCACAGGGTAGGGTGGGAAATATCTTTAGGCAGAGGAATTTTATCCAAAATGTGGGGTTTTTTTTAAAAAAATAAAACGATCAAGAGGCACAAAATCCAACCCCAGCAACTCCCCTGCAGAATGAGACTGTTTGGGTCCAGACTGATGCTCAGTCCACACAAAGCAATTTCCTAGATTAAATTAAATTAAAGCTGCTTTAGTTTGTCAGTCTGGGCTGGGTCAGGGTTTCCCCACATCAAAGTCTCATTTTGTAGGAATCAGCTCAGATGGATGGATGGATGGAGAAAGGCATGGATGGGGGATGGATNGGATGGATGGATGGATGGATGATGGGCAGAGGAGCTGCCTTCAGATGAGCCCACACCCCAAAATTGCCCTTGGTCAAAGGGGCTGGGGCTCAGCTAAGACAGAAGACTTTGAGAGGGGGAAGCAGAGCAGTTCCAGCAACTTCCACTCCAGCTCCTTCCTTTCACTCAGAGATGAAGTACAAATTATTTCCTTCAAATCCCAGCATTTAAAGCATCTCCCTCAAAGTTTGATTCATTAGTCTAAATTTCATTCTCCAATCTGAACCTCTGTCAGTGAAAGGAAAATGTGACAAAGGGAATGTAACAGCCAGCAGGCAGCAGGGTATGAGAAAATCTATAAAAATAGCAGTGGCAACAGAATCCCAGAGTCCCTCAACCTTTAATGTTGGAAAAGCCCTCCCAGACCATCGAGTCCAAGCTGTGCCAAATCCCCACCTTGTCCCCAGCCCAGAGCTCGGAGTGCCACGTCCAGGCCCTCCTTGGACACCTCCAGGGACTGGAGATTCCAAGCTTCCCTGGGCTGCTCCTTCCAAGGCCTGCCCAGCCTTTCCAAGAAGAAATTCCTACTGATGTGCAAGACTGGACATTTTATAGAGCTAGTTACACCTTTTTTCCTCTAAAGACAATGTCTGCCTGTTGCTTTCCTGCTCTGTATTGCTGCAAGGGGATAATGACATCAATATTCCCTGCTGTCACTGGAAATTTGACACAGATTCATATTGAACTGGATTTGGGATATTTTTTTCCATGATGGGTCTGTACCTGGCTGATAGCAATGAAAGTGCTAGAGCAGAGTTGTGAGCTACTCAGGGAAAATGAAAATCAAAACTCAATTCCACACTCACTGAGAACACATGCAGGAAATTCAGCTGAGTTCACACACAAGATTTGCTTTCTGCATCTCCCAAAAGCACAAATGGTTCTTGTCCTGAGCTGCCAACCTGCAGCATCAGGGAGAGGAGTTAAGGACCCTCCCCAGAACCTTCCAGCACTGCAGAGCAGCTCCTGCTGACCCCACCATGGACTGGCCTCCACAGCAGGAATGGGGATGGAGAAATTTTCCCCAACGTCCAACCTGAGCCTCCCCTGGCCCAGCCTGAGGCCATTCCCTCTCCTCCTGTTCCCTCTCCTCCCTGGGCTCCCTGGGAGCAGAGCCCAAACCCCCCGGCTGTCCCCTCCTGTCAGGGAGTTGTGCAGAGCCACAAGGTCCCTCCTGAGCCTCCTTTTCTCCAGGCTGAGCTGCCCCAGCTCTCTCATTAGACTTAGAGCTTTTCTTTAGGAAAATAATATCAATATCTACATGTACAGCACGTCCCTACAGCATTTCCCTGCACTGAAGCCCAGCACCATCAGCTGCTGCAGAATTCCTTACAACAGCTTCACCTTGGCTGTTTAACTCCTCACATGTCACTTGTAGCTTTCTCTACTCAACCATCAAATTATCCCTTCACAGAAGCAGAAGAAAGGAGAATTACAGTTGTCAGCACCAAGCACAAATAGAAGGGAAGGTTGCAGTTGAAATAAAGCTTCCAAAACTTGCTAGTTTTAGCTGTCCTTTCTAGAAAGCTGCAGGAGAAGTTCCCCCCTCCCGTGAGGGTGACAGCCAGGCCAGTGGGGTGTTTGGTTTGTCTCACCTTGTTCTGGCTCCTGGATCCCTGGGAATTGTCTGATAGATGACTCCTCTCATGGATTCCCTCCCAGCCTCCAGGGACACATTCCCAGCTCAGTGTGAGCAATCTGCCCCCCGCCTTTTCCTTACAGCACATCCCCCACACGTGGGCAGGGAAATGGCATTTGGGCACAGAATGGTTGGGGCTGGAAGGGACCTTAAAGCCCAACTCCTCTTTTTCAGCATACTTTTATGTCAAGCCACTGTTTAACTCCACAAATTAAAACAGCCCCAAGCTGCAGTGCTATGGGCTCAGGGACAGAATTCCCTCTCCAGTGCCCAACCACACGAAGAGTGACACAAGGCGTGAGCCCTGAGAGCATCAAAAACTCTGGAGTGTTGGAAATGGTTTCCTTAAAGGCTGAGACTTGGAAGCATCATCTGGTTCCAGCAAACAACACAATCTGTAGTTCCCACTGGTGCTCTTACCCCAGGATTTAGGAAGGTGCAAGATCTACCAGGGAGTAAATCTAATTCCTCAGAGGTTTCAGGGGCCAGCCAGGCTGGGGGAATTTGGTTTGCTGGACAGGTCACCAGTGGGCAAAGGGCTCAGGTTCTGCACTCCTGCAAAAACTGAAATCCAGGTACCTGTCTGGCCCAGCCAGGACTGCTGCACTTCTCCTTTTTCCAAGAAGGAGATTCACAATCATTTGGATATACAAACAAATCTTAATTGTGATTTAATAGCTCAGACTGTAATTAGCCTTCAGGGAAAAGTGCTTTCAATTAACCATGTAAACATTCCATTTGTTACACCATTACATGTTCTGCTAAATTTCCTGATGAAGAGCTGGGAGTGGAGCAGCACCGGGCCAGAACTCAGGGAACAGAGGGAAAGGAGGGATGTGACTGGAAATTACTCCTTCTCTCCTCTGCAGGTGACACTGGGAGGGTGTCCATGGCTCCTGCTGCTGTGGCTGGCAAGGCAGTGACCTGTTCAGGAGGTGGCACTGAGTCATGGAACTCCTGTCCATGCCAGGAGGGATAACCTTGCTCCTATCCCTGGATCCCAGCCAGGTTCCAGCACAAAATACATCTGCACATGGGATGGAAGAGCATTCCCAGGGCCCTGAGGCACAGGAAGATTTCCCTGTTTTATGGTTCTGCTGCATTTATTTCATTATATGGCCTTTCATATTTAATGGCCTCAAGTTGCACCAGCAGAGGGCTAGGTTAGATAACAGGGAAACATTTTCATGGGAAGGGTTGCAAAGCCCCTGGAACAGGCTGTCCAGGGCAGTGGATGTGGCACCTGGGGTGACCATGGTGGTGGTGCTGGTTCATGGTTGGACTCGATCACCTTAAAGATCTTTTCCAGCCTCAATGATTCCGTGATTCTCTGTGCCCTCATCAGCTGGCAGACCACAATAATTAGGATGGGTCTGTTCCCCCAGTGCCAGGAGAATATGCAGGGAATTATCCATCCTAGAAGCCATAAAATAAGACAGCAAAGTGAGGAGGAGTAAACTGCTGGTGAAATCAACCGAAGTTCACAGGAACACAGACTTGGGGGGGAAGGTGGGGGTGGGCCTTAAATCCCATCCAGTGCCACCCCTGCCATGGGCAGGGACATGTTCCACTATCCCAGGGTGCTCTAAGCCCCATCCAGCTTGGCCTTGGGCACTGCCAGGGATTCAGGGGCAACTCTGGGCACCCTGTGCCAGGGCCTCCCCGCCCTCAGGGGGGGAATTCCTTCCTAATAACCAACATCTAATAGGAGGGAATGTCAGGACTGAGTTCCTGCGCCAAGGGGGAGGTTCATACCCCCAGAACTCCTGTGAAATCCTTCCCTGGGAGACCAGAGGGAACATTTGCCCTTTAAATAATGGGCAAGTTTTAAGTTTTAAACAGTGGGGTGTCACTTAATCCCAGGATGGGTCAGGCTGGAAAGGAGCACAGTGGCTTCTCTGGCCCCAGCTCCTGCTCCAGGAGGGCCATCCCAGAGCACATGGCCCAGGATCATGTCCAGATGCTCCTGGAATATCCCCAGGGAGGGAGACTCCAGGGCCTGTCTAGGCAATCTGTGTCCTTTTTTTATTCCAAGTTGTGCCTCTTGACAAAGCATAGTCCAGGAGCCAGGAAAAGGGAGCAGAATTCCAGCAGAAATTCCTTGCACCAGAGGCAGGTCTGTGTGTTCTGCTCAGGACTGCCAGGACTGCCGAAGGGAAAGGCCAATTCTGGGACATTTTCCGCAGCAATTCCTGCTATGAAGTGGGACTGCAGTGGAGGCAGTCTGTTCCCTGGAGCCCCGGGGCAGCCCCAGCCGTGTCCCCGGGAGAGCCATGGCCGTGTCCCTCAGGGGAGCCCCGGCCGTGTCCCCGGGAGAGCCATGGCCGTGTCCCTCAGGGGGATCCCCGGCCGTGTCCCTCAGGGGAGCCCCGGCCGTGTCCCCAGGGGAGCCCCGGCCGTGTCCCTCAGGGGGATCCCCGGCCGTGTCCCTCCGGCCGTGTCCCGGGGGGATCCCCGGCCGTGTCCCTCGGGGGGATCCCCGGCCGTGTCCCTCAGGGGAGCCCCGGCCGTGTCCCTCAGGGGGAGCTCCGGCCGTGTCCCTCCGGCCGTGTCCCGGGGGGATCCCCGGCCGTGTCCCTCAGGGGAGCCCCGGCCGTGTCCCGGGGGGATCCCCGGCCGTGTCCCTCAGGGGGAGCTCCGGCCGTGTCCTTCGGGGGCAGCCCCCGCCATCCCCGGGGCTGTGCTGGGCTCATCCCGGGGCAGCGCCAGGTGGGATCCACAGCCAGGCACGGAACGGCGGGGGCAGTGGAGGCGCAGGAAGGGGGCTGCTCCCTGAGCTTTCACAGCCCCTTTCACCCTCCCGTTGTGGGGGTTTGCGGGGGAATTCGGGCTGCCAGAAAGCAGCTTGAAGGATCTTTGACAAGCAGCTCTGGTTTATAAATAGAAAGTTTGGATGGCTTTTTTCTCCTCCTACCATTTCCATAAAATATCGAATTTACATTTTGTACATTTTTACACTTTATTTTCTGCCCATCTTTCATTTCCTCTAGCTAAAGGAAGAGTCTAAAAAAAGAGTAGGAAGCAAAAGGAAACTTCTAAAAAAAAAAGAATAGGAAGTAAAAGACGGATTAAAACATGGTAGATGTTCATGAGCTTATCAGTGAAGAAGTTTTCAGTATGTTTTTTCCCCTTATCCTTTAACCTCCTCCTCTGTCGCTTTCTCGTCAGTGAATTACTATTTACAATTCAAAGATTTTTAGCTAGAAAAGAATCCTTTTAGCTCCACTATTTACTCATCTTCCGACCTTCAGAACTAATTTCCAGTGATAGAAATCAGAATCAAGCATTTGTTGCTTTTGCTTCATTGAACCAAAGAAAAAACCTGGAATCTCTGCTCTTTTTTTTGTGTGTATTTGAAAACAATAATTAAGATGACAACCTCACGTACAGAACTGCACATCCCCCATCCTCCCAATGTACCAAGGCCAATTTAGGATGAGGAATAAACTCCCAGTGCCATGAGTTTAAGGGATTAAATTTCTCACTCCACACAACATTGCAGGAGATTATATTTGCAATAAGAACTCAGTGACTGATTTAGATTTGAGCTGAAAAATTCAGTTCTCATGGAAGCTTTGTAGCTTTAAATAGTCTGAACTCCTGAGAAATATTCCCAAATAATATAATGGGACATTCACTTCAAATATCAGATAACAAAGGCAAACGCCAGGTAACAAAGTTAATGTGAAGATGATGCTGTCAAAAGACCTGCTTGACACGACCAAGGTAAAAGGGAAGAAACAGGGCCACAGTTACAAAGTTTAAAGATCAGAGCTGGTTGTGATTTCATTTAGAAATCAGCCTCACCATATGTGACATTTCAAAAGCTTCCCTGAACACTTCCCCCCTTTTCTGTGCTCCTGAAGCTCATCCTCCATCACAAGAGACTCTGCCAGTCCCCAGATGCTGCTCAGTCAGCGCCCAGGGGCTGCTGTGCTGCGTCCCTGCCCGCCCACTGTCCCCGCTGCAGGGACAGGGCTCCTCTCCGGGGGGACAGGGCTCCTCTCCGGGGGGACAGGGCTCCTCTCCGCAGGGACTCCGCAGGGACAGGGCTCCTCTCCGCGGGGACAGGGATCCTCTCCGCGGGGACAGGGCTCCTCTCCGCGGGGACAGGGCTCCTCTCCGCGGGGACAGGGCTCCTCTCCGCGGGGACAGGGCTCCTCTCCGCAGGGACAGGGCTCCTCTCCGCAGGGACAGGGCTCCTCTCCGCGGGGACAGGGCTCCTCAACGCAGGGACAGGGCTCCTCTCCGCAGGGACAGGGCTCCTCTCCGCGGGGACAGGGATTCTCTCCGCGGGGACAGGCGCTCCTGACGCTGTTCCCGGGAGCCCTCGTTTGCTGGGAACACTCTGCAGGCCTCAACATCCACAGCAGCCACCCCAACCCTTCCTTTCAAAGCCAGCAAATGGCCCTGCTGGAGAAAGGCATCAATTCCAGGGAAGATCCAGCCACTGTTCCACTCTTTGAACAGACTCACCTGACAGTGGGTTCAGTGCCTGAGCAGTTCCCAGAGCTGGTTTTATCCCAGTTACACACAATGTAAAATGTCCTTTGTGTCCCATTCCCACCTGCTCCTATTGACCTGCTCCTTACATCTGTCTCCCTGCACAGAGGATGGGAAATGAATTCCCTGGATTTGTGATCCATTGAAGTGAGTGCAGAGGAGCATCTGGCTGTGTTTCTAATGGGCCCCTGGAAAGCAGAATTACCAAAGGAGCTGGTTTCCTACTCATGTTCTGCTCTTGAACACAGAGACATGAAAAATAGAGATTTTCTTGTCCCTTTACGGTGTAATTATGAACCTTAACAATTTCCACAAATTGCTACATCTCCTCCACTCATGGAATCACAGAACATCCTGACCTGAGAAGGACCCCAAGGCTCATCCAATCCCACCCCTGGCCCTGCACAGACCCCCCAACAATCCCACCCTGGGCATCCCTGGCAGAGCTGTCCAAACACTCCTGGAGCTCTGACAGCCTCAGGCTGGGACCATTCCCTGGGGAGCCTGGGCAGGGCCAGCACCCTCTGGGGGAAGAACCTTTCCCTGATACCCAACCAAACCCTCCCTGGCACAGCTCCTGCCATTCCCTGAGGTCCTTGTTTGAATTCCTGGGATCTGTTCTCTCCTCTTCCATCATCACCTACTGTTCTGCTCAGGCACTGCCTTCATTTCGCCTGAAGCCAAGTCAATTTTTTGGCACTTATTAATAAATATTTTCTGCTCATTTTGACATTTTCACAGCACACACAAATCCGTAAATCCAGTAGAAGTGTGTCCATCCAGGAGGAAGCTGCTGATCCAGGTCCTAGGAATACAGGGAACCACAAAGCCCTACATGTACACAAAGCTTGTTAGGCAAAAGGAGGTGTGAAATGAATAACACAGAACATGGATCCCGAGCTGCTGGAGCTGTCACACCTCTTTCCACTGGGAATGGGAGAGACACTTTCCTGGGAGAGGTTTCCAGATGGTTTTCTCACTGCTGCAAACAACTGAGCCTGTGTCTGAGCAGCCTCGCTGTGCCCAGAAATGCTGCCTCCCTCTGCACCCTTCACACCTCATGTCCCTGGCACCTGCCAGACCTCAGCACTGCTCTGGCAGCATTTGCTGTCCCAAAGACAATAGTTATCCTGTTTTTCCTGGGAAGACTCAGACGATGCAGGGGAATGGTGTGAAGGAAACAATACAGAAATAAGGATGGGTGATTATCCACTCGCAGAATTCTTCCCTTCTCTGTGGAGGTGCAGCAATAAATGTCTGCTTTTTGTGAGGTTTCATTCATGACTGTTCTATTTAATTCAGTGTTCCTGTGATCATCTTAATTTCTATCCAGAGGACAGACCCCTGGCAGGATTCAGGTCTTTAATAACTGCATTGTCATTCTGATATCTCCATCTCTTACTCTTGATTCCCATTGTTTGCATCTCTTCAAAGGCACAAAGCAACAGAGTCCCAAAGGAGGAGATTTTTCACACACAGTCTCTGATATCAGTGCAGACGTTTAGCAGTGAACAAATTAGAGCTGTGGTTATAAATTGCTGCTGGGGATGGGAGAGGATATGAAAGATGTCAGGAGATGGTTTCTTGCTGCCCTCAGGTCAGGGCTGATCCTGTTTTTCTGCATCCACAGAGATCCTGAGTCAGGGAAGGAAAACTACCCAGGGAGCAGCTGAGCTCAGGGGAGCTGCAGAGTGATTCCCATTCCTTTCCATGGCAATCCCAACATCCTAAGGCTGTGAGCAGATCCCAGTGGGAGCTGTGCATGGACTGTGTGGTGTCTGTGGACAGAGCCCCTACCTACAGGGACAGGGGGTGTGGGAGCTGCACCACAGGCTGACAGACATTCCCACTCTTTCAGAACCCATTGGAGACCATGGATTGTTCTGCATTCCCCACCGGGGCTCCCTTGGAATAGCTCAGTCTCTGGGCAGACTTTGCTGGATGTTCCTTCCAGCCAGTAAGGGAGGAAGGTCCCCACAAAAAGGAAGGAGTCTGAATAGACTTATTTTTTGAGAACTGTGACAATGCTGAGCACCCTGATGGCTGCAGCTGCAGGAGAGTAGGGTTAGGTGGGATATTGGGCAGGAATTGTTCCCTGGCAGGCTGGGCAGGCCCTGGCACAGGGTGCCCAGAGCAGCTGTGGCTGCCCCTGGATCCCTGGCAGTGCCCAAGGCCAGGATGGACAGGGCTTGGAGCAGCCTGGGACAGTGGGAGGTGTCCCTGCCGTGGCAGGGGGTGGCACTGGGTGGGCTTTAAGGTCCCTCCCAACCCAAATCATTCCATGATTCCATGACTCTATTTCTCTTCATTGGCATTAACAGAGGTGTAAGTCTCAGATATCCCATAGTAAGACCACCAGAACCAGGTGAAACACCAGGAGCTGACACAGGAGGCCCTGGCATGAGTGATCCATGTGCAGCTCCCTGTCTGTGAGCCTTGGGGCAATCCCAGCCCCCAGGTCCTCAACAAAATCAGCAGAATTATTCCTATTTGTAAAGTAATCCCAGAAAGAACAAAATCGATGTTAATAGCAAATTACAGGGTGTTTATTCAAAGCTTTTCATCACCTGAGCAAGCCCTGGGATGTTCCTCTCAGTGTGAGGAGCACTTCAGACCCAGGGAGTGACTTGTTGGGACCAGACAGTGGCACAGGGAGGACCCGAGCCCAGCCCCTCACACCACATCCCCTTGACTTCTTCCCCTCCCATTCTGATCCTCTGTGACTTTCAAATTGCTGCATAAACCAAAGGAAACTCTGACACTTTAATTAAGGCCAGCATTTACCCAAGGAATCCCCTCTCAGTCTGCACAGCTTTGCAGTTATTCTGCATAAGGAGCACATGGAGTGTTGGAATTAAGAGGCTGTAAAACTAATCCACACAGAACAGAACAGACAGACATGCTGGGAATCCATCAGCCTGAAATTCATCTGGATACCCTCAACTGCAGGACTGAGAAGATGGAATTTAACAGAGCAATACTTAAAATTCAGTTTTCATCCAAAGAGCAAAGCACTTAACAAATTAATTGAGCTTAGCATCCATGTTGAGAGCTCAGCACTGGTAACATCATCACAGGAGAGAGGCTGGTTTATGAGGGGCTGAAAGAAGTACAGCAAGCCCTGAACAGACAAATCCCTGGCCCAGAGAGCCCCCGAGGTGACAAATGGCACCTCTTCAGTCTCTGCACATCATAACTCTGGCCTCGTGCTTTTACCCAGACACTGCACCCAGCGCTGGCCACGCTTTCCCCAAGAAGCAACACATCTTCCTTAGGCAGGGCTGGGGCAGCCTCCCCTTATTTCTCCTGACTGCTCACCAAAACTGATGCAACCATTTGCAAGCTTTTTTTTTGTTTGTACCTCAAGCTGCAGGGAGCTCAGCAGTTCTCCTCCCTCACAGATCTCACTCTCTGCTGGTTTTTCACCTCCCCTGCCAGATCCTGGTGGGAATGTGAGGCCTGATAGAGACTTCTCCTTCCCCCCAAGCTGTTTAAAATACTGCACCACCAGTTCAAAGGAATAATTGTGTTCCAATGAGCAAGATTTATCCTTCCTTTAAGGAGAGCCTGACTTTGCTCGGTGAAAAACTGTTTGCATTCACCCACAGCTCCCTTACAACCTGTAATGCACCACTTACATCCTCCCTCCAGTCCCACAGGAGCTGAGCTGTTCATTTTCTTTCTCCATACAGAAAGTGCAAAATACCCTTCCTTCCAAAATAAAACCATCACATAAAGGATAAGAGCAAGAGGTTGTGAAAAACCCTGGAGTCTACAACCACTTAGTGATACTTGGGTAAGATTTGCCCCTTCGGAGATAAATATTGCACTCTATGAATCCATTCTGTTCTATGGAATATTTATGGTGTGTTCTGCAAAGCATTCAGCATACAGAGGTAATTCCACTCTAAACTGTACATTAAGGAACCATTAATATTCCAAATGAGAAGGTTGGAAGTTGATAAATGCCAGCACTGAGGTCACTGTGGCCGCCCTTTCCTCTCCAGCTATTTAATGATGTATTTACTCCAGGTCTCCTTCTCACAATTGACAGGAACTGTTCAGAAGAACTGGGATGGGAACAAGCACAAACACAATTTCAGGCCAGGATGGTTTAGAGACTGATAACTGAAATTCCAATGAGTGCAAATCGAGTGTCATTGTGTGGCACAAAGTGTCTCAAATATCCCCAATTCCTGCTGCAGCAGGGAACTCCCTCAGGGGTCACCAATCCACTGGTGTGAACTGGAGCACTGAACATGTCAGCAATTGTCCCGTTCTGGGACAGGGGGAGCAGTGGGATCCCAGTTCTGAGTCAGAATCATGGAACAGTTTGGGTTTGGAGTCACCTCAAAGCCCATCCAGTGCCACCCCCTGCTAGGGGCAGGGACACCTTCCACTGTCCCAGTGTGCTCCAAGCCTGTCCAGCGTGGGCTGGGAAGGGATTCTGTGGGGGATTCTGTGGAGCTGGGAAGGGATTCTCTGGAGCAACCAGAACAAGAAAGGGGAGAAACACCCATTGTTACAGAAATTCCCCAGCAATGGGCTGCACTTCTTAACGGGAGAGCAGGAGCTGCCTTGGTGCTGCTGCTGTGCCCTCAGGTGTGGTTTGTCCAGGCTGGGAGTGTCCCACTTCAGGGACAGAAAGAGAAGCAGGCACACAGCAGCGTGAGGGAACAATTCTTCTCCACTTTATTCAAAAATTTGACTCCATTATATACATATGTACAGAGGTCAAGAGATTGGCTACAGAGAACACCACCTCTGAAACCTGGATGGTGGACATCACCATCAACCATAGTTCTCTCAGAGGAGAACTGTGTAAACATTCTGAAAATAGACATTGTTTACATGAAGCTGTGTGAGAAAACTGCACCAAGACAGAAGGCAGAAAACTCAGGGCAACACTCAGGTCTTGGTATCCAAGTGCTGCTTTCAGGGCAGGTAAAATAACCCAACATGGCACCAGCAGCAAAGGAAGGGTTCACAGGGGAGGCCCTGGCACAGGGTGCCCAGAGCAGCTGGGGCTGCCCCTGGATCCCTGGCAGTGCCCAAGGCCAGGCTGGATGGGGTTTGGAGCAGCCTGGGACAGTGGGAGGTGTCCCTGCCATGGCAGGGGATGGCACTGGGTGGGCTTTAAGGTCCCTTCCAACCCACGATTCCCTGATTCACATCAGACCAAAAATTCAAGCTCAAAGTGTTTTTCTTTTCTTTTTCTTCAAATTTATGAAGCCAGGTGGATCACAACCCATTTTCTCAGTTTCCCCATCCATGCAAGATCTGGAGCTGTTTCTCTTTCCACATTGCTGCAGAAAATGCCAAGTGCACATGAGTGATAACGAGCTGAGCATTCAGAAAGAGGGGAGATGTTTATCAGAAATGTCACAAAGTTGGTCGTGGTTTGAGAGGGAGCAGCTCATCCCTGAGCCACGACGCGAGGCAGCTGCAGGAGATTCAGAACAAGTTATTCAGGCAATGTGGAATCTGCCCTGATATGAAACACCGAGTGACTGGAGCAGGATTTCTCTGTGTAAATTGAAATCAGGGCTGTGTAAAGCTGAATTAAACCTTTGTCATGAAGCTGCAGAGCTGTCACTTGTATTCTTCCAGGATAAATTGGCAGCATCCACTGAGAACAGCCTTGGAACCGTGCTTTGACTGCAGTAGCTGCTTTTAGAGTAACAGCAAAAGGAGATGATCTGTTCTTCAAAATTCTAAAATGATACTAATATACAGCAAAAGCGAATGAACTGCACTACTCTCTGCTTAGGGAGCTGCTCCACAAAACTGAATTTCTACTATAAAGCTGCTTTATTTTCATAATTGCCCCTCTGGAGGAATTTTGTTAATTGTTCCTCTCTCTTCCCCTGCCTTTAATTCCAATGCTCCCTTTCCAGCCCAGGGGAATGAAGCCAGAGGGTTTTCATCTCGAGTTTGGAAAGCTGGTCAGCTTTCATTACGGCTTCAGTCACTTTTAATCAGCTCTCCCCAAAAAACAATTGAAAATAATTACCTGAGCTTCTCCTGGGCTTTGGTCAGTAGAAAGGTGATCAGCTGAAGACAGACCAGAGGACACTGCTCCTGTCAAAGCCTAGACACTTCCCAAGGTCTGAGCCAAGGAAATAACACTGAGTTTCATAATCCCTGTCTGTGCCAGTTAAGAACCCACATAAAAACTCTTGCAAGGTTTATATGTGATTTCCAAGTGTCCTTTATGCTGCTGCCTCCTCTGGCCTTGTCCTGGCTCTTACTCAGAATCACAGAATCATGGGATTGTTACGTTTGGAAAAGATCTCAAAGGTCATCGAGTCCAACCATCACCACTGACCCATATCCCCAAGTGTCACATCCATAGGTTTTCGGAACACTTCCAGGGATGGGGATTCCAGCACTGCCCTCGGCAGTCCAATGCTTTGCAACATTTTCCATGAAGAAATTTTCCCAGTATCTGACCTGAGCCTCCCCTGGCCCAGCCTGAGGCCGTTCCTTCTCCCCCTGTCCCTGTTCCCTGGGAGCAGAGCCCGACCCCCCCGGCTGTCCCCTCCTGTCAGGGAGTTGTGCAGAGCCACAAGGTCCCCCCTGAGCCTCCTTTTCTCCAGGCTCAGCCCCTTTCCAGCTCCCTCAGCTGCTCCTGGGGCTCCAGACCCTTCCCCATTTCTCATTTCTTCCCCATTTCAGACCTGCCCAGAGACATCAGCTGATGTAAAATCTCTCTAGCATACTCTGCATCATTTCCCTGAGTCAGGGCTGAGGTGTTGGAAATGAAAAGTGAGGCTGTGCTGACAATTCCACAGGGAAGGCAGCATGGGAGAGAGCAGAGAGAAGAGCTCCACAAGCAGCAGAACAAGCCCAGTTTCTCAGACCAGTGCAGAAATACGAGCATTGCAGCACTGAAAGGCTCTGACAGCTCCAGCAGATGGGATGAGTTGATCCAACAGCAGCCTCTGCTTCCCCTTCTCCAGTGTGTTCCTCCCTCCCTTGCCTCAAACCAGCCCCAAGTCTGAGCAGATCCACCCCGCCAGGTTACCCACAGTCCTCACCTGGCTGAACTGACCCATGGGACCCTTACTGGGCACCCCCAGAACTGGCCCCAGGAAGGATGAACATCCCATTCCACAGGAATGAGCCCTGATCTCAGCCCAGGTGCCCCTGGAATGGCTCCTCCTGGGCCAGGGGCTGCCAGGGGCAGCTGGCACAAGGCCTGAAAGGACACCAGGAGCCAGATCACCCATGGAAGCCACGAGGCCACTGCCCAACAGCTGCAACTGTAGTCCTCAAAAATTATTTTTATCTTTATGGAGAATGGGAGACTTAATCATAGAATCCAAGAATTATTGAGGATGGCTCCTCCAAAGCCATCAACCCATCCTGTGCCTGACCCCCACCTTGTCCCCAGCCCAGAGCTGTGAGTGCCACGTCCAGGCATTCCTTGGATACCTCCAGGGATGAGCACTTCAAACCTCCCTGCCAAGGCCTGAGCACCCTTTCCTCTAAGGAGGAATTTCTTCTTAGAAGAAATGAAGCAGATCCAGGGCATGTTTGACAGTAACATGGTGTTATTGTCTGTGGGGAATGGAATGGTGAAAATCCTCTGAAATATTCTTCACAAATGGGGATGTGTGGGCCAGGTCAACTTTAGACTGGGATTAAGTTTCCCAAAGCTCTTCCCCTCATCAGTGCACAGCCCTGGATGCCCAGAGGAAATCTGTTCACCAAATTCCTCTGCAGCACAAACACACAAAAGAATCTCCATATTTTCTTATATTTCTGCCTCTTCACGAAACCCTACAGTGAAGGAAAAGCACTCAGAAGCTCTTGGCCAGTGCAGGTCCAGGGCAATGGGATACCTGGGAGTGTTCATTGCCAGGTGCCCCTCACTGTCCCGTGGAGCCAGGCACCCTCACACACAGAAAATCCAGATCTGTGCCCAACTGCCAGCAATTAAACTCCAGATCAAAAGAACCGCAATTGTGGATGTGCTTTGCTTATTATCATCTCTGTCTCTGGTTGCCGGAAGGTCTTTCCAACAATGTTGCCTTTAATTACTTTAATGAGAGAGAAAATGATCTGAGGAGTGTCAGCTCAATGGGGCAAGGTCCTGATGGAAATGCTAAGTCTGGGATCATTAGTTCAGCAGTTAATGGTACATTATCTGAAGTTATTGGAGCTAAATGTAAACAGCTCCTGGAGCCTGACTGATGTCAAGAGTGAAGCTGAGGAAACAAATTAGGAGAGGCTTTGAATTGAGCTTGCGTTGGTTCTGCTCCCACCTTCTGCAGAGGTGCCTCTTTTTTGGTCCAGAGCAGAAAAAAATGTTTGTAGGGAGAAAAGAAAAGGAAATTGAATCCACCACGGGCTTGTCTTCACCAAAACCCTCCTGACAATTCCTTACAATGAACTTCTTGAAGTAACTGAGTTTATCTAAAGCAAATTAAGATAAAGCAAATCAAGGCCACTTCAGCCCTTCAGGGAAGCCTGATGTTAATCTGTTCCTTTAGCAGTCCTGAGCCTCCTATCCAGCTCAAGGAAGGCAAGATGGAGCAATTTAGCTTCATTTGCAATGAAAAGGGATTAAATTACATTTACAACCTCATCTCTGCTGCAGGTGAGTGCTGCCCACAGCCACCCAGCTCAGCTGACAGGCAATTAATTTGAGGCAGAGGTAATGTGATTCTGATTCTGGGCCAGGAGTATTTGCTACAAGGATATAATCTGGTTAAATTAATCCTATTTAATTTTTCACTTGCCTTGGTGGGGCCGGCACTGTAAGAACAGCCCTTCCTCGTGTTCTCTTCGTGAGGATCAGAATTGCTGCTTGCTTCAGCTTGGAATTAGAAAAGGATCTGCATGAAAACTGGTGAAACCAAGGATTTCACTTCCGAAAGAAAATCCTTTCCTGAACTTTCCTGTGATGATGTCCTGTGCATAAGCCAAGCACTGCATGTATCAAAGATAATCAAAGCCAGCCCTGGAGATTCCAACTCATCAGACGTGGAGATTCCTATTGCAGGCTTCAGTTTTTCTCTGTTTTAGGAATAATTCTTGAGTTTTGTACAAATGCTTTAAAAACTTTGCTGGTTTGTGACAGATTGCATCTTTTAAATAACCCTGGAGTCCCCATCCATTGCAAAAGTCCTGTAGGGATCAGCTCCAAATCCACTAGAAATGCCTGAGGAGCTTGGCCAAGTACACAGGACAGTGAGGACGCCAAAGGCTCCCCTGCAGGCAGGTGAATGAATTCAGCACCTCAGGGGCCAGGGCTGTCCTGCTTTGTCCCAAAACAGGGAAGTTTGGTCTTGGGAGACTGAGATGAGAAAGTGTGGCTGCCTCTGGATCCCTGGCAGTGTTCAAGGCCAGCTTGAATGGGGCTTGGAGCAGCCTGGGACAGTGGAAGGTGTCCCTGCCATGGCCTCGGCAAGGTGTTCATAGAGACATAAGATCATAGAAACATGGAATGGTTTGGCTTGGAAGGGACCTTAAAGCCCACCCAGTGCCACCCCCTGCCATGGCAGGGACAACTTCCACTGTCCCAGGCTGCTCCAAGCCCTGTCCATCCTGGCCTTGGACACTGCCAGGGATCCAGGGGCAGCCCCAGCTGCTCTGGGCCAGGGCCTGCCCACCCTGCCAGGGAACAATTCCTGCCCAATATCCTGCCCTGGGCAGTGGGAAGCCCTTCCCTGTGTCCTGTCAATATTCTTAGGGATGCTGTGCTTAAGATCCCCCTATGCTGATGGGAACCACAGGGTGCCTTGTGTACAAATCCTGATCCAGGAGAACAGAAGAAGACACAGAACCTGGCACCACCTCAACGACTTTCCCACACCTGGCACTGCCTGGGGAAGGAGGAAGAGTGGAAATAGGGAACGTGCAACTCTGCAGATTTTCAGATACAGAGCAATTGAATTTATTGAAGGAGCTCAGAGCCTTCCCAGCCCATCCCTTTTAGATCCTGTTTGCCCGGGGAAAGACAAACGTCCTGTGAACCACAAACAGCACAAACTGCAACCCTGTGATCTGAGCCATGACCCTGATTAAACAGCCAGGAAATCCTGGGAAACCTCCAGAGAGAGCATCAAATTCTTTGCCTAGGGGTGGAGGAGAAGGAAACAAGGAACAGATCTGTTGCAGCCTCCGAAAGGATGAGGCATTTCCAACACTCAGGCAGAGCATGTGCAATGACAGGAGTGAGGAGTGTAATTACCAGGGCACCCAATTTCTCTGCTCCAGGCAGGAGCTGATCAACAGATGGTTTGCAAAGAGCTCCCATTGCTCCTGGTGGCTCACATGGCATTATTAGCCAGGGAAATGGGAGCTGTGACAGGAGTCTCACAGTTCCAGCAGGCCCAGACACAGCCAGTGATGTTTCCTGATGCTGCAAAGCGGCACCAGGCTGGGGACCCAGCAGCTCATTTCCACCTGGATGCTCCACAAAAAAACATCAAATGAGGAATGTGTTGGACAGATCCACTTAAAAACAATTCGATTTTCCTATGGCAAGACAGGAGTTCATGAGGTGAGAACTCCAGGGAGAGCTGTACTGGGAATCTCACAAAAATCTTGGGGTTTATTGGTGGGAGCAAGGCCAGGGAGACAGAAGGAATTTGGAATTCCTCCCTCTGAGGGTAGGGAGGCCCTGGCACAGGGTGCCCAGAGCAGCTGTGGCTGCCCCTGCATCCCTGGCAGTGTCCAAGGCCAGGCTGGAGCAGCCTGTGTTTACCCCTGGATTTCTGTGTAATCCGGCAGCACTCTCTGCAGACTGGCACAGACATTCCAGAGGTGCTTTATGGTGGATATTTCACTGCCTCTTTCCTTTCAGGTCATGGACAGACAAAAATCTTTCTAGAAAGCCCAGCAAAAGATTTATGCCCCAGCAATGCTGAGCAGCCTCAGTTTGTCTTGACTTCTGTTAAAGTTCCTGGGCTTCCCAGACATCTGCAGACTTTCCTCTCTCAAGCCACTCTTCAAACCCATCAGAAACCAGGCTTCCATTTGGCAGGAAATGCCAGTCCTGTCAGCTCTGATCTCAAACCCAGCTTTTTTTTTCCTCCTGGTGGAGTCATCACACCACTTCCTTTGGGTGATGCTGGCACTTCTCTGCTCGTGCTGCAGCTCCATTTTCAGCTCAGTACATTGATTCCATCCCAACCATTTCCTTGGGATCAGACAAAAGACAGGATTGCTCAACCATGTCTCTATTATTGAGTTCTCCTGAACAGATTTTATTTCAACAAAATGGAGCTTCTGAAGAAAAGCCCCACTATTGACAGTTTTCCTCCTGGCTTCTCTGTCCTCACCTGGAGTGGGGCCAGCACTGGGTTTGGATCTGCATTTGGACTCATTTGAGGAGAAGGAGCTGCTGCAGTTTTCCCTCTCTGCTGTCCCAGTGTCTTGGATCACCCCTGTCCCTGGTTCCCTTGCCATTAATCAGTTCCATTTCACAGAGCTCTGATTGTACTACTGAGACTGTACCTGCCTGGGCTCCTGTGGGGCACTTTAGGGCAAGCAGAGCATTCTTGACAGAAGTTATTCCGTGTCTTTTTGCCTCAGGCATTGTCTGGCTCCAGCAATAATTGCAGGTTGTGCCATTTCATTACTGAAGAACTTTTGCTGCACCATATTCAGGACATGAACTGTGGGGATTTCTCATCTCAGGAGTTTAATTACCTCTTTGATTGAAGCAAATGTTGTATCAAGTGGAGAGAGGGAGGTCAGGGTTGGAATGATCTCCTCATACCCAGATTAGAAGTGCGGCTCTTGTATCTGCCATTGGCTCCTAATGAGGAATTTCAGATTCACCAGCTTCAAAGTAATCTCCAAAATGCAGCTGAACAGTTCCAGAGAGGAGATTTGACTTTGTTGCTCTGCATTCTGCACCATGCCCCTTTTTTCTCTCCCTTTTGAGCTGTTTGATACTGTCTGTGTTCCTTGTGCTCTGGAAACTCTGCATCAGAGCTTTAGGAGCTGCAGTTGGATGATGAATGTGATTAAACGAGCCAGAGGAGTTTGTTTCTCTCTGCTTGGTCTTGGACTGGGCTCAGCTTCCTTATAAAGGATTCTAAAGAGCTCCCCAGGTCAGGGGAAACAGCTTGGTGCCATTATTTTTTTATTGTCCCACCATCCCAGCCCTGCCATGTTCCCCACAACACCAAACTACCCTGCCCCCCAGAGCAAAGGGGCGGTGGGGATAAAATTCCCTAGGAAAAAAAAAAGGGGGGGGGCAAGAAACTTCAGAGATTCCTTGGAGCTGGAAAATTTCAGTGTAAACCTCTGGTGTGGTGGACCAGGAAAAGGCTGGACACTGGGAAACCAGGCCTTAGTCCATGGCTTCGTGTGTCCAAAGCTGAAGTGCTGGAAGGTGCAGCTTTTCAGCCCTGGAGACAGAAATCCTGGAGGATTCCTGAGCTCCAACCTCAGTGCAAACTCATCCTGAGGTCTACCTCCACTGCCAGAGCTGCCTACAACTTATAAATCAGGGAGGAAAAGTTGCAGCAACAAAATTTGCCCCTTGGTTCTCATCTTTAAAATTCTTGAACCAGGTTCAAGAGCTCTGAACTTTCGTGATGAAGATCCAACCCCCAAGTGCTCGAGGCTGGGAATCCAATAACTGGAGGTACTTACAACATGCCTAAAAGTAGGAGTTTACTAACTGAAGTCTGCTTTGGATCATAACCCTGAAGGATGGGTGCCTCGAAGATCAAATTGCTCAGTAAGAGACATCCTGGAGGGTAGGGATTTCTTTTTCTGAAGTTTCCTTGAGTATTTAATGGACCAGGATTTTCTTCCACAACTACCCAGATTTTCTCCTGTTCCCACTCCATTTCAGCAGGATTTCACCAGCTCCTCTCAAGAGTAAATCAGTCATTCCATGACCTTTTAGAAGGAATTCAGCTCTTCCAAGGGATGTTTTGTCCAATACCCAGCCCCTCCCTTATGGGGGCCCCTCTGCTGTCAGGCTGATTTCCCGAGCAGAAAAACACAGCTGAAAAAGGCACCTCAGCCCAGCCTTTGGAATGTCCTCCAGGAGAATGCAGAGGTTCCTTCCAGTCTTAAAGCCCCTGCAAATCTCCATGGCACAGAGTATGGAATCAGAAAATGAAATCTCAGACTGGTTTGGGTTGGAAGGGACATTAAAACCCATCCAGTGCCACCCCCTGCCACGGGCAGGGACATGTCCCACTGTCCCAGGCTGCTCCAAGCCCCAGTGTCCAACCTGGCCTTGGGCACTGCCAGGGATCCAGGGGCAGCCACAGCTGCTCTGGGCACCCTGTGCCAGGGCCTGCCCAGCCTGCCAGGGAACAATTCCTGCCCAATCTCCCATCCAGCCCTGCCCTGGGCAGTGGGAAGCCATTCCCTGTGTCCTGTCCCTCCATCCCTTGTCCCCAGTCCCTCTCCAGCTCTCCTGGAGCCCCTTTAGGGCCTGGAAGGGCTCTGAACTCTCCCTGGAGCTTCTCCTCTCCAGGTGAACATTCCCAGCTCTCCCGGCCTGGCTCCAGAGGGGCTCCAGCCCTGGGATCATCTCCGTGGCCTCTTTCAGACCTGTTCCAACTGCTCCGTGTCCTGCTCGTGCTGAGGGTCCCAGACCTGGAGCAAGCACTGCTGCTGGGCTCTCCTGAGAGCACAGGGGGACAATCCCCTCCCTCAATCTGTTCCCACTCCCTTTGGATGCAGCCCAGCGTGTTAACCTCCTGGCCGGGCAGTTCACAATGTTGCCTCATGTGCCTTTCCCTTCTTCCCTTATTCTGTCTGTGGGGGCAGGACAGGGACAGGGACATCCTGCCTTGACCAAGGGGACAAACAGAGGAGCCAAATCTTGCCTGAACGAAGCAGAACAGGTTGTGACAATGCCAGAGCTCCAGCCCCAGCTCAAATCTGGCCTGAATTCTCCAGATTGCTCTTTCTCCATCAACCTGCTCCTCCTGCAAAGGCAGCTCCCCTGCAGGATCCTCCAGGATGTCACCCAGGGGATCCACAGCTGCCACCCCTATGCCACACTGCCTCCAAACAGGTCCCAGTTGCCACCAGAGCTGCAGACGGATAAAAGACTCTGGGCTGTCACCACAGAAGCTGCTCTGGGTTCAGCTGAGGTGGGGTAGGAGCTTCCCAGCTCTGCCATCAGCTGGCACCACTGATCAGATCCTTGCTGTCTAACCTGGTTCTGTCAGAACAGCTTTAAAAAATTCAACAAACAAAACCCTACTATTAGCAATGTTTTAAGCTAATCCAGATCATTTTGATAGAACTGGGCTAGGGAGCAATTCCAGCTGTCACAGCAGGAGCAGGGCTGGCTCCTGGCCATGGACAGGGCTGTGGGCAGGTGGAGCAGGAGACGGAGCTGAAACTTCTCCTTGGGGAGCTGGGGGTGGCCTGGCAGGACCGGGCTGGGCCAGCCCTGGGTGCCCAGGTGGCTGCAGAGCTGTTCCACAGGCAGGGCCGGACCGAGACTGGACCTGAACTGAGTGCAGAACAGGACAGAGTGATGAAACCACTCCAGCTCACACCTTGCTTTGTTCCCCAAGCCTGTACCCGAGTGGGCTCAGCCAGCCAGGAATCCAGGGACACAGGTCTGGGAATCCTGGCTGTCCCAGGGACACGGGCCCAGGAATCCTGGCTGTCCCAGGGACACGGGCCCAGGAATCCTGGCTGTCCCAGGGACACGGGCCCGGGAATTCTGGCTGTCCCAGGGATACAGGCCCGGGAATCCTGGCTGTCCCAAGGACACGGGCCCGGGAATCCTGGCTGTCCCAGGGACACAAGCCCGGGAATCCTGGCTGTCCCAGGGACACGGGCCCAGGAGCAGGGGCTGAGGAATGAGTGTGGTGTGACAGGGCACTGAACTGTGCCACAAACACCTCCTGAGCACTGGCTTTGTGTGACATTATCGGGGTGACAGCAGCATTCTGGTGATGATTCACCCTGGGCTCATGGGGCTGAATAATTCGATGTTTCAGTGCTACCACACAAGAGTTCAGGCACAGCAGCAAATGCTGCTTCAGCCTCAGCTCCCAGCCCTGCTCAGGAACCTGCATCTGGGTGATCACAGAATCATGGAATCAGGGAATTTTTAAGGCTGGAAAAGACCTTTAATATTATCAAGCCCAACCAACAATCTGATGTGATGTTCCTTGAGCAGCCCAGCTGTTCCCACCACTGTGATAATAAAGAGCTCAGCTCTAATGAGAGGAATCCTTGACCCAATTAAGTATATCCTAAGTCTAGGTGGGAGTAAATGAGTGAGGACATAATTCTCTGTGTGCAGGTGGGGCCCTGGAACACAGAGACCTTAAGGAGCAGATTTCTGGCTGTGCATTAATTAGAAGTGGGGACAGATTTTTTATCTAGGTGCCAATCTTACCTCAGCTGTGGACTCTTCCAGTCAGTGGAAAGTCAAAGCAGTGCACGACCATCCACAAATCCCCCAGGGACTTCTGACTAACAACACCCTCCATTCTGACCAGCTGTTGCACACCTCTGGTCCACCAGCTGTGGTCACAGCAGTGACCTTGCCGTGGCATTGCTGGACTTGGATAAATTAATTTTGGCTCTGCCTTGAGCATGGCTGTGCCTCTGCCTCACAGACAAGAATTTCTGTGCTCCTGCAGCAGCTCCTCCAGCCCCTCCACCTGCCCCAGTTTAGCCCAGTGTTGGTCCCACTGGGAGTCAGAGCTTTTGAGTGGATTAGCAACAGATCTCTGCAGCTGCCTGGGCATAACAGAGATGTCTCCAGAGCTGCGTACCTTAAAAGTTCCCTCAGGAGTTCAGACAGAGTGGGCTGGGGAGACTCTCTCTAGGCTTCCTCCCACATTTCCATGCAAACAGGTTTGTTTATCCTTTGTAAACACAGACAAATCCAGCAAAAATTGGCCTTCTTGACTCGAGGAAGTAATTTGGTGTCACAGCAATTGTCAGACACAGTGGCACCATCTGCCACACTCACATGACTGTAATTTGCCAGACACTTCATCACTTCCCTGTTTCCAATTATCCTTTTCCTCTGAACAAAGCCTGTCTTTAACACAATGCTGGTACATCCAAGGGAAAGGAGGAATAATAATCACATTTTACCATTATCCAGCAATACATTATTCATGCTTCCCTCTCTTAGTAAAATCTTCCCTTTCCTAATATCAAGTGGTACACATTGGAGGGGAATGGCAGAGCCTCTGGGATTCCAGAAGAGTTTGCACTGCTCTCATTAGCATAGGCTCTCAGATTAATCAGGATATTCATTATGGAACAATTTCACTGCAAGGGCTTCTTGGCGAGCAAGATGCAGTTTCACCTGGAGTGGGAGCACAGCACCAGGACCAGCTCCTGTGGCAGAGTGACCTGGCCCCACTGCCACGGACCCTGATAGCCCAGCAGGGGCACAGCAGTGCCAGGGCATGCTGGGGGCTTGGCACATTCCAGGCTTGGCTGCAATGATCCCCGTCAGGATCATGGAACCTCAGGCCAGGTCCGGAGCCCACATTACAATATCAGGGTTTCCCAAGGATCACACACACTACAGGCACAGCTCCAGCTGCTGGGATGGGACTGTCCAACTGCCAGGTCACAGGCTGGAGGCCCCTGAGCAGCCTTGGAACAGCTCTGCACCAACAGCAGTAAAGGAGTCACAGGCAGGTGCCAGAAACCAAACCAAAGCAGGCAGGGAGCTGGGCAGAAGATTCCTCCAGCCATGTGCTCTGTCAGGCTGTTTTAGCCATGAAAAAGAGTTCCAGCAGAACTTACGGGGGATTGCTCACACAGAGACACAATGCTGGGGCCATAAAATGTCTTGGCTGGAAATGAAAGACCCACTGAACTGAGATGAAAGCCAGAAAATTTGTAGGGTGAAAGAAGACCAAGATAATAATCAAATATATTAATAAAAATCGGGAAAGATGGCTATTGTCCAGACAGGCTGTGGACTCCACATCCCTGGAAGTGTCCAAGGCCAGGTTGGACAGAGCGTGAAGCAGCCTGGGACAGTGGAAGGTGTCCCTGCCATGGCAGGGGTGGCACTGGGTGGGCTTTAGGGTCCCTTCCCAGGCAAACCACTCCATGATTGTCAGTAGGCACCAAGGGAAGTGGTGCATTCCAGGTTTTGTGACATCTGCAGCTAAGGACAAACATCTTTCCCAGCTGAGACATTTCAGTGCCATTCCCCGAGGAGCCAGAGGGATTTCTGCTGTTTCCAGTTTGCAGGAAGGACAGTGGAGGACACAGTGCTCTGCCATGGTCCTCACACCTTCACCTACCACGCTCCAGTGACTCCTCCATTAAATCTTAAAGGGCTTCTGCATAAAACAGAAGGGCAAGGACTTAAAATTTAACAACTGTGACCTTTCACAGCCAAACAAATTCCCCAGCCAAAGGAAAACTTCCAGCACCTCCTTGGTCCTAGGAACTCTCCAGGCTTCCTTAGTCCTTGGAGTAGGTCCCAGGGCAGTTTTTCCTCCATGTTTATTCTTGCAAATAGCAAAGGCAGCTGTTTGCAATGACCAAACCTCATAGTCTTTAGCCAATTTCTAGAAAAGAAGCTTTAATGAACATGTTCAGCCAGAATGACCCAACCCCAGGGACAAGGCTGGTGCCCCCAGCTGATCCAACATCCACATCACAAATCTAAATCCAGGAGAAATGGAAACACAAGGAAATGCAGATTGGTCCTGCCCCTCCTACCAAGCCTTGCTCAGCTGCTTCTGGGGTGAGTAAAGAGGAAGAATAGCCTTTGGTTCACAGCAAACCTGGCACATCCGAAAGGATCTTCCTTAGCTGGAAGTGCTGGGGGTCAGACAGAACTCCAGACAATGGAAATAAGGTCTGCACCCTCCTGGGCCAATTCTGTCTCTGTTTTGTCACCAGAAAAATTCTGATCTTACAATGAAACCAAGAAAACTTGTGCACTTGAAAGCTTCTGTAAATTCAAAAGCAAAACTGTAATTTCTGCTGAAATGATTCCGTTGGGAATTTCTGCCAAAAAATAACACAAGGAAAGTGAGAGAGAGAGAGAGAGGGGTCTGTTCTTTAAACATTCAGCTGTTCCTAATCTCCATCCCTACAGATTGCTCTGGAAACCTCAATCTTGGTTGTTTCAAATTCCACCTTGTAAACACACAATTTATTGAAGCTTTATTAAATGCAATCTACTCTTCATGTTCAGATTTGCAAACGTTTTACAAGTTGCAAATGATCTTTTATTGATTTTTCCCTTTATAGAGTTGTTGTTTTTTACTGTGTTTACCTGGGAGCTAAAGGCCTGCTGGGGAGAAGGCTCATTTACTGCAAGTTGGAGGAAAATAAGTCCAGCAGTAGCTGCTTAATTGTTTTGAACTATTATTGTTAATTGGGATTGTGTCTTTGATTCACTGAAAGGCAGTGATTTAATTGCACTGCACCTAATTAGCAGCAGTTTTGATTAGTGGGAGCTTCAAGTGGCACCAACCCTTAGCAAACAGAACCTTGAGCACATATTTTACCAAACATCACGGGGGGGAAACAGAGGTAGCTTTGGTGTTGGGGAAAACAGAAGGACAAACAAGGGATGGAGAAGGACAGGAAAATCCTCCCAAGCAGGAGCAGCTGAGTCTGAAAGGAGAAGTGGGGGGAGGATCCAGGAGCTCCGGGTGTGGAGGTCAAGTTCAGTCCTTTAGATCATAGAATCCTCACCGTTGGAAGAGACTTTCAAGTTCACCCAGTCCCACCATCAGCCCAGCAGCACCATGATCCCAATAAACCACTGTGGGCATTCCCAAGGGCCACATCCAGACTCCTGTGGGAAACCTCCAGTCGTTTTCTCTGGAGCACAAGCTGGTATCATTCACCAGCTGGCAGAGCTGGGCTCAAACCACATCCCAGATGATTCTGAGGGAAGGAAGCCACTGACAAAAAGGCCAAATGTGTCACAGGGAATGTCCTCGGGGTCACATTATTTGGAAGAGAAATTGCCTGGCTCCTATCACGGTAGAATCTCTTCTGGGAAGGAAAACATCATTACTGCAGTATTGAATTGCACTGAGAGATTTATGATCTAATTTAAAGGCGCAGGGATTTATTTGTTAATTGTAATAAGCAGCAAGTTTGTTATACTCCAGCCTCCAAAGCAGCAGCATCTTGTAGACAGGGAATAAAATACTGATTTCATTCACTTGCAGGGCAGAAGTTCATTAGGAAGGAGCCAAGCACTGAGAACAAAACCACCACTCCTCCTCTGCCAGAAAATGTCTTTCAATGGGAACAACCACATGGGGAAAGAGGCTCTTCCTTCAGGAGGTCCACCTTGCTCCTGGGAGCACCACACAAGGGGTTCTAAGATTTCATTTTATTTCTTATGATGTTACTCTGACTTATTGGCCAGTAAATTAAAATCAATCTCCCAAGTTGGGTCTGTTTTGCTCAAGGCATAAACTGTTGGGTGATCTCTCCTTGTCCTTACCCCAACCCAGAGCCTTTCATCCCATTCCCTCTTCCCTGTCCAGTTGGAAAGGGCAGGGACAGAGCAGCTTTGGGAGCACTTGGAATCCAGCCAGGGCCAACACACAGGGCCTGAGCACTGCAAGGGAATTTTTGAGTGTGAACAGGACCAAAATTTGTGAGGAAACAGGTTCACATTTCCCTACTTGCTATTCCTCCGTGGCTTTTCCAGTGCTGAGAAGCCTTTCCAGGGACTTCACTTGGCTGCTTTGTTGTGGTAACACCCTGATCTTTCTCAGCACTTAAACCATTTTAATTACATTTATATTTGTTTTTGTATTTGTACTTATTTATATTTATGAATGTACATTTCAGTTCTTCCTTGGAATGCAAACTTAGCCTTGAAACTTAAATCCTTTCATTTACCTGCTTTTATTCCTTTGGATGTTGCCTGTTAAGAGCCTATTTTCCTGTGACCAGGAATATTAATTGGAAAATGGCACTGGCCTCTTCCTTCAGTGTGAATGCAAAGATTTAGGAGCTGATTCATTCAGGAGATCTTCTCCTTCAACTCCTGATGCTTGACAATGATTCATTATTAAGGGAACGTGTCCATGTCAGGCACTTTTGCTGTTGACTTGTGCAATTTCCTTATTTTATCTGCAAATCCCAATTTAATGATTCCTCTTCCAGAGTATGTGCTTCACATGACACTCTGGTGAAAATTAAGGAAGTGTTTGAAGGAATTCAGTGGAAAAAAAGTGGAAAATAAAAGATCCCAATCAGATGCTGAAAAAAAGGAAATCTCTCCCAGAAGTACAAATCCTGCTTGTTCTCCCTGAATTCAGATCCATGGGGAAAGAATTTTCTCTCCTCCATATTCTTCTGGCCTTCTTTGTAGTTTTTGGTCCTCTGGAGCACAGGACTGAGTGGTGACAAGTGAGTCCCTGACTTGATTTCAGGCCACCATTTCTGACTGGTTTTCCACTGGGAAAACCTGGAGAAACATCAGCAAGAGGAATTTAGATCTTACAGCCTTGGATGCTTTTCAGCCTGCACAGAGACATGGACTCCAATGGCTCAGGGTCCTTTTCCTCCCCATTCCCTTTTTCCTGGCTTCAGTCTTGCCACAGAGCTGGCACCATTCCCAGCACCATGAACCAGATCAGATCATGGCATAACAACAAGAGATCATGGAATTACAGAATCCCAGAATGGTTTGGGTTGGAAGAACCGGAAAGCCCATCCAGTGCCATCCCTGCCATGGGCAGGGACACCTCCCACTGTCCCAGGCTGCTCCAAGCCCCATCCAGCCTGGCCTTGGGCACTGCCAGGGATCCAGGGGCAGCCACAACCTCTGCCAGTGTTTCTCCTCCTCGATGGGAGAAGTGAGGACAGGAAGGGACAGGGATTTGTTTCTCCCTCCCTTCCTTACTCATGTGGACTTTGCCTCTGCCCTGAGCTGGATCAGTCCTCAGGCACTGTGAGTGCAATTTCTCCCACTCTCACCACTCAACAGCACTCAGGTTCTGCAGCTTAGCAAGTGTTGCCCCTAAAAAGGAAAACCTCATCCTGTATCTCCTCCAAAAATTTTACCCCAACTTGCCTAAGAAATTGAGGAAAAAACCCCCCTTGCTTTCTTTGGGAGGCAGAACTGCTGTCCTTCTTTCCAGTAGTTTTATTTGTTTCCAAAATGCTCCAAAACTTCAAAATATTTTTATACTATTTTTAGTAACATGTTATTTTTTAATTAGCACAAATTCCCTGTAAGAAGAACAGGCTCTCACTGCTGAATGTGGAGGGTGGATCCACCATCTGTACAACAGGCTCTGGATCCACAGAAAACAGAAGCAAAACAATCTGATGTCATTGCTCTTCAAAGCATCAGATTTTTTTCTTCACAGTTTTACAACCTGGGGAGATTTCAGACTGGACAGAGGGAGATTGGATGTTGAAAATTCGGGGACTGTGCAGCCCAGCACGGGGTTTTCAACAGGCCCGGAGGACCATGGAATACACACAGGGAGAGCTTTGGTTTAAAGGTAGAGTTGGGTTTTGCAGAGATTTGCAGGAGGGTGCTCTGGGCTCTGATGGAGCAGCCACAGCTTCTCTGGCCAACCTGTGCCAGGGCCATCCCACCCTCACAGGGAAGAATTTCTTCACAATATCACATCAAACCCTGCCTCTGGCAGTTGGAACCTATTGTCCCTTGTCCTGTCACTACCACTTTTTGAGCAGCCTCCCTTCGGTACTGAAAGGCCACAATGAGCTCTCCCAAAGCCTCCCTTTTCCATGCTATGTTATAAGAGATATATTAATTATAAGAATATTAAATAGATAGTTTTTATCTGCCTCAGGGGTGGAGCAATGCTCTGAGATGGAGCACGAAGGGGCTGTGCTGTTCCAGATGCTGCAGCCCAGACAGAATGGAAAAGCAGGATCTGCTTTTTTCCCCTTTGTTTTGGCCTGTGGCAGCACTTGCCTGGACTCTGGGATTAAACCTGCCCCAGCTGTGTCACAGCTCAGCATGGGATGTTGGTAAAGCAGGGGAAAGGCAGGAGGCAGAAAAATAAATTCAAAGTGAGGAGGTTACAGGAGCTGCTGGACTGAAAATCGTCCCTGGAAGTGTCCAAGCCCAGGCAAGTCCTGAATCCTCAACCACATCAGATGAAAAAGAAGATATTAAGATAGTCAGCATTTTAACTGAAAATCTTGATTAAGTGGAAGTGCCTGAGAAAGGTACTACCAGCCCATAATAAACTCACCTCTTTTTAACACAAATCCCAGATGGACAGCTCAGATTCATGACTGAACAGAGTCAATCATAAAGCTGTTTCATTAAAAAAGCACAAATACAAAAAGTATCTACAGAGAAAAAGATTTCGAGTTCTGCCTTTGTATCGAGAATGTTTTAATAAAAGCCTTGGGGAAACAAATCTGTGGATTTGCTTTAGTGAAGTTGGAGAGAAGAAAACAGGGTCCACAAAAAAAACCCCAAAACAACAAAAACAAAAACAACAACAACCCCCCCACAACTCTAAAGCATTTTTCCAGGCCTTTAAGCCAGTCAAAATGGTGTTGGAAAATCCTGCTTCAGCCCAGGAGCTCCCAGAGCCCTTTGGTGCCACTCCCTGTGTGCAGCAGCTCCTGGCACATGGAGAAAACCCCAGGCACTGCCCCAGGGCCATGGGGGCAGCAGCAGTTGGACCACACAATGTTGTCTATGAAATTTGGCACAAACTTTGAAATATTAACCTGCTCCAGAGATTTTCTTTACTTGTTCCACGGCCATGACTCCTTCAGCAGAATTTGTGAGGATTTTGCTAAATGGGTTAAGAGAGTTGAGAACAAATTCCACATTTCCCTGCACGTGCCATGTGTGACACTCGCTGGTCATTCTGCTTCATAAACAGAATCCCAGAATAGATTGGGTTGGGAAGGACCTTAAAGCCCACCCAGTGCCACTCCCTGCCCTGGGCAGGGACACCTTCCACTGTCCCAGGTGGCTCCAAGCTCCATCCAAGCTGACCTTGGACACTTCCCTGGATGCAGGGGCAGCCACAGCTGCTCTGGGCACCCTGTGCCAGCCTTGGCCACCCTCACAGGGAGGAATTCCTTCTCAATATTCCATCTAACCCTGCCCTCTGGCAGTGGGAAGCCATTCCCCCTTGTCCTGTCACCCCAGACCCTTCTCCAACATCCCACTTCATGTTTCTTGTAGCCCCTTCAGGCTCTGGAAGGTCACAATTGAGTCACCCCAAGTCTCCAGGCTGAGTCCAATGTCCTACAATGTCAGCTGGGGTCACCTCACATATCTGTCCTTCCAGGAATGCCCAGGAAGGTCAGGATGGAGCTGTCTGCAGATGGTCCAGCAGCACAGGACCTGAGCTCACAAGCACCTGAACGTGAGGTGCAAAGGGCAGGAGCTGCTCCTCCAGCACAGGTGATTTTCAGGTGGCTGAGGAGGATGAAACCTCTTGTTAGCATTGAAACACATAACCACAGAATGGTTATATGCAGGTGCTGTTATTGAAGCGCTCTGGGAATCAGGGGTACAGGGTACAGACCCAAATGTGACTCCGACATGGATTCGAGATGGACGTGTTTTTATACCCTTTCATTATGTAACACTGTATATTAGTTATTAAACTCATATTGTTCTATTGTTAAACACTGATCTTATCCAAGCATGAATTCTTGTAGTTTTCATCAGGCCCCCCAAATATCATTTGTCATGATTCTTGTTAAGATAAAACAATAATCATATTCAATTACCAAACAATCATTACAATTAACAACCATATAATTTATCATGTGATGATTATGCAGGTGCAATTTCACATGATCTAGTAAGGAAAAAGCCTAACCTTCGTTCCCAGGGCCTACCCAGCCCTGGTTCCCTTTCCCAGGCCTATCCAGGCCCAACCTTTCTTTCCACCTCCCCTGAATCTATTGCATACAATTCCCATGATTTTAGAAACATTTTAACCCTATGCTATCACTCTCACGGTGCCAGCAGGAATGTCTTAGAGGAGCTCCACAGCTGCTTTGTCTGTACCTCTGAGGTTCACAGAGGCAAGACCCAGTCCAGAGGAGAATTCCCTGTAGAAAGAGTGTTGGGATGGAGAAAATCCTTACAGAGCCAGCGCTTGCATCCAGGAGAGGGAAAGGCATTACCTTCCTGAGTAGGTTTTTCCCAGCACTAAGGTGATTTCCATTTTCAGCACAATGGAAAATTGGCTGAGTACTTAAAACTGTCTGAGGACCTGAGATGGCCTCTGGGACCCTGGCGTACACACAAAGAGTCTGTGGTATTTCTGCAGAAGGGCCGGCAGATTACAAAGCTACTCGCGATTGACAATTATTGCAGCCAAGGCAGGTGCTTTATTTCTGCCTCAGAGGGCCCACAACTTAATCTGGGTCTGAAATAGACTGGTGAGGGTCAGGGGAGGACGCAGGTGGAGCAGCCTTGCATCCTTTATGTGTGGGAATGCTCAAAAAAAGTAAGACAGTGGTGGAATAGAAGAGGCATTTGAAATTAAAGGTTGGGATGAGGCTGTGGCTTCCCCCTGGAAGCGTCCAAGGCCATGTTGGATGGAGCTTGGAGCAACCTGGGATAATGGAAAGTGTCCCTGTCCATGGCAAGGGGGTGGAATGAGATGATCTTTAAGGTCCCTTCGAACCCAACCCATGGGATTCTATGATTCATTCTAAACACCTCTCGTTTTGTTGAAGGACATCACAATTCCTGCCATATTTAGCAAGTCCTACCCTGTCCTTGTTTCCCTCAGTGCAAACCAGGAGCGTTTGCTGAAGTGCCGAAGGGGATCCATAGAACCAGTCCATGGAAGCACTTCAGGGGGCACTGGGGCTTGTGGCATTATTGACAATTCAGCTGTACCTGCAGCTGAACCCTCCTCTGCCAGACAGCTGAGGGAAAGGAGAGCAGATATTGCTCATTATTTGTTTAGATTTTGTGTCTGACTAAGGCCAGCCCACAGAACTGTGCTGAACTGTCCAAAGCCAAAATACTGCTCCAGTAGGAGCCTCTCTGCATTGAAAACCACACCTGACACAAGAATTGAACCAAGAACATCAGAGACTGTCTAAAATACGGATCAAAATTAGGCCTTAGCATGGGGAATGATTTCTTCCCTCCTACAGTGCCATCAAAGCAGCCGTTCCCTGCATCCATCCTGCCAGGTCACTCAAAACTCTCTTGGGAGCAGCACTTTGCTCCTGGAGAGACAGAGGCATTTTTCCTTCCCCACCTTCCTGGTGTACATGAAAGCCTCAAAACAAGGACATTTTATTTTCATTTTTTCAAGGACTGATCACAACCAGACTTGAGGTCAGAGGTGATGTGTAGATACTTTGCAGACTTTCCTGGGAAACCAGGTGGAAAATGTCACTGACCATCACATCAGCAGTAGCCCAGCTCCAGGAGCTGCCCTACAGAGGAGAGAGGTGGTTCAGGGAGAGGTTTCTGGGAGCAGAATTGTAACTCAGATCTTTCCCTGGGCACAAGGGAGCTGGGGCAGGGATCCCTCAGAGCAGAATTCCATCATCACATGAGAGCTCTGTGCTGGGATTATCGACTGATGTGGAAGTCTGAACATCTGAATTCAGCATAAAAGTACTTGGAGAGTTTCCAGACAAGGTTTTCTGCCACTCTGAGTCCTGGAGGACACAGGACACTTCCCTTCTGATGGTTCTGGGCAATGGCATGGGCTCTGCATTGCTCATTTTAAAACTGTTCCCCCCATCTGTTTGCTGCTTTATCTTAAGGTATCCTGGCCTATTTTCCAGCCTTGCCCATGCTCCCAGCCCATCCTTTGAACTCTTCACATGTTCCAGTTGGTACCAGGAACAGGCAAAGGTTGAACCAGACCTGAAAATCCACCAAATTCAAGTTAATGCATAAAAAAACAACAAGCCATTCTTTTCTATCCTGTGGTTTTCTTAGAAATAGAAGATTTACTGAGACCAGGGTCAATCAGAAAAAAAAAAAATCCATGAGAAATGACTGCCTTGGGACCATCTCGTTTTTCCAAAAAAAATAAACCAAAGGCTATTTGAGAACATCCATGAGTCACTCAGCTTTAGAAGGTGGGTGGGACCAGAGGATACAAAACCTTGGGAAGGGGCTCTGAGCACCCTGGGCTGGTGGAAGGTGTCCCTGCAGACCAGGGGATGCAACTGGAAGAGCTTTAATGTCTCTTCCAACCCAAACCATTCTGGGACTCCATGAAAAAGCCATATTCCCCCATATTGCTGGAGTGAATATTTACTTACAAGTATAATTCACTTTCTTAAAAGCATCCAAACAAAGGCACAATTTGGGTGGAATCAACAAGTTTCATTATCCAGAGGCTTCAGATCCTTCAGATGAGATTTTTTTGTTTTCCAAGATAAATCATCAAAACACAAATTTATGTTTCTTCCCTCCTCTCCCCACACGCATAATTTTATTCTACTTGTAGATTTTGTAGACTTTGCACTGCAAGAATGGCAAACAAGAGCTCTGTGATCTCTGTGGATAGCAAAGAATGACTCAACTCCTGAATTTCCAAAAGAGGGGCTTTGATCTGAGCACAGACTGGTTCCTTGTCTCTCTGGACCTTGATGAGGATTGACAGGAGAGCTCTGGGCAATTACCCCAAGCTTGGTCTGGGTTTTTAGTTGCAGAGTCCCAATGATGGAGTTCAAGTGCTCATGGACCCCTCGATCTGCACCTGGACTGCTCAGGGACTCTCATCTCTTGCTTTTTGCCCCCTGTGTCCACCCCAGCCCTCGCTACACTGCACTGGAGGCACCCGGTCGTTATTTCTCCTGCGGCTCTGGACTAGGCAAGGCACTTCTGCTGCTCCCAAAACTGGTGCCCAGGAGCTGCTGGAAGAAGGGCACAGCCCCCTCCAGCCCCTTTCATCACCTCTCATTCAGGAGTTTCACTGATTTTAAAACAAAACTTCAGTCCTAGAATCCCACAGTGGTTTGGGTTGGGAGGGACCTCAAAGCCCACCCAGTGCCACCCCTGCCATGGGCAGGGACACCTTCCACTGTCCCAGGGTGACCCAAGCCCTGGCCAGCCTGGCCTTGGACACTGCCAGGGATCCAGGGGCAGCCACAGCTGCTCTGGGCACCCTGTGCCAGCCCTGCCCACCCTCCCAGGGAGGAATTCCTTCCCAATATCCCATCTAGCCCTACCCTCTGGCAGTGGGAAGCCATTCCCTGTGTCCTCCATCCCTTGTAAATCCTCTCTCTACATCTTTCCTGCAGCTCCTTCGGGTCCTGAAAGGCCACACTGAGGTCACCCCCAGCCTCCTCTGCAGGCTGAACAATCCCAGCTCTCTGAGCCTTTCCTCCCAGCAGAGCTGCTCCATCTCTGGGATCGTCCTGGGGCCTTCTCTGGCCTGGCTCCAGCAGCTCCAGGTCCCTCCTGTGCTGTGTCCCAGGGCTGGGGCAGTTCTGCAAGGCAGATCCTTCCTCTTGCCTCTGCTCTGCCCCTCCCTCCTCCTTCCCCACCTTTAATTAGCACCTCATTAATACATCTTTGAAACGCCAAAGATTTTTCCTGAGTTAAGTGCTCTGGTTATATCTTGTATTTCAGCTCAGAGGAGAAAGCAGCCAAACCACTTTTCCTTCCTTGTGCACAGACTGGTTCACCGCAGCATCCTCTCTTTCTTAGCAGCTTTATTTTACCTGCTTTTCGCAGCAATAAATGAGCCTTTATATATTTCCTGTGCATTATTGTTGAGAATCAGAGAATCACTGAATTTTCAAGTGTTAAAGCTTTCATCAGCAAAACTGAACATGGAAAGGCATCACATTATCCAATGAGTCTCAACCCTTTCCTTTTCCTTTTTGATTTTGGTTTGATGACTTATTTTTCAATTTTCAGAAAAACAAAGTTTTCAGCGAAACAACCCCAACACTTCTGTTTAAGTGTAAATTAATTGGCAGGACTCCTTTCAACACTCTGCAGCTCTTCATGTCTTTCTCAGCTGGAAATAAATGCTCTATATCCTTTGGACTTCCAGGCTGCCTTTCATCTGAGAATCTCAAAGTGTTTAGTCAAGGGCTAATTAATTAGCTCTCAGTGAGACAGGTAAATCTGAGGAGTTAAAGTGTCAATATTCCCAGTATAGATGAATTCCCCAGACAGCTCAGGCCGTTGTTGGGCCCACAAGTACTTTCCTGCCCTTTGGTTCCAGGTGGGATGTTCCCTCACTCCAGGGAAGTGGAGGGAGGGCACCTGTCTCACTCAGGTCTTGGCAGCTCTTTTAGACCTGGTTTAAAATTCTGCTTTAACCCGGGAACTGAGCAAATCCTGAGGAGGCCAACACTCCCTCTGAGCAGGAACACAAGAGGTGGTTTTCTCAAGCCAAATAAAAAACTCCCAGCTATCTAAAAAATGTGAAAACTGATCCCAGCAGATCTCCCTGGACCTCTCTAGAGCTTCACACGCTCTCCTCTTTTATTCCTGGGGCTTTGCACTACCCCAGGTTATTTTACCTCCTGTAACACTGGGTGTAGGAACTCCAAATACCAAAAGAAGAGAGGTCAAGGTGCTTCCCTCAAATGCTGCTGCCATGTGAATCCCAGTAAGGAGGGATCCATCAACCAGGGCTGTCTGCAGTGGTGCCCTGTGTCAGACCCCTGCTCTGTGAGAGCTCAGCTCTTCCTCTGAGCTGCACTGTCTGCACAGCATTGACCCCAAATTGTCACCCCAAATCCCCCTTAGATAATGGAAAACTAAAGATATTTATTATTCAGTATCTCAGTGCAAACACTATTGTTTCAAGTGTTGGGAAGAAGAGATACTGAAACAACCAGGGAACAGCCGCTCCCTGTGCATTACAAGGGCACATCCCAGAGATGTCTCCCCCTCCCCATATCCTGCTCACGGCTCTTTGGACATTTGTGTAACCCCGTAGGCACCATCCCAGCTCTGGGAGAAGTTCACATCCTTCTGTGCTTCCTCAGGGATGACCTTAAGCTTAGGGAAAGAAGCTCAGTTCCATATCCAGTCGTTTTCTTGTGGAAATGTTCTCCAGAAGGAAAGTGGCCCCTGATTAGGAAGGAATAGTTCCCTGTGAGGGTGGGCAGGTCCTGGCACAGGGTGCCCAGAGCAGCTGTGGCTGCCCCTGGATCCCTGGAAGTGTCCAAGGCCAGGCTGGACACGACTTGGAGCAGCCTGGGACAGTGGAAGGTGTCCCTGCCCATGGCAGGGGTGGCACTGGGTGGGCTTTGAGGTCCAATCCAAACAATTCTGGGATCAAAGCACATGGGCCCCTTCTCCAGCCAAGATGTAAAGTCCACACCTCCCATCACAGGGATGGATCTTCCCTAATTCCTTTCCCAAAGACAGGCAGTGGCTCCTTGTATACAACTGTGTACATTTTATATCCTGTGCAGGATGTTTCCTGATGTTTAGGGTCTGGAATATCCCTCTGGCCAGCTCAGCTGTGCTAAACCTGCCCCGCTTGGCTTCTTGTGCAGCTCCTCTCTGGTAGAGCAAGGACACTGAAAACTCCTTGACTCAGAGTGAACACAGCTCAGCCCCAGCTCAGCCCCCTGTGCTGCCAGCACTGTTCCCACAGTGATTCCAAAGCTCAGCACTGCAGGAGCTGACAGCAGTAAATGAACCCTATCCCAGCTGTAGCAGGACAGGACCATTTCTCTAGCAGGACTTCCAGGCAGCACCTCAATCCTGTAACCATCCTCCTTGGCTCCAGGTGAGTTATCTCCGTGTCCTGAGCCAGCCCCCCAGCCTGGTTTGGGCTGACAAGCCTCCCTGATGCCCTCCACACCTCAGAGTGTTTCCACAAGGCAGCGTCCCCTCCCCGTGCACTGCTGCTGTCGCTGTGCTCTCCCTGGAAGGTTCAGCAGAGCCCTGCCAGGCTCGGCCGAGTGGGAGTGACAGCTCGGAGTCTGTTGAGGGAGCCGTGCTGTCATCTCTGAGCACTTGGCCCTGCTGACGATGCCCTGGGCTAGAAGACGCTCCTGTCACTCGGAATTAGCGTCAGCCCTGCTCACAGATGCCGGAGATATTCACAGGAAATGACCCTCGGAGCCCTGCTGGGGCGCCAGGAGCTTCTCCAGTAGTTGAATGCAAAAATGACTTTTGGGAAGGAAGAGGCACCAAGGAACTTCACATGTGTAGGTCTGTCCCAACACCTGCCATGTCCCAAGGACAGGGATTGCAGCTCCTGTCCCCCTGACTCGCTGCAGGGGTGCAGGTCTTTCCCTGAGGGGGTGGTATAATCCACATTAATGTCCCCAGCCTGCAGGGTCTGCAGTCAGGGATTCAGGCCATTCCCATGGGTTCAGGAATTGTTGCTGTGTTCATGGGCTGACACAGTGCTCCTGCAGTCACCTTCACACCTGTGGAGCATTATGGTGTCTGTCCGTTCCTGATTTATGGGATCTCTTGCATTTATATGGCTTCTGGTTTTCCCAAAATCCACAGGACCTGTCTGACATGTGACACCCCTAATTCCTCCCCAGATTCCCTTGTACTTGACCCCTGGTTCAAACACAGACAGAAACCTGTGCAGTAGCCTCATTTCCTTAGAAAACTGGGCCGGAGAACCTGAAAAGAGCCTCCCCAAGTTCAGAATTCCTATTTCAGCAGAAATTAACATCTGACAATTCATTTCCATTATATAAGACTTCATTAAATGGGAATTCTGTGAGATAACAGCTTTCTAAAAATATTCTCTGTTTCAGAAAAGGAATTCTGGTCCAGTGTATCTTAGTTTTATTATTTCCCCGTTATTTCATGAACACTCTGCTCCCTCTAGCACAGACAATGTGTTATCATATAAGAGTTAATGCAGTCTGGCTTTTAGGGTTTTTTTCACATCATTAAGTTCCTCTACTGTTCAGCACTGATTGAAATGTCTCATCTCTTTCTAGATGAAAATGTCTGCAGCTTGCTGTAATCAAACACTTTCCAGTGTAAACAGGATATTTGGACAAGGAAAAGATCAGATTTTCAATCAGTACCAAGGAACTGCTGCCCTTCTCTAAAGCATTAGACACTTCTTAAAGAGTTTTGTTGCATATTCATTAATAGCAGCATCTGTTGAGGTCCATTATTGACAAACAATGAAGTACAAAATAATAGAGAATTGTCGAATCATTAAAGAAAAGTCCCCTGGGGTCATTGAGCTCAGCCTGTCCCCAGTCTCCACCTTGTCCCCAGCCCAGAGAACTGAGTGCCATGTCCAGGCCTTCCTTGGAGATCTCCAGGGGTGAGGACTCCCCCACTCCCTAGGCAGTTCCAATGCCTGGCCACCCTTTCCCTGAAGAAATTCCTCCTGATGTCCAATACAAATAGGGAAAATGCACAATAAAAATGCTAAAAAGTTTATAGGAACACAAACTTTTCCTATAGATCTGGAGAGGGACTTTTCACAAGGAATTTGTCATGTTAGGACAAGAGTGAATCGCCTTGAGCTGAAGGAGGACAGGGCTGGATGGGAGATTGGGCAGGAATTGTTCCCTGGCAGGGTGGGCAGGCCCTGGCACAGGGTGCCCAGAGCAGCTGTGGCTGCCCCTGGATCCCTGGCAGTGTCCAAGGCCAGGCTGGACAGGGCTTGGAGCAGCCTGGGACAGTGGGAGGTGTCCCTGCCATGGCAGGGGTGGCACTGGGTGGCCTTTGAGGTCCTTCCAACCAAAACCAGCCCAGGACTCCATGAAACACAGCCCTTCGCATCCTGACTGAGAAAAAGCACCTTTATCTTCCCCTGCTTCAAAAAGATACCAACTTAATGCAGCAAATAGAGGAGAAAAATCACTGGCAAGTTTTGCAAAAGCAAATCACTGAATCAAGAACAGAACTTTCCAGTACTCCAAAAATAAATACAGTTTTAAAACTAGATTTAATTGAAAGTTTAGATATTTTCCGTGGCTTGTTCTTTTACAGACTTGCACATTTTTCCTTCATTTCAGCACATCCTTAAGGACTTGGAAATATGACACTCAGAAGTTTTGAAATAAAAATGAAAGTTAAAAACTGAAACATCTGGAATAAAGATTTTACTGTTCAGTATCTCAGTCTCCAAAGACAGTCACTCCTCCCCTCCAAACACATTTCTAGTAAAAAGCAGAAGCTGTCCCATAAATGAGTGAGTTTGCACTGATGAGAAGAGATTGTCGTCTATCCCTGGGAGCCAAATCAGCGTCTTTGCCTGCAGTGTGCAGGGCCCTGAGTCAGCTCTTCCTGCGGGGGTTCCCACCCCTTTGTGCAGTTTGTGGTGCAGCTTTGCTGAGCTCAGAGCCCCCTGACCCCGCCGGGCTGCAGTGGAGCTCTCCTTGAACCGCTGAGGAGGCCGAAGAGCAACACCTGCTCTGCCTGTGGAGATGGGATGGGTCTGTTCCAGTGCCTCTCCCGGTGAGGAGCTCATTATTCATGAGGAATATGGACCAGCCAGGAGCATAATTTGCATCCCCAAATCAGATGCAGATTCTCCATCGTTTGCTCTGCCAATGGTGCACCCGCTGTGTCTGGAATTGCAGCAAGAGGGGGATGGATTTTGGGAGGCTCTTCATAAAGTGAGTTGGAACTGAACTATGGCAGGGGCACGTTCAAGGTGGCTCAGGGTGTTTAACCAAAATCTGTTTCCTGTGGAGTGTGTGGTTATGGAGCAAAACCCCCATTAGTGGTGAGGGATCAGAGGAGCTGCTCCCTGATCCCAGAACAAGGCGAGGAGTTACGGATCTTCTCTGCTGAATTTGTGGGAATATTTGGTTGGATCCTTGGAAGTGTCCAAGGCCAGGTTGGGCAGGCCTTGGAGCATCCTGGGATAGTGGAAGGTGTCCCTGCCCATGGCAGGGGTGGCACTGGATGATCCTTAAGGTCCCTTCCAGCCACAGCCACTCCATGATTCCATGAATTCATCAATACCCAGACGGACATCATTCAACACATCAGCCCAGAGGCAAAGTGCAAGGAGACCATGGCCAAAAATGCTGATATAGGTGAGAGATGAATTAATTTAGAGCTAGATAATATAAAAAGAGAAGTATCTGCTCAATAAAAAGCTCAGACTTTGACAATTTGGTTTAGTCCCAGCATTGGGGTATAATAACGGTGTTTGTGTGGATGTGTTTATCGACATAAAATGGACATTTCAGGCTTGTCTGATTTAAGTGTCACGTTCTGGGTAAGTTCAGCAATGATTTGTCTTTTCTTCCCGAAATCATTGCTTCTGAGAAACTCTTCAAAAACCAGGTGCCCCAAACTTCACAAACTGAACATTTTCTCCTCACTGGCCTGAAGTCCCAAATTGCACTGAGTGCACAATGAACTCCAAAAGGGATTTCCAGAAACGACTCATGGAAAACACAGCTTCAGTGCAGAGGCAGCCACTCTCAGCAGGAGAGAAATAACAATTCCAGCTCTCATAGGTAACAGCTGTCAGGGAAACACGGTCCAAGGTCTGTCAAAACAAGTCAGACTTCAGGGCAAAAAGGGTTGAACACGAGATCTGCTTTCCTGCATAATCCAAGTCATTGGTTGTGTTTGAGTTACTCTGTATATCAACTGGAAAATATCTTTCTGATGGAAAAAAAAAAGTGATTTTTTAACTTAAATATTGCTGGAGCTTGAGAACCCAACAGCGCCTACTGTGAATTGTTCCAGAGCTGGGTTAACCTCTGTTAAACATTTATGTGTGTTTTACTTGCAATGTGAATTGGTCTGGTTTAAGTTCCTCGTGCTTGGTCTCCTCACTCTGGCGGCAGGCTGAGGACTCCAGCAAATGAAACAGTTGGAATCTCCAAGTCTTCCAGCCCTGGCTCCTCTTCCTCCTTGGTTTGCATGGATGGGCCCAATTCCCAAGGCTTTTAACGACTCATTTTGCAAGAGGTGCTTTGTTTTGGGGTTTGTTTGGGGATTTCAGTGGGGAGAGAAGGTGCTCCCAGTCCATCAATACTCACAGGCTAACTTTTCCTTTTCATACTGGTCTGCATCAGTGCAAATATTTAATGTTAATAATTTAGAAGGGCTGCATTTCATATTCAACTGTATTTCATGTAGCAAAAAAAATTAATTAAATTCAAGCACTAACTTCAAAAAGGAACAATCAGGCCTGGCCAGTAAAAAGCATCCATATTTTAACAATTTCAACCTCTCATTTCAACCTCTGCTTGGCATCTTTTTTCTGTGTTGTGCAGGAAGTTAATTAGACTCCTAGACTAATGAACTATTTGGTTAGACTGAACCCATATTTGTTTCAAGGAACTCACTTCATTAAAGTGAAAGTCAGCACACCAAAATATTTTCAGTCATTTTAAACTCTTTGAAGTCCACATATAAAATCTTTGAAATCCACATATAAAATCTACCAGAGAAGTGGTTTATGTCAAGGACAAGATTTTTTTCTTTTCATACAAACTTTTGACTCTTATCTTCAAATTATCTTGTGAAGTCAGAAATTTTAATTTAAGTAAACAAAATTTAAATAAATTCCCCTAAAGAACTCTGAAAATTAAAAACAAAAACAAAAAAAACCACACACACACAAAAGGAAGAAAATAAGAGGCGAGAAATCATGGAGGGAGATGAGACATTCACTTTGAAACAAAATAAAGTTATAGTCCATAAAATATTCCCATATTGCCAATCAGCTGCTCTGTGAACAATCAGCTGTGATTAAGGGTCTGTGTTCAATGATCTACAGGAGGTTCCTGTAAAACTCTGCTCCTGCAGAAGCTCCAGCCCTGAATCTCCAAAGAAGGCTTGGAAAACGCATCTTCCTGAATATCTCCAGTCTCCTGATCCAAGCCAAGCCTAATTGCCTGATTATTGATTATGCCTTTGGAGTGCAGTCATCACGACATCGGCTGGATTTGCCATCTGCCTGTCTCATTAACAACCCGTCTATTTCCCCACAAGCTGTCTCTCCCAAGAAAAACACAGATGGTTCCCTCCCGAGCACGTCCTGGGAAGGGCTGCAAACACAGATGGCTTTGGAGGGAGCACAATGGGGTAACAACTCTGCTTTTCCTCTCTTCTGGAACCCTGGTGTTCGCCTGCCTCGGATCAGCCAGGCTCTGTCCTCCCCTTGTGGCTCTGGGATGTTCATGGACATCTCCAAAGTTAGAATCATGGAATGGTCTGGGTTGGAAAGGTCTTCAACTGACCCATTCCCACCTCCTGCCATGGGCAGGGACACCTTCCACTGTCCCAGGCTGCTCCAAGCCCTGTCCAGCCAGGCCTTGGGCACTGCCAGGGATCCAGGGGCAGCCCCAGCTGCTCTGGGCACCCTGTGCCAGGGCCTGCCCACCCTCACAGTGGAGGATTCCAGGCCTGGTCACCAAGAATTTGGAACTGGGGATTCAGCTGGAGTTCTCATAGATCACATTTAAACACACAGAGGCCCCTTTGGAGCCTGGAGCTGACTTGGAAGGACCAGGCAGAATCCAGGCTTAGCACTTACTGCAGACCCGTGAAGGGGAATTTCTTTTGTTATCCTGATTATACCCAGAACAGCACTGATTTCCCTGGGATCACGGGCACAAAATCATGGAATATCCTGAGCTGGAATGGGCTCACAAAGATCACTGAGTCCCTGCACAGGACTCCCCCAACAATCCCACTCTGTGCCTGAGAGTGTTCTCCAAACACTTCTTGGACTCTGGGCTTTGGCAGGGGAGCTCAGTTTGTAAAAAAAGATTTCAGTAGTAATCAAGATGTCCAAAATATCTCTGGAAAATACCCTTGAGAACTGACCCAGGTATTCCCAGCCCCAGGAAGAGAAATTCCATCCCCAGAGCTTTTGTTGCTGCTCCCCAGGTGATGTGCCTGGCACATGGAGACAGGTCTTCAAAGGAATTGGAGAGCAGCAAAGGGCTGATGATGAGCAACTAGTAATTAGCAGAGTAATTAGAGCAGGCAGAGTGAGGAAAGAACGTGCTAGGTCTGCTCCATCTGACCCTGAACCATGAGGATCCTACGGCACAGTTCAGGTAAAATGGGAAGGGGAAGCAGAGTGGTCCACATGCAAAACAGCAGGAGAATATTCCCAACACCACCAGAGCAGAGCTGGGGCTGTGTGAGCTGCTTTGGGCCATCTCCAGCTTCCTCAGGTGCTATTTTGGGAGAGATGAGAGAGACTTAAGCTTCACTAAAAACATTTCTGCTCCTGTTAGTGAAGAGTTGCCTTGTGCCTCCATTTTCACTCTAGGCCCACTGCACAACTCACTGAGGACGGTTGTGTCCAAGACACTGTTTTTCCACTCTGTGCTCCCTGCAGCTTTCCCCTTTTCCAAGAAGAAAGCCTTTTGAAGGATTAGTTCCACCACAGTCTTGCTGTTCAGAGCCTGGTGTTTCTGAAATGGGTGTGAGAGAGGGATTAACCTGCCTTGGGTCTCAGCACTCCACAGGGAGATTCCAGAACCCCCAACCCTGCGTGATGTGCCGGAGCAGGGAACAGATGCCAGCATGAGGATTTGGGGTTTATCCAAAGGTCAGATAAATCCTGGTAAATGTAACAGCTCAGAAATGTGAGCTGCTGGGAAGGTACAGGGTGAGAGCAGGAACCGGTGGTCATTTGGTCAGCTGGGCTTGTTGTGCTCACCCGCAGAGTGTGAGCTGAAGACCTATGCCTGGAGGAATTTTTCTATAACCACAGCAGGATTTTGGGAAGAAAGATTTCCAAAAATTGAGAATCATGGTTATAATGGAGCTATTTCCAAAGTGGGCACTGCAGAGAATAAATTGTTAGAAAGTTGATACAAAGTTCCAATGTTATATAAGTTAATGAGGATAATGAGGATAATGAGTTGTTGGTTGATTGAGTTGTGTAAATTCCCTTACGCTCGGGTATGGCCCCCGCTGCTCCCCTCTCCTCCATGATAGTGAACCACCCAAGACCATGAGGAGGAGGATGACCTCGCCTAGTATGCAAATGTCAGATTCCCAGGAGACTTGGTGGAGAGGGAATTTGCTTAGTGGCGACCCCCTAAAAACAATGAGCCATGACCCCCCTTGCAGGCAAAGGGCTGAAATAACACTTCTAACCAGAAGGGACATTAGACCACATGAAAGCTCCAGTCAGGACTCCTCGCCTTCATCACCCTGACCACAGTGAGTCAGGAGGGACATGGGGACCCTGAACCTGAGACCACCAGCAGGTGTTTTCTTGGGGATTCCTGTGAGGAAGGAAGACCCAGATCTGCCAGACAACAGAGCTGACATCCTCCTCCTCCACACTGTATGGGGAGCAGCGGTGGTGTGCACACACCTTACAGGCCCCTTCCCAGACTGGTCCCAATAAAGCTGAAATCACTAAGGAGCTGCTCTCCTAGCATTCATCACAGGCACCAAACCCATGTACAAGATGGTGCTGTTTCCACAGAACTCCTAAAGATTCCCAGCTGAACATCAGGTTATTCCCTTCCCAGATAAAACTTCCACCCTGAGTGCATTACTCACTCAGGTGATTAAAGCCATACCACTAAATTTAAGTTTATTTTTGCCTTATCTGCAAATTTAAAGAAATACACCCTTGGATGCATTTTAGAGAGATCTGTCTGGTTCTTACTCTACCAGAAGTGAGAGAAATGTGGAGTTCATGACCATAATTTATTGCTGTTGCCACCCCAGGAGAGCTTAGAGCCCTTCCCTGAACATGGAGAGATTGGATCCCATCTTGGAAACAGCTGGATCTCTCCACTGGCCACTGGAGAAGAGGGAGATGAGGATTTCAGCACTTTGTAACTCATTGCCCAGAGGCCTCAGGCCTTGGGATCTCAAATCATTTTTCAAAGCTCACGCAGAGACTTTGCACAGACGCACACTACAAATAAACTACCAGACTATCACTGCTTCAGTCTCCAGACACTGCTCTCCTTTCAAAAACCCTTTCCACTCCTCAGTTATCCAGCTTGCCCAGCTGGTATTTTCCTCTGGTACTTGTGTTTGTAGAGGAAAATGAAGTTGTCAGACTTCAAATGTTCTTTCATCGTCTGAGCGGATCTGCCAGAGCAGCTGTGCAGTGCGGAGGCCTCTCCTAAAGCTTGAACATAATTGCCTCTTGGAATGACAATTCCCTGAGCTCCACAGTGGTTCTCCCGTGGGATTGCCCAGGTGTGGGCAGGAGTTAGGGAAGCACAATCCCCTGACAGAGCAAAGATACCTGGGGACAGGTTTGCCCCAGGAAAGCTCTGCATCAGGACTGGTCCCTCATTCCCCACTCCACACACTGAATCCTCTCTAACAATCCAGCCATCCCTGCCAGCTCCGAGCCCTTGCAACAGCCAGGGGCCAGATGACTGTGACACTGCTCCTGAGGCACCTCCTGCAGCACCTCCTGCAGCTGCTGGCCTTCAAAACTGCCTTTACTGCTCTTGCTATGGAATGATGCACTCTGGATTAGCCTTAAACCCGGCCTGTTGAGCCATTTAGCCTTCAGAAGGATGTCTGGAGTAATTGCTGCCCTCTTAAATCACTGCCGAGCACTTTAAATATGCAGGAGGTCAGCTCAGCCTTTGAGCTGCACGTTTGAGAAAATGGGGTGGAAAATGTCCATGAGACAATTTGCCAGTTAAACAGCCACAGTTCCTCAAGGCAAGAGAATCTAAGGACCCTGAATCCTGGGAGAGACAGAGGGAGAATGTGGCCCCAGATCTTCTTGGGGTTTTTCCGGCTGTGAGGCTGCAAACAGCTCAGGTGGGAGGGAGCCAGTTTTCCTGCAGAGCCCTGTGTATCCAGGGCACTGCTCCAGGGCAGGCTGCCGTGGGATATTCAGGCTCCTTTCCATTTATTTACTGGAATTTGGTACCAGTTATGGTGTGTAATGGCTTTTTCTGGGGTTTTCCAGGTGTTCACATTCAGTCTGGAAGCTGCACATCCACAGAGCTCCTGCCCAGAGCTTGCTTCTGCTTTCTTCAGCCAGCCTGCTCCCAGCTCTGAAAGGTTTTACCTTGAAGCTGTCCCACATTCTGCAGCACCAAGTGTCCAGTAGGACTGCCCAGCTCACTGCAAACAGAGTAGCCAGCACACAGAAATATTCAAATACCTCTCATCTGAACGCATCTCAGGTGCCCTGCAGTGTCCTGGCCACTACACCAGACTGATAAATTAAAGATATTAGAAAGTAGGCCTGGCCAAAGCTCATTACAATTCTATTACAATTCTCATTAGCACTGTGGGAGAGCTGTAGGGAAAGGCTCAAAGTCAAAGCGAGCTTCAAACACCGACACCTTGTTCCCCCACGGCTGCAGAGCTGCAGATTGGCTCCTGCTCAGAGCCTTGGATACCCCCTGGAGGAGCCCAGCCTTCAAACAGACAAGCCCATGCAGTGAGTGTTGGGAACTACCTCTTGTGAAGCTGGAGGGAAATGAGAATCACATTTTTCAGGAGAAGTTATTTGATGGCAGGGAAGTGCTACTTGTAAGGATGACTGGAACATCTCCCAGGAGCCAGGCAAGGCTGAGGGTCCCTTTCAGCCCACAGAAGTTTAACGGTGGCTGAAAAAAGCATTTTTAGCCTTTGAGAGGCGTTTTACAACTCCAAGAGCAGACTCAGCCTGGAGCCACACTTTCACTCAGCAGCGAGAGGGTTCTCAAAGGGTTACAAACTTCCCAGGAGAAGAAACACCAGCACACAGGGATGGTCAGCTGGGAGAGCTCCGGGAGACCTCAGAGCCCCTTTCAGTGCCTAAATGGGCTCCAAGAGAGCTGAAGAGGGACTTCTTTAGACAAGGGATGGAGGGACAGGACAAAGGGGAGTTGCAGTGTGGAGAAAGTCTCTTCTCAGGCTCCTCAAAGAGAACAGACTGGAGTTTGTCACTGCCTCCTGCAGCTGGGATGGGAAGGACTGAAGCTGGTGCCAGGGAACTGAAGCTGAATTCCCAGGGAACACAAAGGAGTCCTTTCCAAGAGCTGCAAGCAGAGCTGACACTCCTGGGAATGCTGCCTCCAGGTATTTGCTGGCAGAGCTTTGGCCCTTTCCATTCAGTCTGACGTGGGTGCAGCTCCAGGGAGTCCCTCCACAACCTGGAAAAGCCACGTTTTGGGGCACACACAGGTTTCTTCCAACATGAATGCACTGCTTTGGGCTGACACCACTTCTGGGGTAGATTTGTAGAGGGTGAAATCCAAACTCTTCTGCTCCAGCAGCTGCAGAGGAAACCAGAGGCCAAATTCTCCATGGCCTGGAGCACGCTGGGCCCAAGGGAGAGAATCCATTCCTGGGGATCAGCTGGGAGGCAGTGAGAACAGAAGAGCCTTGGGAAGACGGGAATGGCTGGGGAACAGGCTGGAATGGCAGAGATCCCCTCTGGCACAACTGCCCCACCAGACTTGGTGTGTGGAACTTGCCAGCTTCCATATGAAGTGTCCCCGAGTGCCGTGAGCTGAGCCGGCAGCAGTGGGTGTCGGCACAAGAGCCCCATCCCTGCTGGCACTTCTGCTGGCATCAGCAGCTTGGGGCTTTCATTTTCTTAACGTTCCTTAGCTAATGGAGTTACACCAGCCAAATTCAGAATCACAGTGAGGTATCCAGTCCTGTCCTCCCTGCACACACAGCTCTGGAATCCTGGAATATCCTGAGCTGGAAGGGACCCATCGGGATCATCCAGTCCCACCCCTGGCCCTGCACAGACCCCCCAGCAATCCCACCCTGGGCATCCCTGGTTTGGAGTTTGGGATTAGGGCACAGAGTGTCTGCAGGAATAGAGCACTGAGCTGCCTGGCAGAGCTGTCCAAACACTCCTGGAGCTCTGGCAGCCTCGGGCTGGGACCATTCCCTGGGAGCCTGGGCAGGGCCAGCACCCTCTGGGGGAAGAACCTTTCCCGGAGCTCCAGCCTAATCAGGAAAATACAGGAAATTTGCCCAGGAATGGTGCAATAGAGGCCTGTTAAGAAGAGCTGAAGACCAAATCTGGGTCAGACCCAAGTGCTGTTCCCTCACCCTTAACACTCATTCAAGCTTGAAGGAAAGAGCTGCAATGAAGGAATTTGTAGTAGGGAAAAAAAAAAAAGAAAAGGATGTTTTCAGTTCTTTTAAAGACCCAAAACCAGTTTCCTTGAGTACATTTTGTGGTACCTCAGCCATTCCTATTTAAACAAAGAGAGGAAGAAAAACTCCTGTAACCTGAGCCGGTTCCTGAACTGGTTTGTGTTCCACGGCAAGCTGGAAATAAAGACTCAACAATGCACTTTTTGAAGTTTCTTTTCTGTGTGCTGTGCTAGCAAAAAAAGTAAATAAGGGATAACAAAAGATAACACAAGAGCAAGAGCCCAGGTGTTGTGTTTCATTTTACTGAGAAGGGAAGAGAGGAGGTTGCTTGGGAATGCAATTAAATCCAGCAGCAAAAAGCCGAAAATCAGCATGTGTGAAAAGAATGGAAAACAGTGAGTGTGGGTCTGTATTTATGGAAAATTTCCTTCTTTTTTTGCAGGATTTGCATAAAGCCCAAGGCATGGAGGGAATAGATCTGTCTATAGCAATCTGGAGCCCCAAGTGCCAGAAGCCTCCTGTAAATATGTGATGCGAAGGAAGATTTTGAAAAAGGAATTCCCCAAGGCCTCAGAATTCAGAGCAATGAAATCTTTGTCATGCACAATAACACATCTGTACAAGCCGGGGGAGCGTGGCCTGCAGTCACCCTGTGTGTGTGTGTGACTGCCTCCCTCCCTCCTCCCCTCACCCAAGGGTTAGCTCTGCACAGCCCCCTCTCTGGGGACATCAGAAATTCCCAGAGCAAACAGCACAAGCTCAGATGCAGGAGCAGATTTTTGCTGTAATTCTGGATCATTTCTTTTGCTGGTCGAGGGCACAGCCCCAGGATCACTGGTACATTAGCAATGGTTATTGTGAGAATTTTCTGATGTGCAGCTTTGTGTTAAAGATTTTCTGAGGCAGTTGCACAATAGAAAAGATTCTCTTGTCTGGTTCAGGCAAAGTCTCAGATTGGCTGGTCAAAAATAATTGTTTAGGATACATTTTGTAAGCAGGAATTTATGAGAGAAACAGGAAATAGGATTATAAGGATGTCTTTGGCATGTAGTGATAGGACAAGGGGGAATGGCCTTTGCCTGAAGCAGGGCCGGGTTAGGGTGGGATGTTGGGCAGGAATTGTTCCCTGGCAGGGTGGGCAGGCCCTGGCACAGGGTGCCCAGAGCAGCTGTGGCTGCCCCTGGATCCCTGGCAGTGCCCAAGGCCAGGCTGGACAGGGCTTGGAGCAGCCTGGGACAGTGGAAGGTGTCCCTGCCATGGCAGGGGGTGGCAGTGGATGGGCTTTGTGGTCCCTTCCCAGCCAGACCACTCCAGGACTCCCAATTCTCTGCAAAGAGAGTTCTCAGGCCAGCAAGAGACTTGGAGCACGGACACGCTCCCTGTGTGACTGCACAAAGCCAAAGGATGTTCTGCTTCCTGCCTCTCGTGCTCCTCTGCACCACTCAGACTCTTCTCACTGCTCCTCCCTGTGCCCAGTGATTCTTTACTCAGTGAAAAATGTCTGCATTTATTTTCTGAATTTCCCGAATTTGTGCTCCAAATGCACCTGCATTTCCTGACCAGGCATGGAAGAACTTGCAGCCAAAGGGTTCCCACAGATTCAGCAGACTCGATTCTGCTCTGTTCTCACCCTTTTTCCCTGCAGAAATCCCAGGCCCTGTCCTCCAGAGGAATCAAGTCTGATCTTATCACACCCAAGGGAGGCAGAACAGCTCCACTGGAGCTCAGAGCAGGGCACAAACACACGGGACTGGATCTTCAGTTGGAAATTATCATTTTATGGGGCTCCAGGAAGGACACAAACACACACTTGATTGTTCCCTTCACCTGTGGGATAGAGAAGTGTTTGATCAGCATTGGGCTGCCATTAAACCCTCCTGGAATCTGGGAGCATGAGTGACAGTTCTAGGGAACATGGAGCTGCTTTGCTGGGGGCAGGGAGTGGGAATTCACATCACTGCATAGACTGTGCCAATCTTTTCCCTGAATTTAAGCACACCAGACTCCTCCAGCCTTGCCTAGCCCTGACATCTGGATCCATTAGGAATTTGCAATTCTAATTTGAATCAGCCACACTAATTGTGATTTTTTTTTTATTTGGCTGCACTATTGATTTTACAAGATACGTGGTGCTCTTCCACCTGTGTGCAAGCCTCCTGCTGGGAGCTACTAATGGAAAAAAACACCTCAATTAGCAAGAATTCCCTCTGAAATCCTTGAAAATCCAATATTGCTGATTAGTTTGTTAAAAAAAATCTTATTAAGAAATGCTTGGTGACTTCCCTAATAATATCAAGGAGCAGATCCTAATGCTGGGCTCCCAAGAAGAGTAATCTCTCCCTCTCCTTTCTTCTTCCCTGCCTCCAGCAAGGCTCCAAATTTGCACCATGCAGGAATTAATTTCCCAGCCCCTCCCTAGTGAGCCATGGATAAGGAGAACTCCACTCCTATTTTAGCTGCATGCGGCAAATGGAGCTTTGGGAAGAAATTAATGATGTTAATCCTGATTCCAGGAGAGGGGTGAAAAGGAAGAAGGAAAAAAGGGCCCTTGCATCCCTTTAGTTCCATCAGGCAAATTAACTTCATCTCCTGCTTATCCCTCTTCTGCTTCAGCCTTGGATTCACATTGGCTGAGCTAAGTATGTCCTCCTGATAAATGGAAAAAATGTTCCCTCTGCAGTTCCTGTGGCCCAACACCTTAACGAGGGGTGGCACAACCCAAAAATACCAAGGCAGTTGTGTCTGGGACATGGGTCAGCTGGCTCCAAGCCTGCTGCTCCTTCCCACAGGGTTAATCCAGTTTCCTGTGCTGAGCCTGTGCCCACAACACCAGGTAAAAACCAACCAATTCAGCATGGAATTCATGCAATAAATGCATCTGCACATGTTGGCCTCTGCTTTATTTGCAGATAATCACTGCAGTTCCTGTGAGCCAGACTTGTCAGTGTTTTAGGAAAAGGGCTTTGTCTCCCTTTGTATTCCCGGTGTTTACAAAACTATCTCAGAGTGGTGCAGGGGTCACCTGCAGGACCTTCCCCTCTGCACAGAGCAGAACCAGAGTCTGCAGGATAGGTGGGGCTCCACGTTGGTGCCACACCACTCCCCGAGCTGGTTTGAACGACCCTGTGCTGGTGCCCTTGTCAAGACTGCAGGGAAACAGCTCAAGGGTAGCTCTGGTTGCACCAGGCGAGGTTCAGGTCGGGTGGCAGGAAAAAACTCTTCATTGAAAGAGTGGTCAGACTTTGGATGAGGCTGCCCAGGGGAGTGGTGGAGTCACCATGCCTGGAAGTGCTCAGAAAATGAGTAGAAGTGGCACTTGGTGATGTGCTTTAGTGGGATTCAGTCAAAGGTTGGATCTTGGAGGTCCTTTTAAACTTTTGAGATTCTGTGACTGTGTGATTCCTTTTCCAGAAATATTTCTGAGTGAGGGAGAACTTAAGAAAGGAAGCACAGGCTGCACTTCTCTTCTTCCTTGTCTCAGTCAGCCAAGGAGCAGCTTCCAAACATTCCTGCCATGCTGAGGACACCAGATCCACGGAGATGCAAAGTTGTGGTCCCCCCAGAAAGGCTGTGCATCCATCTGGGCTCATTCCTCATCTCCTCAGCCACAGAGTTGGGCTGGGACAATTCCACAAAGTCCCTACAGAACGGGATTTGATCCAAACAATAACACCCCTCCCTGAGGTTTGTATGGATTCAGTGAGCAGTGAACACCTTCTCTGTTCCAGTTGGGGTTGTTTTGTTCATTCTGTTCTAAACACAACAGGGGATGGGGAAAATGAAAATGGGAAGTCACCAGCTGGTGGGAAAGAGTGAGACTGAGCAGTGAGCCTTCCCCGCCTAGGGGGACCCAGGAGCTCTGGAGATGAATGTGGGGAACTCTTTCCTGAAGGCCAAACCTACCCTTGGCTGAGGAGATGCTGCTCCCCACCACTTCCTGGGGAAGGGGGACACTGCCTCAATGAGCTGACATTTAGTCTTTCCGACATTCCAACCCCTGGAAAAGCACCAGCTCTGGCAGGAACTGTCCATGTGGTGCACTGACAGCTCTGCAGAGCCAGGTGGGAGCCCTTCATCCTTCCTCAGCCTTCCTTTTCCTTGTTTTCCTGAGCCTCTGGACCGAGCTGGGGCCACCCAGCCCTCTTTCAGCACATGCTAATTCTGACATTTCCACAGTGTCTGCTGTCATCACCAGCTCCCAATTTAACCTGGCTGCAGAAACACCTCCTGCATCCCAACCAGGCTGGAGCTGGAGCTCGGAGAGGCAGCTGGATGGGGCTACAGCACACCCAGTCACTCCCTGCTTCCATGTGTGGGAATTGCTGAATCACTTCATTTTCCCCCTTCTTCCCCCCGCCAGTCCAACTTTTCACTGGCAGCCACAGTCACTTGGAAAGATTTTGCTGGCAAAACAAGTCCCTGCTGAGCTCGAGCAGGGCTCTTGCCCCTTGGGTTTCTGTATCAGCCTGTGGATGTGGAGGGGATGCTGCAGGAGTCACTGAGGAGTCAGTGGGGCTCAGAATCTTGATTTTCCTTATATCCCCACAGGGCGCTGTTGGTCCCTCACTCCTGACACAGCTCAGCTCTGAGTCCCCCCTGTGAGGTGAGAGGGCTCTTGTGCTGTGGCAGCCTTTGTTCAATGCTGCAAGGGCTGCCCTGCCTCTCCAGAGCTTCATCTTTGAATCCCTGTGTCCAGGTGCCCCAAGGACACAACAGTCTGGGAATTGGGCAGCCCAGGAAGCTGACACAGGTCGGGACAAACCATGAAAGTGCTGCCAGAGCTCACAACCACCCAAGGACTTCAGCCAAACCAAACCTTCAATGTGGTGCCGTTTCCTTTTGCCACACTGGGAAAAATCAAAAGGACAAAAAGAGAAATAAAACAGAAACTCACCCAGTGACTCCTGAACAGAACAAGCTCTCCCCAAGAGTCTGGAGAGTCCATCTCCAGTTGAACCTTTGCAAACACCCTCTCCCCAGGAACCCACTTCCACCTCCTGCTGGACTAAACCCATTCATTAATTCTGGCTCCCACTTCACAGCTGAGCTGCCTAATCCAGAACATTGAAGAAAAAAACCCCTTAACACTGAGCTGAACTTGTGGGATTCAGTGTCTACCTCCCAAGATCAGCTTCCCTTGCAATAGGGGTGGAAATCTCCAAGGGACAAACTGACAGCAGGACCATACTCCTCTGAATTCAATTATCAAAACCCAGACTGAGAACTTTCAAATATTTGGTGAGGTTCTTGGGACCTGACCTTCGAGTCTGAGCCCTTAAGGTTGGAAAACACCTTTAAGATCATCGAGTTCAACAATCACTTAGCACCACCATCATGTTCACCACAAAACCACCTCCCCAAGTGCTACATCCACATCCACCTTTGTTTTTTCGGACACTTTCAAGCATGGTGACCCCAACCCTGCCCTGGCAGCCTGTGCCAATTCTTTACAAGCATTTTCATGAAACATAAATTCCCATGAAGAAATTTTATCTTCTCCAAATGCAGGAATGTTATCCCTCACTTGTGAGTCACAGGGACTGCTGGCTCAGTGTCAGGAAGATGCAGGAAGTGAGAAGTCAAGGAGAAAATGGAATATCCTGAATTCAGACTGTATCCAAACACAAATCATCACCTGTGTCCCACTGACCCCGGCGTGCAGGTCATGGCTCCCACACACCCGCGTGACAACAGCCAACAGCATCCACAAAAAAGGGAAGACAAGGAACGGAGCTATCTGTTGTAAATAGGAGATTTAGGCATTGTCATTCAAATCAGCCTCAGTCAGCTGCTGCCTTTCCTTCGATCCTCTCCCTGCTCCATAGCAAATGGAGTCACAGCACATCCCGGCTCCTCAGGATCCACAGCAGGATGCCGGAACGCCTGGAGTGGCAGCTGGAATCAGAGGAGGGGGAGGAGGAGGGAGTAAATGAGAAAATGTGATTCTCCAAGCATTCTGTGCTGCTGGAATACCTGGCTCCCCACCACTCTGCCAGGCAGAGTGAGAAGGGAAGTTAACTGTCTCCTGTCACACTCCCGACTCCTGCTTTTGCATAACAAGCCGGAGTCACTGTGACTTTGGTTTACCATTTTATGATCTTTAATCCCCAAACTTGACTCTTTCTGTTTCACTCCTGGGGATGAGAACCCCCTTAGTGCTGCATCTGCTTAGAAAGCTTCTTAGTGCTTGTATTGTTATATTTGCATATAGAGATGTCCATGTTTTCAGGAGACTCCTGTGAACCTCCAAATACCCCAGGGAGAGCCTCAGGAAGTTATTGAGGACAGGAAAGATTTTCTCAAGTCACACTGCTGGGTGGACCCATGGGCATTTTCCCATGGCAAAGGAATTCCTTTAATTGATTCCTGTTTAAACTAGAGCACTGATTTTCAGAGCCAGTACCAGGTGATCCCTCCTGGCCTTACAGTGTGTTCCTGTGGGAATCTTGAAATCAAGATTAAATTATTTTCTCAAGGCTCTGTGGCCTAGAAGAGGAGAGCAGGGGCTGGAATTTGCTGCCCTGTGCTACTCCTGAATGGACACTTCCAGCTGGTAAATGTGTGATTCCCTAAAAGTGCCTCCCTGCACATTCCGGTCAGGAAGATCCTGAGGGAAAGGTGCTTTGCCCCAGTACTGTGCACCTTTCCCTGCTCAGGGGCTGCATCCCCTCATGTTTGAGGAGTGCTTAGGGAAATCCCTGATGACTCACGGGAGTCAGTCTGTTCTAGGGAGGACTAACAGTGCTTGTAATTGTTCTGCAGGATCCTGGAAAATGTCCTTTTTCCATTTTCCTTTGCTACCATTGAATTTTAATGCAGGAGTGTCCATTGATATTCATTATTCATCTGTCCTTGAATTTTTAACCAACGTGTGCTGGAGATTATTCTGTATTTAGAGAGAACTGGGAGTGCACACTGATCCATCTGGACTGGTATGTCCTGCCACACTGCAGGACCATCTTCAGCAAAAAGAGGTGGTTGAGCACCATAATGGAGAAAATTGTTAAATTTCGCAAGAAAGGGATGCCAGGAGTCATCTGCTGCATGAGATTGAAATCCATCTCCCTGGGATGTGTCTCCAGAGCTGTGTGATCTCCACCACTCCCAGATTGAGGATTCTCTCCTACACAGGCCTGGTGTTGGCCCTCTCAGAGCCCAGGTACAACATTCATCACAGAGATTTAAAAAAAAAATAAATTAAAATCTCAAATATAAGTTACTTCTTCATTATTTTCCTTGGAAGCAATCCAAGTGCTAACTGCACCTTTCTTTGAAAGCATTTGGAATTCAGCTTTATTTTCTCATTCCTTTTCCCCCCTATAAATACTTTGCAGATCAGATTCACGTTTCAGCTCTGTTGGTGTCTTTAGCACTCCTCACTTTTCAAATAAGAATTGTGTTGTTTGGAGTGCTGGGAGTTTTTTTCAGCCACAGCTCCTGGAATCAGGAAACTGCATGAGAATCTCAGTTTGCACTTGGAAGTGTATTTGTGGCTTTGTATTGCAAGGGAAGTAGGAAAATATCACCCAAATGTGCTGAGAAGGGCTGACAACTGGAGAGAAAATAAAAGAACTTTTCCAAAGAAAATCTGTAAAACTTTCCCCTTCCCCCCAAATATTTCTCCTTTATTTTTAGTTTTTGGGGGAGAAGGAAATGGAAAATATATCTGTCCTTCTAAAGCCTGAGTGCCCTCCATTTCCTGGCTCAGATATCCCAGGGCTGCAGGTGGAGAAGCAAGGTCCATAACTCTGACTCCATCCCTGACCATCAGAACCAGCGGGCAGACCCAAACCCTTGCAGGGACCTGACTCTGACCATCTCAACCACATTCCCACTGTATTCCTGCTCCTTCCAGGAGCAGCTGTAGTGCCGGGGTGGTTTCTGGAGCAGCCCAGCAGGTGCCAGGGCCATGCCTGGTCTCTCTCTGTGGCACAAAGCACCGTCCCCCCTGTCCTGGTTTGGAAAGACAGGTGCTGCTAAGGAAGGCAGGAGCCTCCCTTGAAATGGAGAATGGAAACCCCCTCCCTCCAAGTTATTATAATTTTGAAATTAGGGGACTCTCAGGCAAAGATATGGGAGTAGGAATAACAGTTCTTTACTAGGAATATTAAAATAAAAATTCAACAGTATTAAAAAAACCCAAAACACTGACAGAGTCAGTGACATTGAGAAATATTTGGCTTTTGATGAAGATCTGAATTTTCCGTAAACGTGGCAATGGGAAGATGGATTGAGCTGAACTTTTCATTCTTATTATTTCTCTGGGGGCAGAAAAAGAAACAGAGTTCTGAGTAAGGAGAGCTTTTCCAGAAAATGTTGCAAATATTTCAGCTGTGTGGAGAACAGAAAAGCCATTCGCAGAGGAATGGGAATCTCTGGGAAGTGATCGTGTCCTTTCTGCCTGGAATGAAACCAGTATCAAAAATGGGACTGGAAAGGATATTGAAGATTCACATCACATGTATTTATTAGCATACGTTCTGTATATTTTAGATCAATTTCTCATTCTGAATGAGTTTTCATTTTTATTGTTTTGAACAATAGTTCAAGGCACTTGGTTTGTACTGGACTTTAATCCATAGCGGCCTGAGTATCTCACAAGATAAATGTGATCCAGTGGAATTTCATTTTGTGTTTCCCATGACAGAGGATTTGCTAACATTGCCTAAATCCTCTGTTCTGTTTCTTGGTGCAAAAATCCTGCACAGATCTTGCTGGAAGAGAAAAAAATGTGAGGTAGACACACAGCATGAGAAATCCTCACTGAAACACAGGCTCAGACACATTCCCAGGCAGCCAAAGCTTGGGACTGTAATAAACAGAATTAGGAAATATCAATATCATTACCAGAAAGGCACACAAGAGATAGAGAGCTCCAGTTAATAGGGAACAAATTTATTCCAGAGCCTGTTACATGAGGTTAACTACAACCAGTGCTATTTGTAGGTGCAGCTGGAGCTTACCAGGACAGACACAGCCTGATTTTCTTGTAGCTTTTATTGCCCCTTGAAATGTCGCTCTGAAATGGCTCCTTCTCTTCACCTACTAATAACTGTGTTTTGGTAATTCATTTGCAAATCACAACCTTTCCCATTTCCCTGAATTCCAGATTTGCATGTCAAATTCTAGGGAAATTGTCTTCCCAGACCTTAGGGAACATCTCTGTTCCACAGCAGGATGGGCCCGCAGGGACACTGGAGAGCAAAGGGAAGGGAAGAAGATTCCAACACATCACAGCTATTCAGCACAAAGGGCTTTCTTCAGACCAGCAAAACTGATTCTCTTAATGCCTGAATTATGTCAGAAGAGACAATTAAGCATCAAGATCCTTTTTCAGAGCTGAGCTCTTCAAAGCCAGCTAGGAAATGGAAAGATGGGTATCTTGGCTTCTTGCCGGTCTTTGAAAAGCTTTACCACCCCCACAGCTGATGGGGCATTTAAAGCTGGTCTTAAGGAGAAGTCTTTGCTAAACCTGGAAAAAATCTGTCCCTGCTGCCTGCTGTATGAACTGGTGTGCAAAGCTCTCTGCTCCCAATTGTGTAGTTCTTTTAACAGCCCGAACAAACATCAGCTCAGCCTTACACATTCTTTACTGAGCTTGGCTAAATAAGCAAGAGATAAATCCACTGGTAATGCAATTAAGTCATAATTATAAAGAAATACATATGCAATTACTTCCCCGTCCTCATTAAAGTTGAATGAATGCTTACGGGTTTAACTACCTTTTAACTACAGAGAGCAGGAAAGTTAATTAGAGAGTTGTGAAATTTTACATTTTAACTTTTCCTAGAGGAAGGGTGACAATAACTGCCTGGGAACAAGGCCTTGAGTTCTTGGAGAGAAAAATACAGCCACACATTTTGTACAAAGCAATTAAGAGTGCAAGCAAAGTGTGTTAATAAAAATTCAATTATACATCTATTATATGTGCAATTCGCAACTGATTGTATTGCGGTAGGATTTTTGTCTGGGATAGACCCTGCATTTCCATCAGAAAAATCAACTGGAGATGGTTTCTAATAAAGCTTTGGTTAAAAAGTGCAACAAAAGAGATTAAGGCTTATTAAAAGCTGCCAAATGAGAGTTTCTGAGTGTGATGTGAGAAAGGCCCTGAAGAGCAGTGGTGTTGGCTTTGGGAGCCAGGCACTGTGGCACTGGGCATTCCTGGGAGAAAAGCTTCCAGGGAGAGAGCAGGAAGCCACACAGACTGTCCAGCTCAGAGTCTGCATCACCCCTGGCACATTGCCACCACAAAATCACGACCGGGGCAAGATTCCACTGCAGAGACAGTTGACAAACCATGAGGAAAGTTCAGCACCATCAGGATTCCCTGAATGCTGGCCTGAATGCTACAAAAAGTGCACTTTATCAACTGTTCTTTCCCATGGCTGAGAATTTATGGCTGAGGAATCATTCAGGGCAAAGCTTTCCAAAGGCTTCAGGGCGGGAAGGGTCATGGTGAGCTTTGGTACCAGGGGCTAAGGGTGGGGACAAAAAATGTGGTTGGGGTATGAGTGTTTGAATGTGCTGGACTGAAAACACAATTTCTCTATGAGGGGTTTGTACTGCCAGACACAGTGGGATTTATTTGGGAGCACTAGAGTGGGAATTCCTGTGAAATCCTGGGTCTGTCTGTGCCCATCTGGATGATCTTAAGGGTCAGGTAGAGATTCACCATTTTTTTTCTCGGTTCTTTCTCTATTTTTTCCCTGTTTGCCCTCAAACGCATCCACCCTCAGAACAAAAGGGAACTGAAAAACACTTGCCTAACACATTTCTGAATCTCCTGGTGATCCTTTGGGTGAAGTGGCTTCCTACTCCATCTGCCAGTGCAAAGGAGAAATAGGAAAGGTCAATCCAACACCTTCCCCCTGGCATTGTTTCATGCACACCTTGGCTTTGTTTTCCTCTGAAGTTCGGGATTTCAGCCTTTCAGGCCTTCCTCATTTCTCCTGCCCTCAGCCAGGGTCACTTGGCCTTGGCCCAGAGCAGCTTGGCAGAGGAAATTGGTCTTTTGTTGGGACAAAGAGCTGAACTGCTTGGAGGGCTGGGAGATTGCAGGAGGTAGTTCAGGAGCTGTTTCTCTTCATTTTCCATGGCGATACCCAAATGTGAATTAAATAAAGGGCCTCTGTCATCAGTTTCTCGTATTTCTGAAAGCCACAATATTGCTACACTTTATTACAGCAAGTGAAGGCAAACAGAAAGAATAAGCCCCTGACTCTGACTCTTCCCACTCTCCGATCCACCAGGAAAGCGTTTTTGCCTTGCAGGGGTTTGTGAGGCTGAGTGCCCAGCTCAGGGCTCAGAGCAAAGCTGGGCACAGGGAGACTCGTGTCACCCCCAGGGCTAAACCCATCAGCCTTGCTGTAAATTGAGTTAAAGATATCATCAAATGCCACCTCCTACTTCCCAAGTGCAAACAGATTCTCCAGTGAGAGGCTGAATTGGAAACTCTTTTAAAATCTTAAAAGGGTCTGATTTCCACCTGAAATTCTGGGTGTGTTACACAACAAAAAAAATCACTGAATCAGATAAAGAAATTTAATTCTGTCATTATCTGGGGACAAAAATTCACACATTTTTTGTTCATAAGTATTCAAGAAATGTTACTGCAAGTGTTAAATTCACTCCAGAGTCCAGTGAGAGAGGGGTATCTCTGACTGCCTGATTATAATTAGAATCACAGAGTTTTGGTGAGGTATTTAGTCTCTTCATTATAGGATTATAATTGTGTTTGGTAATTGCCACAAAGTCGCAGATCTCTTTCTTAGCTCTGGCCTCAATGTTTTTCTCTGATTTGCAATAGAGGCTTTGTACTTCAAGAGCTTTTCTAAATGGTGTGAGGTTTGTGCAGCATTTTTAGTGCTCTCAGTGACTGCACTCTAAAAAATCCTTATGTCAAAGTTCTCAAGCACGAAAGAAAATGGTGTTATGGACAGTTGTCTGTGCTGGGTCTGATGGGAGGTGGGGGGGGGGGGGGGGGGGAAGNATTTTCCTGGAGTCATAGGGCACCAGGAATTTTCCCTAATAAGCAAACCTGGCCCAAGACAAGGGCAAAGGAACATGAGCAAATTCTTCTGAGCATTGACACCAAACAAAGCCATCAAAGTCTCAGGGGCTGGAGCACAAGAACCTCCCCAGAACCCAAATCAGCTCTTTTCCATCCTTAATGGCTTTGTGAGATGCCTGAAATGGGCACGGAGGGATTCTAATCACCTAAATATTTATTTACCTTTGTACTTCAGCAGAAAATAGGACAAGAGGCTCCTAGAAACAAATTCAACCCAAATTGGAAAACAAGAAAAAATTCTCTACACAGAAAAGGAGACTAAACCTGGTGTGTCCCGACACTGCCATGCAGAAACCCTTCAATTTAAAGCAGCATTTAACACACAACTGTGCCAAAGGCAACCTGAAGATGTTCTGTCATATCTCATTTATGCTCCAAAGCCACAGCAAAAATGAAGAATTCCCTTTCAGCACAGCAGTCCTACTCTTTCAAAGGCTAAACAAAAATCACCAAGGAATTGGAAGCACTGATGAAGAAGGCGAGATGTGAAACACCCTGATTTTCTATCCCTGTGGAAAATGTCTTACTCAGACAGCAGAGAAGGACTAACAGGGGCCAGCAGGTTTTACTGAAGATATCGGGGACTCAGGTGCCATGGGAATTTGCCGGTTTCCCACTTCCCTTGCAGGGAAAAGGCTGGGGGTGCTGTGTCATCAATGCAAACAAAACAGGCTCCCAATGTGCGTGCACCTTCCCAGGGAAGCCCAGCACCGCACTCAGGCATTGCTGCAGCAGCAGTGACACACAGGGACACAGACTCCTGCACCTCCACTTCCCGCTCCGAAAATTAAATCTGTGATCCAAGGGGCGAGTGGGGACTAGGGGAGTTCAGCAACACTTTGAGAAGGAATCCCCGCCCTGAGAAGGAAGGTGCCATTCCCCCAGGCCCAGCTGCCACTTCCCTCCCAAACACCCCAGAGGAAGTGTCCAGGGCCAGGCTGGAAGGGGCTTGGAGCAGCCTGGGCTGGTGGAAGGTGTCCCACCTCTCGGATTTGTCTCTGTCCTTGCCGAGATTCAAGGTTGTTAAAAGTCCCCGGCCCTCTAAAAGCCCCTGAGCCACGTCGCAGAAAGAAGCGGAGTCCTTCAAGGTCTTGTTTTCAGTTCTCGTGTGCTGTTTATTATTTGGTGTCTCACAATTTGCTCCGCGCCCAGCCGAGGTCCGGACAGCGGCTGGGACACGGCGCGACTGCGACTGTTGGTTGGTTCTTACACAGATAATGACGGGCCCACTGTTTACTATTCTGTACCAATGTGTGATATCTATACTACAAGGGTCATCTCTACCCTAATCCAATAGCCTAAAACTACTTTGTGTGATCACCACCCCAGAGGATGGAGGACGAAGAAGAAGGAGAAGGATCTAGGGCAACACCCCAAATCCTCCATCTTCTCCCCCATTCATCTCTATTCTAAGAATTCCTAAACTACAGAATTTCTCACTCCATGCTGTACTAAACTACTACTTTCACACTTTTGAGGTTTCTAATTCTTCTCTCAGTGTTGGAAGCTTCTCCCATGGACTAAAATCAAACTTGGTGTCTTTCTGGGCTCTGCGCCAAGGTCTCCAACCTCCCTGGAATGGCTCCACACCCCCTGTCCAGGGTCCAAACTCCCTTTCTCAGGTCCCAGGTCATCCAAAGGGATGCCCTGGACTCCAACACCACCCATGGCAGGGCTGGCACTGGATGATCCTTATGGTCCCTTCTATCCATTCCAAGATTCGCTAAGGACAATATCATTATTTTCCTCTTACCACCAAGGCAAGCTGTGGTATCCTTGTCTCCAAACACTTCAGCAGAAAGTCCTGCTCAGCTTCTGTCCGCTCGATTTCCGTCCAGTCCCCAGAATTCAGTTGAAAAATGGAATAGGAAACAAGGAAAATGCTCAGCTGCTCCAAACTCGGCTGGGTTTGAGGAGCTGGGCTCCTGCCACCAGTGTTGATGGAACAATTGTTTGGCTGCTAAATGAAAATCTTTTGCATTGAAAATAATTCCAATGCTGTTGTGTTCTCTCCCTCAGGAACAAATCCATGCCTCCACCACAGATTTCTCCCCATCCCCATCCTGCTGTTTGATGCATTGGGAAAACCTGGGCTGGTGCACTAAAGCTGCCAAGAGCTCCTGTTTAAAGGAGCAACAGTCAGTGTTCCATGGCCTGTTCGTGGCTCTCAGGGGAAAAGTCCTTTGGGAGGCTCCAGCAGCAAGGACTTGGAGAAGCCACAGACATTTTTAGAATGAGAAAGGAGAAATTATTGAAGACAAGGCCTGAAGAAACTGTCTGGATTTATACTCAGCTATATTTTTCCATGAAAACTGAACCATATCTTTCTTGTCACTGCTCTGATTAATTAACCTGCTTTTAATGTCAAACCTGAGACACTTCCAAGCCAGTTTTGCTGATAATTCGGACCTTTCATTCCTTTGTAACAGTTAAAACTGATAATGAGGACTATGAGCAATATCCCAAAGCAATCTCTTCAGCTTCCAAGAGGAGGTTTTAAGGCTGCAAAGGATGGTTTGACTCATTCTACACAATCTTTCAAATTTTCTGACACTGAACCTCCTAAAATTTTGCATTGGAAACGTTGACAGGGAAAATTCATCATGGCTCTGCACATAAATTCTTTAAGTGAGGATTAGAGGCTGGACATTTGGTCTCCTGAATCTTCTCCTCTCCCTGTGAGCAGGAATGGACCAAGTGGGTTTGGTCTCCTCTAGGCTGAGTTGTACCTGAGTACTTCCAGCATCATCAATTTCTGCTCAATTCTTCCCTTCTGATGGTGCCCAAATCCGATTTGCATGATGTCATGGATAAAAAGGACACCCAGAAATCCCACCAGGCCGCAATCAAAACATCCTGATTGCACTCAGATTTGTTCTGCGTTAATTACAGAGTGCAAACCAACTTCCTACTCCCTGCTTTGGTCCTTTTTAAAGACCAAACACCAGAACACACAGCAATAACAGCACAAAACATTCCAGAGGTTCAGGAGTCCCTCAGAGTCTGCCTGGGGGCAGAATGACCAGGACTGGTTTGAGACATGCATTAAATACCTGAACCACCAATCTGAAAATCCTATGAAACTAAAGGGGAAAAAAACCTTTTTCAATAAGACTACATAAGACCAAAATGTCAGGATTGGAACATTCACAGCATTAACATGGACTGGGAATCCCAGCCCAGAGCTGGCTGGGAATGGCCCTTCTGCTGCCACACGGCTCAACAATGAGCACTGGTGCATGATTAAAGTGCTGTTCTGAGGAAAATAACACAATTTGAGGTTGCTGTGCCCTCGGTGCCTGCCCGGCTGCCTGTGTCCCCGCGGTCCCTCTGGGGCAGATGTGGCACTTCGTGATGGGGCCTATTTGGCACGGAGGGATTCAAAAGTTGGACTCTGTGATCTCAGAGATCTTTTCCGGCCCTCATGACTCTGTGATTGTACATAGAATTCCACATGGAATCGTGCGATCATTGAGGTTGGAAAAGACCTCTAAGACCATCAAGTCCAACCTGTGCCTTGTCCCCAGCCCAGGGCTCTGAGTGCCACATCCAGGAATTCCCGGGACACCTCCAGGGATGGGCACTCCAGACCTCCCTGGGCAGCCCCTGCCAAGGCCTGAGCGCCCTTTCCATGGGGAAATTCCTGCTGCTGTCCACCCTGAGCCTCCCCTGGCCCAGCCTGAGGCCGTTCCCTCCCCTCCTGTCCCTGTTCCCTGGGAGCAGAGCCCGACCTCCCCGGCTGTCCCCTCCTGTCAGGGAGTTGTGCAGAGCCACAAGGTCCCCCCTGAGGCTCCTTTTCTCCAGGCTCAGCCCCTTTCCAGCTCCCTCAGCCCCTCCTGGGGCTCCAGCCCATTCCCAGCTCCATTCCCTTCCCTGGACAAGGTGTTCCAGCCCTTAATCCTGCTGTGGGATAGCTGGGATTTGGGATGATGCTTAGTACAGTCAGTTCTCTCCAAAACTATGAAAGCCCTAACAAGTCAGCCCATTTATCATTCCAGAGGGGAATTTTCTCATCAGTTTTCAAATCAGAACCTCCTCAAATCCCAGAGCTAATCAGCCACTGATTTACTGCTGGGCTTTGCTCTATAATTTCCAAGGCTGCATCCAGAGGCCGGGCTGGAATGACAGTTCCTTTATGTTCTGGAGTTCTCTGAATGGATCTGATTACAGAGCCAGGGGATTAAAGGGGCTGTCAAATGGAAAGGACAACTTCAATAGAGCCAAGTTTAGTGCTTGGAGGGGCTGGAGTAGGGAAAAGGAATGCAAATAATTCACCACTAATACAACTTTTGGTTGTATTTATGCCAGATCTGAACAGGTATTTTGCAAACAGACTTTATTTTGTTTCTCCTGCTCTCAGAACATTTAAATGGTCTCAAGTTTTAAAAATCCTACACTCTCTGTGTCACACTGAGATCTGTCTCTAATATTCAGAAAATGTGTCCCAGGATGGGCTTTCCTGTGCCATGGGACCTGACTGTGCTGAACCAGGATCTGAGAGATTAAAAGGGCTTAACTCATCATGAAAGATGAGGGGATTTTGAGAGGTGTGTTCATCAAGGTGATTAAAGCTGCAGGTACAGCCTGAAGCTCTCTCCACATGTCAGGTGTGAGAGACAGGGAAAAAACCAATTTCCTAAGGTAGATGTTTTTTGATTGGTACTCCAGGAACAATCCTGAGAACACCACAGTGTTTCTTGACAAGGAGAAAAGCAAAAAAGCAAACAAGCACTCGTGAGATAATTAGGAAGTCCCTTTTCAGAAGGCCCCAGGATGAAAACAGAACTTCTTGGACTTGGAGACAGGAGAAATAGGAGGGAAAAAAAAAAGAAAAAGAAAAGAAGAAAAAGGCAGAAGGGTGGTGTTTAATTTTTAGGGAAGTTGTTGTTTCCTAATTCCTGCTGAGGTCTCCTCTCCATGTGCAAAGGATGGGTTCTGCCCTTCCTCCTGTCACTCTCTCCCGGGCAGGGGTGCAGTCCCCGTCCCAGCAGGGATTTAAAAGCCGTGTGGCTGGGCTGGGCCACCTGGGGACATGGTGACCCGCCAGTCCTGGGTTAATGGCTGGACTTGATCCTAGAGGGCTTTTCCTTGTGTGGCTCTGCAATCCTGCATTTGAGCTCTCCGGGGAACACCAGGGCTCTGGTGTCCTCCATCCCTGCCCTGCCACGGCAGGTCCCCAGCAGGACACCCCCGGGTGGCCTTTGCTGAGCCCCAGCTCTGGCCGTGCCTGGTGTCGCCCACAGCAAACTCCGGGGCCTGACACCGGGATCCTTTCCCGTCTCCGCAGCATCCAAACACCGCGGGACGCTGGGACACCGCTGCTCACCGCAAACTCCCCCTGGGTTTCCCTGGAGCCCAGCCTTCCCCTCAGTCAGAGATCATGTCCCCTCTCTACGGGATGATTACCCCGCTCCTAAAGATCCCACCGCACTTCCCCCTCAGTCGCTGACATTTTACCCCGCCGCTATTTCCCGATGGATCCTCCCCGCTTTGGTGTCCATGGCGACCACGGCTTTCCTCGGGCAGCCGGAATCCCTGGGTTTAACCCATTCCTCAGACCCCCCACTGAGCTCCCAGGGCCCACCAGGGGCTGATCTTCCCCCTGCTCGGCACTGGGAACCCCCCAGGATTCGGGAGGACAAGGGGAGAACCTTCTGCTCGCTGGGATTATTCACTGAACTGGAGATGACCACTGGGATGAGCAGTGTCTGCTCCCTCGTCCTGCTGGGTGCTGGCAAACACTGGATGGGAAGGGCGAGGAGGAAGAGGAAATGCAGTGAGAGCATTTGAGGGTGCTGGGGGTTGATAACTGGGCTGGCAGAATTTCCGCTGCCACTGGACTTCAATTAACAACCGTGGATGAGTTGATGTAACATTGCAGTTGTGCTTTCTGTATTTTAGTTGGTAATCTCAGTGTCCCTCAGATGTTCGGTGCTCAGAAAAAACCCCAAACATGCAATTTAAAAGCACAACACCTCATGCAATGAGATAAAAATTAAGAAGTGTTGATAGAATTGATCCCATCAGCTCTGCAGGATCTCAGCCAGAAATCCCAAAGGAAAACATCAGCAACATTTCCAGCTGTGCAAGGCTCCATAACTGAAGTATCTCCTTGTCTTGTCAGGAACACATCCATATTCACGTGGGTAAACTGAGGCACCAAGAAATGGATATCAATTATTAAGTGAAAACCAGGACTCTGGGGGTGAGATGCCTGAGGCTGTGCTGTTCCCTGAGAGTTTTCTTGTCTAGCTGGGCATTCTTAGAGGATCTGAGGTATGGACAGCAGCCATCACCAATTAACATAAAAGATTAAAGCAGAGGATGAGCAGCTGTTCTGTGCCCTGGGAGCTGCAGACAAAACTCCAGCAAAGGTGGGAACATTTTAACAACACCCACTGGAATGTTCTGCCATCCCCTGTGAGAGGAAATGAGCCATTCTTGAGCCCCTCCCAGCCCAGCCCTTGTCAGTCCCTCCTGGATTCCCCATGAAGGGGAAGGAGAGCAGGCAGATCCCTTTGGGAGGCAATAATACCTCTCCTGCTTCCTGGAACTGCTGGCAATGTTTAGAAGGTCTGAGAAGAATTTCTGCCAAGCATTCAAGGAGAATGAAAATGTCAAAAGTCATTTGTAAGAACAAAGAAACTCAATAGTTCCTTTTCTTCTCTCTAACGTTCTGTTCCAATGAACTTTGGATTTGAGGAATGAGTTTAGACCAGGACAAAACTCCAAGGCAGAGGTGTGTACAAGGAGTGACTCCCATCCCTGGGGTCGGGACTGCGGTGGAGGCAGTGTGGGAATTCACAGAGGAATCGCAGCCTTCCAGGAGGAAAAGGGGGCTTGTAGGAAGGAGAAGGACTTTGGACAAGGATGAAGAGTTACAGGACAAGGGGAAATGGCCTTAAGCTGCCAGAGGGCAGGGTTAAGTGGGACATTGGGAAGTAATTCCTGGCTGTGAGGGTGGGCAGGCCCTGGCACAGGGTGCCCAGAGCAGCTGGGGCTGCCCCTGGATCCCTGGCAGTGCCCAAGGCCAGGCTGGACAGGGCTTGGAGCAGCCTGGGACAGTGGGAGGTGTCTCTGCCATGGCAGGGGTGGCACTGGGTGAGGTTTAAGGTCCCTTCCCACCCAAACCATCCCAGGATTTCATGGCCTTGCTTGGGTCACCAGAGGTGTTTGTGTGTGGTGGGAGGGTCAGTGCTGTTCTCTCTTCCCTTCATCATCTGTTGCTTCCCCCAGCCTTGGATGAAGAAATGCTGACTTGGGAGCAATGAGAAAGGCCCAGAGCCCAGGGAGGGGAAGGAATAGCAAAGACCAGGCCCATGAAAGAATCAAAAGGTAAATTCTAAAAATGCTACTGAAATATTTTATGATACATGCCCCTGCCTCCTGTTTTTGCTCTTGACTTTGAAACACTGCAACTTTCAAGTGGATTTTATTTCCCAGGCCATGTAAGGTAGGTCAGAGCCCTGCAAGGGTTTTAATTCCAGAGCAACTCCTGTGAGCACTGCAGTCACTCTCCTGAAGGGGTAATTGCACTGACAGGCAATAAAACAACAGTTTTCATATTTCTATGTAGCGTCCAACATAAACAAAGTCCTTTGTTGGCTCCCAAATCCTCATCCATTACTGAGCCAGGGACTTGTGGAGTTGTTTCACTGTTCAAAGAGCAAAGGAGACAATCAGTGATTTGTTCTGCCACTGCAGAGGCCTCGGTGCCACCCTGTGCTGCTGGAAATCTCGGACCTGCAAGATGCCCATGTTTGGGTTGTTCCAGGTAATCCTACAAAGTGAGCAAATGAGAAATCAGCTGAATGCAGAGTGGGAAACTGTGGAAGTTTATTGTCACAGAATGGTTTGGGTTGGAAGGGAACTTAAACCCCTGTGCCATGGGCAGGGACACCTCCCACTGTCCCAGGCTGCTCCAAGCCCTGTCCAGCCTGGCCTTGGGCACTGCCAGGGATCCAGGGGCAGCCCCAGCTGCTCTGGGCACCCTGTGCCAGGGCCTGCCCACCCTGCCAGGGAACAATTCCTGCCCAATCTCCATCCAGCCCTGCCCTGAGCAGTGGGAAGCCATTCCCTGTGTGTCATCTTAATTCTTTAGCCTTCTGATGATATTGTTTATATACTTTCTAGTGGAGCCTCTCACAAATGTAACATAAACAAAAGTAGATTGTTTTTATTTTTCTCTGTGATGGACTGCTGGTTTGAGGTCAGAGGGGTGTTCCTCTCATCTCCCAATCCTTATTCACATTCCAAATCCTATTTAAACCCCAAATCATAATAAACTGCCCTTCTTTTCCTCACTTCAACCTGACGAGTGCGTGTGGTTCTTCCGTGTCCCTGTTACGACACCTGTGTCCTGTCCCTCCATCCCATGCCCAAGTCCCTCTCCAGCTCTCCTGTGGGCTCTCTTCAGGCACAGAAAAGCAACTGGGTAACTCTGGAACCTTCTCTTCTCCAGGCCTCCTGATTTAAGGGAAGATAACAAGGATGACCAGAAACACTAATATTTTCAGGAGCAATTGATCTATGATGCAACTTGGGATGAAAGCAACCTTCAAGAAGTCAATATTTCTCGTTTTCTGTGGAACAGGTGTGAACTAGGTAAATATTTTTGTTTCACTTGAAACTTTGTTTAAATTGGGAAAGTTTCATGGCAGCATTTACAGCTCGTGGTGTTGCTTTATGTCATAAATGTTGACAGTGTCTGTGCAGCATCCAGCACCAAGAACAACATCCAGGGTTTAACAGAATGGAAGTTGCTTTAGAGAAGTAAGAGTAAAACCTTTTAGATCATCATAGGGAACCAGCAGCAAGAGGAGAATGAAAGGTTAGAGTTCACACTGCAGTAAAAATATGAACATCCCACAAGCTGTGAATTTATTGATAATTTTAATGGAAATAAAGTGGATAGGTTTAAAAAGGAAAAGCAAAATAAAGGACCACAGGTTTCCTTTAGAAATACAAGATTCCCAGTGAGCTGAAATGATCCCATAGTCCCTGGGGCCTGTCTGAAGCAGAGCACAAAGCAGCAGGGAGCTGTCAATGTTCCCAAGGGATGTAAGGAGCACAGTGAAATCTGAACTCCCATCTCGATCCGTGATTTTCCATAGCTGATGTATTTCAGAACTGACAGCCCCCACACTCCTGCCAGGCCTTGCAAACCTCTGCTTTCCTCCAGGGCAGTCATTATTTAAGATTTTTAAGCCAAGTTTGAAATGTGGCACCTAAAAGTCCCCCAAAGCCATGCTCTGACCTCAACAGCAGCACCAGAAAGCAGCGAATGAGCTCTGGTGCCCACCCATTGCATCGGGCTGTGGGAACTAATTCAGCCCTTTGGTGTTTCCATTGTTGCTGGAATGAACTTAAGCAGTGTTCCCTTCACCAGAGGAGGAATAAATCAGCTGAGTGGGACAGAAGTCCCTGCCAGGGCTCAGGGGGAGCAATAGTTCTCTGAGGAAGGACAGCATGAGAACCAGGGTAAGTAGGGATGAGTCACAGAGGCAGGAGGAGCCTGGAGGGACAGGATTGGGTTTGTTGTGGGAAAACCTTACCCCGGGGAGGCTTTTGGTGCTTTGAGGGAGTGGGGATTCTTCAAGGAGCTGGTGAGGGAAATCAAGGGACAGGAGGAGAAGGAGGAGGGGGAGGAGGAGGCAGGGACATTGGTATTTCTCCTCTGCCTTGGCCGCCTTTTAGGTCTGGAGTTCCCTGCAAAGAAAGGTGACTGAGCACAGAGCAGCTGGAATTTCAGCCAGGAGAAAAGGAGGCTCAGCTGGGACCTTGTGGGTCTGCACAACTCCCTGACAGGAGGAGAGCAGCAGGAATTTCCCCATGGAAAGGGTGCTCAGGCCTTGGCAGGGGCTGCCCAGGGAGGTTTGGAGGTGTCCAAGAAAGGACTGGAGGTGGCACTCAGTGTTCTGGGCTGGGGACAAGGTGGGGATCAGACACAGCTTGGACTCAATGGTTTGGGAGCTCTTTGCCAATCTCAGTGGTTCTGAGAATCTCTGGGAAAATCCTCACTCCTTTTAAGCATAAACCCGTTATTCCCAAACCTGACCCTCACCTTTGTTGCTGCCTCTGCCTTGTCCTGCTGATTTCCTAAAGCTCAGCTGAAAAACAGGTGGGGACTTTTCCTTCATCTGGAGCAATTCCTTTTCATTATTTTTACCTACTGAGAATAAAACCTGATCTGCTGAAGGCAATGTGGGTTAATGTAAAAAAAATGAGAAAAACTAATTAAGCACACAAAGGTGCCCATCCCCTTCTGCTGAAGGACAGAGAACAGAGCAACCAGGAGCATCCACTGGCAGTTCAAATTAAATTGGGGTACTGGCTCCTGTCTTACAGAAACAGACTATTTTCAAAGAAATAAATTTATATTTCAGTTTGAGCATCCCTGTCTCATCTGGGAATGAAATGACTCCAGTGTAGCAGCATCCCTCTGTTTCTTAGTAACCATGGAGCCAGACTGATGCATTGAATTTCTGTTCTGGCCACATCTTCCTACTCCCTTTAGACAAAAAAGAGCACAGCTCTGCCAGGAACTCCAACTCACGCTGCTTTTAATTTCCACCAGGGGTTTTGTCTGTTCCTGAAGCACCAGCAAATATGGAGGGATCTCTCTGCTCCTGGACCACTTTGCTCACTGGAGCATGTGAGCCCTTCCCAAGGCAGGATGGACCAGCAGAGAACAGTGCCCAACAGAGAGTGGAAACTCTCCCTTAGTTAGAAAGCCACATCCAAATATCCTGAAGGATCAGGGCTGCAAAAATACGAGCATGGTGAAATTCAGGGATGGATGTCAGAGCTGTCATCCTTAAATATCACTGGATGAAGGTTGAGCCAGCAGGAATGGAGCAGAACTGGAACAGCAGCAGCAGGAGCAGGGGCTGGGTCAGAGGCACAGGCTCTGCACTATCCTTTATCTATGGGGAGTGTGGGAAAGACACGCAGAGATCCATGGATCCAAAGGGAGCAAGGAGCAGATCCCAAGTGAGAAACCAAGGGATTCCACTGGGAAGATCAATCACACGCTCCGGGAATCTGGCATGGCTGGACAAAATGAATCGTGAAACTCTTTGAGGTTTGCATATTTGTTTTCATTTTGCATCAGAATAGTCAAAAGCTTTTGAAAAGTTTCATTAAGAACAGAAGAACAATCCATTCTGGAATGCTGAGCAGCCTGGGCTCCAGAGTGCCCCGTGGGATACGGGACAGTCCGCTGTGAGTCCTTCTCTGGATGCAGAGAGAAAGCACAACCCTTGCAATATTGAGTGTTCTCTGGGCATGGTGGTATCACCTGCTGGCCTCAAGCCCCACGTGGTGCTTGGTCAGAGGTTGGACTTGATGATCTCAGAGGCCTTTCCAAGCTCAGCAATTCTGTGATTCTGTGCTGCAGCATCAATGATACAGGCGCAGGAATATTTGACCAAAAACTGTTTCTAAGAAGAGATTAAGTGAAGAGAAATGATCCAGGGAAGGTTTTAATTTCAATTAACAGAGCTTTCTCTGTAGACACACAGGATCCAGGCTTTTAGTTAATTTATCTCTCTTCAGCTCACATTTGCCTTTGTATCCATCCCCACACACTCTTCTGTTTGCTTGCTGCACAGAAATCTCAATTTTATGATCCTTGGATAAATATGAAGACTGTACTGAAAGCAGTCTGAGTTCATGTTTGAAGAAACAAAACTGGAAATTCACATTTTTTACAAAGGTTTTTCTTGTCTCAGGATCTTCCAGGTATCTGGATTTTTATCTTTTTTTTTTTTCTCTGTTACATAAATACTAACAGACAGTTCAGAGATAACCTTAAACTGCAGCTCAAAATCTGAATTACACAAGAGAATGAGACTTATGTGGGCATTTTCTTACTGCTCTGGGGTCAATAAGTGAAAATTCTGTGAATAACATGAGAGAAGTAACTCAGAACTGAGCAGCTCAGGTTGCTCAGAGAAGCCCCTGGAAGTGTCCAAGGCCAGCCTGGATGGAGCTTGGAGCAACCTGGGACATGGAAGGTGTCAGTGCCCATGGCAGGAGTGGTGCTGGATGAGCTTTCAGGTCCTTCCAAACAAAACCATGCCAGGATTCCCTTCTCAGATTCTACAAGGGCAGACCTGTGCAGGTGCAATTCCCCAGGCACTGAGTGCAGAGTCAGGGAACTCCAGCTCTCACCTTCCCTGTCCTCTCCAAAGCAAACAAACAAATGCTCCAGTAATTAACTGTGAGGAGCAGAGCTGGGAGACATCACCCAGGAGAGGGCAGGCAGGAAAATGAGAGGCAGGCAGGAAGGAGCCTGAAAAAACAATCCAGGAAAATAATGAACTTTTCCTGTGGAGGATGCAAAAGGAACCTGGGCACTAAATTCCTCCTTCTTAGAACTGTACAATCAGAGATTCATTAAAGTTGGAAAAGCCTTTGCAGATTATGGAGACCAGTTATTCCCCAGCACTGCCAAGGCCATCACTGACCTGTGTCCTGGTTATTGCAAATAACCTCAACCACCTTTTCTCCTTTTTGAAAGAAATTCTCCATGAATTTGGAATAACAGAATGGAAATGAGTGGAAAATAAGGCCCTATTCCTTTCCAACTGTCTCTTGAATGGGCTTTGGTGGGACCTTCTTTGCCAAAGTCCAAACCTGTGGAACCAGCCCAGGGTGAGTTCCCCCATTATGGTTCCAATTGATGTTCAGCTGGAGCTACAACACTTTCCCAACAGCCGAGAATTATTCCCTTATTTAAGTCATTAAAAGTCAAACATTTTTTGCCAGAGGTCAGAGTGCCTGCCTGAGATTCCTCCCAGATGGGGACAGTTGCCAGGGTAACAGCAGCATCACCTCGGCATCCTCAGCCCTCCCCAGCAGGACCGAGGCTCTTTCTCTCTGGGTGAGCTCTGTGTGCTCAGCTACAGATACCACTGAGAGCGATCTGTTTGCTCCTAAGCTGTTGTGACAGGACAGCAGAGTCACAGGTTTGGTTTTACTATCGCTGGAGTCTGGGGAATTTCAGTCAGCACATTCAGGAGGACTCGGCTCAGGGATATTTTTCCCTCAACCATCAGGATGAGCTCTGACAAATGATGATGTGTGATCACAGACTCAGCCTTTGCTTCATGGCTGTGTGAAACACTTGGGCTCAATCCCACATGGAGTCATCCACAAAATCTGTATTGACGTCCAGCTAGCCACACTGACTCCTTTCCTAGCCAAAGGGGAGGTTTGTCATCCTTCTTTCCAGTATCTGAGACTGAATTCTGTGCTGGAGAAGGAAAAGAGTGCTTTGGCTCAGCTGTTGACATCCCTCTCTGGACACCTAAAACGTGATGAAATGTATCTCTGTGCTCAGACACTCTGGGCTGATGCTCTTTGTCCAAACGTGAACGTCCTCGTGTTGACATCTCCATCTGAATGAGTTATCTGGATTCTCTTGACAGTTAATGGAGAAAAACAGGCCCCCAGAGGCCACAGTTGCCTGCACTGCAAGGGAGATGTGGGGGCCAGACACAGCAGGCAGGAAATGCCCTGAGCTGTACAGGAGATCAGACAGAGCCAAACCCAGCTGCCCTCGTGTTCTTCCTTCATACTCAGGGCAATTCAGTAAATTGGAGGCGGTATTGGAGAAATAGGGATGAGTTTCCAGAAAGTCCCAGTTAGCAGTGATACAAACCAAGGCGTGGGGCAGTTGCTCTACAGACACATTTCCCTCTGTTCCAGCAGCTTCCATGGATGTTCCAGGACCCTTCCTACAACTCTGGTGAGCAACCATTGAAGAGCAGACACAGAAATGGTAAAGACCTCTTCCAACTCACTTTCCATCCCTTCTTGGGTTGTTTTCCATCTGCAGGAGGTTCCAGTTGGAAACTGAATAATCCTGTAATCCCAGAATGGTTTGGGTTGGAAGGGAATTTACAGATCATGTAGTTCCAACTTCCTGCCATGGCTGGAACAGCCAGAATCCTTGGGATTTGATTGTATCCATTATTTCAGTGATGCTCCTGCCAGATTTTGTTTTCTTGGGCAGTGAAAGATCAAATTAGCTTGCACAAAGTTGGTTTTTTTTGAATAAAGTTTTTCCAAGTGTAGTGGAAGGAAATCTCAGGGGCTACTGCCAGCAAAGGCTGCCGGAGATGGCAATGGAAATGTCAGGGAGGTTTGTGCAGTGGCGCCTGGCCAGGGATGGAGTGGATAATTCCAGGATAATTCCACACTCAAAGCACCAACAGCTCACAGAGGCCATTTGAGACAGATGGAAACAATTCCCCCCGAGCTCCTGCACCACAACTCCCTTGGGGCACTCACAAGAGCCCAATAAAATGCATTTTGCAGTTTATTGCTTCCTTGGCAAAACTACATAAAAAGCTGTATCCAGAACTCTTTACGAACAACACAATGGACTTCTCTTGATCAACCCTGGATGATATTTCTCTGTGCTGGAGGCATCACTCCCCATGTGGGCCGTCCGAACATCATCCTGGGACTTCTCAGGCTTTTCCACACCCTGGGGAGGACAAGAAGATGAATTTGGTGCCTCTGTCTGTCCCCTAAAGATGAACCTCTGGACACAGCAGAGATGCAGGCAGAGGAGAGGGAATCCGGAATTGTTCCTGTGCAGATCCCAGACCTGCCCTTCAGGACCAGGACCAGGTTTCAGCCATGCGAAACTTTCCTGGCTCCTCCCAGCTCAATTCCATTTCTCTATGGCTCCCAGGGGAGCTATTAGTGATTTCCAGGTTTGTCTTGGGAATCAGTCCTCTGCAGAATCACTCAGTGGGATGTGAAATAGAACCTTCTAAACCTCCCAACCGTCAGTTTTGACAGTTTTACCTCCTGTTGTGATGGTTCTTTTTTTGACATTTTCTGTTGGGGCACATTTACAGCTCATATCAACAGAGTGGATCTGGACTGGACTCAGAGTGTTTTGGGGATGACACATTTTTACAGGGAATACTTGAAGAAGCTCAAGGATTGTCTGCAAGGAATACACATTTGGAAAAGGTGTTCTGCTCATTTCTCTGACCGCAGCAGCCATCACACATGAATCCACACCCAGGACTTTACTCAGGAGATGCTTCATGAGCTCAGGAATTCTTTATCAGAGTGCTGAGGCCCTGGCACAGGGTGCCCAGAGAAGCAGTAGCTGCCTCTGAATCCCTGGAAGTGTCCAAGGCCAGGCTGAACTGCTCTTGGAGTGCCCTGGGACAGTGAAAGGAGCTTTTGCTGGAAGGACCTGGAGTGCTCTGCCAAGACCAACACTACAGCGCACAAGAGCCAACAAAGGAACTTGTGGACATCTGCTGGAAGAGCTTTTTTGGTTGTGCTCTCAGATGGTTGGAATCCTGGGAGCAGGGAGCTGGGACAGACTCGGCTAATCTGTGCCTGACCTGGAACAGCCTATCCCACATAACACTTCCATTGCTGCATCTCCCAGGAAGTTACAGAGAAACAGAGAACTGCTCTCCATTTCACAGATGGAGCAAATGAGGCACCAGATCCAGCACATGGCACTTTTGGTGGCTGCTCGTTGTCTCCCTGCAGAGCAGCTGCTGCTGAACTCTCCCAAAGCAATGACTCAGCTGAAAGGAAGCACAGGGAGCAGGAACTCTGTGCAAGTCTGGCAGCGTGACCCAGACCTGCTTTGGCTCAGCCTGGAGCACGATGCCATTCCTCCATCACCCTGCAGAGCCCTCGGCCTGACATGGGCAAAGCTGTCCTGGACTGTGCTTGGGCACTGCCTGCAGCCACGGGGAACTGCTCAGGTCACTGCAATTTCAGTCTTTCTCTCTACAGTAGGATAGGAATTGTTCCTTGACAGTTCCAGTAGGAATTTCTGTAAGAAAAGCCCTTTGGGACTGGTCCAAACCAGAGCTGGTTTTTAGACCAGGTCTAAATCTCCCTCAGGGTGTCCTTGAGTCCTCATGCCCAGGGTTGTTCCTTGACGTTCTGACTCAGCAGTTCAGGTGTTGGGAGGACCCAGAGCAGTGCAGCAAAGCCCTCACATGGATAATCAGAGCAAGATTCCCACCTGCAACTCGACCTTCCCACTTGCTCTAACAGATTATGGAGAGTGATGGTTGAGTCAGTTGTGGCACCCCCAGCCCTGGAGGGACTTAAAGTCCATATGGATGTGGCACTTGGGGACATGGTTAGTGGTGGCCTTGGCAGGCCTGGGGGAACAGTTGGACTTGATGATCTCAGGGTTTTTCCAGGCTATAAAAATCCCTGATTCTACAGTTCTAAGAAGGAGGGATTTAGTACCCAGGTTCCTTTTGCATCCTCCTCCACGGGAGAAGCTCATTATTTTCTTGGATCAGCTTTTTCATGCTCATCATTTTCCTCCTGCCCTCTCCTGGGTGATGTCTCCCAGCACTGCTCCTCCCAGTCTGGCTGTGCAGTTAATTACTGGAGTGTTTGGTTGTTTGTTTGCTTTGGAGAGGACGGGGAATGTAAGAGCTGGAGGTCCCTGGCCCTGCACTCAGTGGCTGCTCTGCGGTTCCCACGCTGAGGGCAGCTCACAGCTCAAGCACCAATTAAATTCCATTTGAACCCTCTAATAATGCCAAGAAAAAAGGTAAAGTGGCTTCACCCTTGCAACTCTCCCCCGCTAAGGGGGTTTCACCCCATCCTTCACACCAACCTCCCCTTGAGCTCCCACAGCCCCCTCCCAGTGGCTGCATCAACCCAGCTCCTCCTCTGCCTGGAGCACATCCCCTGGGTAAGGAATGGAAGTGCTGGGGGAGCCACTGCCATGGCTCAGACTGAGCCCAGCCAAACCATGAGCCCCCCCTGTGCCCAGGCAAGTCCTTCTGCCACCCATGGAGCAGCTTCCTCTCTCCAGAAAAAAGGGAAAAGTCACACTGGGGCTCCGAATGGGGAGAAAAAAAGAGACCTGAGTTGGAGCAGAGGGAGCTGAGGGCTGGCACTTGCCCCGAGTCTGCACAGAACCGCAGGCAGGTTGTAGTGTTGAGACATCCAGCATGGAGTGATCTGACAGACTAGGATACAAATGGACTCGGGAACAGGCAGAGAACAGCCAAACCCAAACCCCAGAGTTCGTGCAAAGACACACAACCCCCCCTGCACCCAGACATTCATATTTGTGCCAAGTGGTTTGGGTACATGGAATTGCTCCCTTCCCTTCAAGATCCTCTCCAGAGAGTCCCAATCATCAGATTCCAGCTCGGCTCTCATGTCACTCCAGCACAGGCTGAACCTGCATTTGGCACTGGATTTATGCACGACTCAGATCAAATGAAACAAACTTTTTCTCCTACTGAAAAGATATTTAGTTCTCTGCACAGAACATTCTGGAAGATTAATGCATGTGAACACCAACACTACGCTCACTTAGGTGTTATTTATATACAAACACTTCACCAGCTGCCCCATTAGTAAAACCTCAAGCTGTTTTCCTGGAAAGAAAATGAAGATTTATATCTTTCTTTCTCCCACAGACATTTGAATTTCCATGGGCTGGACCACAGAGTGCCCTGAGTTCTGCCTGGTGCACATAGAAGGACATCAATGCACCCCATGGGAGAAGCTGCAGCAGCTCGGGTCCACCCTGAGCTGCACAAAACTGCTGAAATAGGAGAAAGCTTTGACCTTCCCAAGGAGCTCTGGCAAGTCAGGCCCTGGCACTGGGATCACTTAGAAAAAAGCAGCCCACATTTTGTCCAAGTGCTGCCTTTCCCCTGCAGAGAGCAGTAATCATATTTCTCATCTGAATTTCCCCTAAACAGGAGTTATTGCCCAGAGCTTTGATTTGTGAAGCAATTAAGCAGGTTGGGATTTTCTCCTCACACTTTTCCCATTTCCAAGCTCAATTGCTGATGCCAGCAGATGCAGCTTATTTGTTCTTGAAGATAATGTCATTTTTAGTGCTAAAAAAGTAATTTCAGAGCACATGGATCCAATGGCCCATAAGCTCTGATTGTATTTTCACAGATGCATTTCTTTAAGGCCAGAAGGAAATATCATCATCCCCATCCTGCCTGACCTGCAGCGGGATATGGGGCATGGAAATTCCCTCTGTAATTTCGGTGCTGCACTTGGTAATCCCTGCTTCACTTAGAGCCGTGGAGAAACATCCATCCTTCCCCGCATTTTTGCACTAGGAATATACCATGGCATTGGGCAAAGTAATTCACCCACGTTGGGATTGAAGGGATTTGATTGACCTGTATAAGGATATTTATCTAAGATCTATTACCCCCATCTTTTGACATATCTGATGCTTTCCTGTGACTGTTAAATATTCAATGTAATAATATTTTTCTACCAGCAGATTTATTAGTCTTGAAATCACTAAGGTAGAGCTGGTCAGGAAATAGTTGCATTTGTTTTGCAGGCACAATGGCTTGTTCTCCTGCTTGTAACTGAAAAAAAAAATCCCTGCTCATGAAATCAAGTTCAACATTTTTCATTCCTCCTGCTGGAACTTTCCAATAAATAGAAAAGGAGAAAATTTATGAAACAAGGATTTTTCTTCTGGTGTGACATTTTGATTTGTACCTGCCAACGTTTCAATGTGTTTATTCTTACCTTTAGGAAAAGGAATAGGATGGAGTTTACAGGAGCAGCAGGAGGTGCCCTCCCTCTGACCAAGACCAGTGAGCCAACAGATCATGGAATCCTGGAATATCCTGAGCTGGAAGGACCCCAGGGATCACCCAGTCCCACCCCTGGCCCTGCCCAGACCCCCCAACAATCCCACCCTGGGCACCCCTGGCAGAGCTGTCCAAACACTCCTGGAGCTCTGGCAGCCTTGGGCTGGGACCATTCCCTGGGCAGCCTGGGCAGGGCCAGCACCCTCTGGGGGAAGAACCTTTCCCTGAGCTCCATCCCAGCCCCCCTGTGACACAACCTCAGGGCACTCCCTGGGCCCTGTCCCTGTCACAGGGAGCAGAGATCAGAGCTGCCCCTGGGGAGGAAAGAAAGGCTGTTCTCAGCAGGTTTGGGGTTTCTGGCAGAAGGGGCTGTTGAGCGTTTTGCTGTCAGGTACAAAGGTGCAGTGATTCAGAACTCTGCAGATGCAAGGTGTTAATGCACTTTCAGTTCAGCAGGATTATTTTCTTTTCCTTCACAATATTTTAATTATGCTGTAACTATAATTAGTTGAGTTAAAATAGGATTTATAATGCATTTAAAAGATCTTTTCCTGCCTTCCCACATTTGCTCAGACTTCTCAGGTGCTTGGGAAAAAAAAAGGCAAAAGTGAAGAGAATTTTGTACGTGTGTGCACTTAATGAAGGCAGTGCAGTCCCAGGAGCAGCACTACAGGCCCTGGATCCATGGATCCAAATGCAGAGAAAGATGCAGGAAAAAGAGATTGGAGGAGCTGGGTAAAACATTGCCATGCAGAGCATTTTAATGCCCTTCCAGGGATCCCAATCCATCTCAGCGAGAAGAGCTCTTGAATCTATAAGAGAGGTGAACAAGGTAGCTTCTTAAATTAACAACAGCTTAAAGACTGAAAGTCAATGAGGGAATAAATGAGGTGCCCAGGCAGAAAAGAGCAGCCAGAACAATGCAGTCAGCACCCTCTGAGCAGTCTGGGGATAAAACTGCTCAGGATTGTTTGTCCCAGGCAATTTTCCACCTCTCCCCGCTGTGAGCTCCCACATATTTGATCTCTGATGATATTTCAGCTCACCAGCTGCCTTCTGGCAGTGCAGACAGACACAGGAGCACACCAAGATCAGAGCTCCCCTCGCTTGTAGCATGGACAGCTCCTGCAGCCTGAAATATTGTCCCATTGTGGCAGCTTGTCCAGCTCTGCTCCTAGAAGAGTCCCTGTCCCGAAAGCTGAAGGAGAGCAGGAGTGTTCCAGCCTCAGACAGGGCCAATATCCCAGATCAGAGAATTCCAGACTAGTGTGGGTGGAAAAGGGACCTTAAAGCCCATCCAGTGCCACCCCTGCCATGGGCAGGGACACCTCCCACTGTCCCAGGCTGCTCCAAGCCCTGTCCAGCCTGGCCTTGGGCACTGCCAGGGATCCAGGGGCAGCCCCAGCTGCTCTGGGCACCCTGTGCCAGGGCCTCATCACCCTCATTTTAATTTTTTTTCTTATATCCAGTCTAAATAACCCCATTTTTATGAAAACCATCACTCTTCATCCTATTGCAACAGGCCCTGCTAAAATGTTCATCCTCAGCTCTCCTGGAGCCCCTTTAGGCCCTGGAAGGGCTCTGAGCTCTCCCTGGAGCTTCTCCTCTCCAGGTGAGCCCCCCCAGCTCTCCCAGGCTGGCTCCAGAGCAGAGGGGCTCCAGCCCTGGGAGCAGCTCTGGGGCCTCCTCTGGACCGGCTCCACCATCCATGTGTGTCCTGATGCCACAGGGACACTTGAGCGTGGCACCACTGGGATCTGGGGAGGAGCTGAGGCAGAGAGGGGGATCTTTGGGCACTGATGGGGCTCATCACTGCCTGAACCACGGGCAAGTTCAAAGAACAAGAGGCAACCAGGATCAGGTAACTGCTGGAAGGTCTCGTGAGTTTGGGTGCCAGCCGTAGACTGGCTCAAGTGAAATGAAAGTTCTTTGGACTCTTCAGCTCCATTTCTAAATGTCCCTTCTGTGCCTGAGGCTCCCAGGACAACTCCTGAGGATGTGATTTCAGTGTCTGTTCCTGCTCCAGACCTCAAGCAGGGACAATGCCCTTTCCCTGACACCTGGGGTGAAGGGAAGAGCCCTAAATCTCACAGCAGCAAGGTACAGACAAATCCTGGCTCTGGGTACAAATCCCAAATCTTTCAAACAACCCCACAGTGCCTCTGACTGATCTGGGGAACTTTTTTCAGCCGTTTTTAGTCTTCATTGTTTTGAAACAAATGGTGATTTTTATCTGCAGAGCACCACTAATGATGAAGTCTCACTTTTAGATTTTCTGGTTCAAACCATGTTGCTGGCACTGACAGTTGCTTGAGAGATAAATTCTGAAAAAGCAGCTAAAACAAGCTTCTAATTATGTACAGATCCTGCTTTGGTGTTGATTAGAATTCCCAGTCCTGCAGAGCAGGGTGTAATTATTATTTTCTTGTATGTTGATAAGGCAATAAAATATTAGAACGGTTGAATATGACGCTTGCTTATCAGAAAGAAAAAAAAATGTGAAAGTCTTCAGGGCTGTGAGTCCATGATCACGACTGAGGGCAGTGGGATTCCAAAGGATGGACCTCATTTCAGATACTGCCTCCAGGAGGCAGCTGAGACAGTGCAAGTGCAGGGAGGGCCATCTGTGGTGAGAGCTGAGCCCCAGAAATTGGGTAAATTATTCTCATTCCTCCTGTACAGAAGGAGAAATGAAACCGATGTTTGGGGAGGCTGAAATGGGCCCTGAAGAACCTGGTTTCCTGTTCCTCAGAAAGTTTGCAGAGAAAAATGGAAATTTTAAGTGAGGCAACCCTGGCTTTCAGTTAATTGTTTTGTTTCTTGCCAAATTTTTTTGATGTCTTGAAAAAGTTGCCTGTGGCATTGAAGATTTTTATTTGTCTGGATAAAATAATAAAATTAGGGAAGTCAGGCTCATTCCATGAACATTTTTACCTCATTAAAATTCCTGGGTTTCCCTTGAGAAACCTCATCCTGCTTTGAGTGATGTCGATTTGAAGTACTTCTTAGAATCAGGTGTCCATCAAATAAATCACCTTTGGCCATCAGCTTTGGTCACCAGAGCACCCAGAACCTGCATCCAGAACTTCAGCTGGACTAGCAGCTCTGGATGGTGTTTCTGACAAGGTTTTCTGGCTTCAGAATGGAATAATCTTTGGCCTGTGCTGGATTTTTAGCAGGTCAGAAATGCCCAGCTCTGGCATAGCCCAACTGGATCATTTCATCAGGAATGCATTATTACTTTTCAAAGTCATGTTTGGCTCAAAGACATGGAGAGTCTGAACTGAAAAGAAAGCTTTTATTATCCAGCTCTGAAAGAATAATAGAATTTTTCTCCCCCAGCCAAGCAAAATCACAAAATCCACAGATCTTTGCATTATTCAATGTTTTCCACCCTCAGACTGCAATCACTTATCTCTGCTATTTTAACAAGCATTAAAAGAGCCCTCATCCACTCAAGTGGAAACCTGGAACACTAAGCTGTGCACAAAGATAATTTATTGACCTACAATATCCAGCAAGGTTACCAGGTTTGGATTTCACCCATTTATTCTTTTCCTTGCTACTTCAAAGAGAAAATTAAGACAAATTATTATTTGTAAAAACAGTAAACTGGGTCATTGCAAATGTCAGGGAGGAAGCATTACAGCAAAATCCCTACCATTAAACTGCCAGGAGGAATTATTTAGGATAACTTTAGACTCAAGTGGAGTGGAGTGTACTTTTAAAACTGCACCTCTGGGAATTCATTTGTACGTTTTCAGTCCTTTTACTCAATGTCATGTGTAGAACTGGGGTGAGTGTTTCGGTTAATTGCGCAGGTGGGGACATTTAACTGCTCTGACTGAGCCAAACAAAACCCATCCAGGTCTGAGTGGGCACGTTTGTAATTATCAGAGAGAAGGAGCAGCCCTGAAGGATGAGAGGTGCCTCTCTTGGGAAGTGGATGGAGGGTAGGGAAGATGAATTTCCCTCCAGGCCATCTCACTCCTCAAGAACTACAAAGCAAGCCCAGAATGACTCCTTCAGACCTACATCAAGATGAGAGGAACCCTGGAGCCAGGAAAAGAAAGTCATGGGAGCCAAGGGAAGGCAGGAAGGCACAGTCTGCTTCCAACTACATTGAGCTGGGGCTTGGCAAACCCTGGGAAAGGGGAGCTGTGGGGTTTGGGGCAGTGCAGGCTGACCTCACTTCTTGGAAGTGTTTTTGGGTTGGGATGAAGATGATGCTCTCCCTCAGCAGAGAGTGAGGAGGGAAAAGACAAGACCTGAACACAACCAGCTTGGAAGCTCCTGCAGGCAGGAGCAGAGACCTGGAAATCCAGGGCAGCCAAGAGCCCCAGCAGAGCTCAGGAGGGCCAGAGGGTGCAGGGCGCTCTCTGAATACAGCATAACACAGTCACAAGCGGAAAGAGATGTGATGGCAGCTATTCTTTTTCTATTAGAAATGATATCACAGTATCCCAGGATGGTTTGGGCTGGAAGGGACCTTAACCACCCTCCAGTTCCATCCCCTGACATGGGCTTACCCTGATGCTTTCCTGTGCTCATAGTGAGTCTTGGGCCCCAATGAGCACAACCTGGAGCCATGTCGGGGAGGGTCAGTTTGGAGCTCAGGGAAAGGTTCTTCCCCCAGAGGGTGCTGGCCCTGCCCAGGCTCCCCAGGGAATGGTCCCAGCCCGAGGCTGCCAGAGCTCCAGGAGTGTTTGGACAGCTCTGCCAGGGGTGCCCAGGGTGGGATTGTTGGGGGGTCTGTGCAGGGTCGGGGGGGGATTGGATGAGCCTTGGGGGTCCTCTCCAGTTCAGGATATTTCATGATTCTATGACACAGCACAGCATCTTCTCAGGAGCCACCAAAAGAGGTGTCAAGCCCAAAGAAGAACCTTTTGCAAACACAAACTGAGACCATCCTTTGATTAATGCCCCGGCCTTGCTGCCCTCAGTGTACTTTGCACACAATAAACCCTCTGGGAGAGCTGGTTTTCCTTTCATCTACTGCTGATTGAGGAATCTTTTCTGACAACAAAAACTGTTCAATTGTAGCTTTTACTCATGAAAATAAAGCCTTCACCTTCAGGTGCCTGCACTGTCTTGACAGAGTTCCAGTCATAAAAAGCTCTCGTGCAGCTCGGGCTCTGATTCATTGGAAGCCATAAATCTCCTTGTTATTGGAGTCACAGTTCTCCACGCTCAGTGCAACAAGTACTCCCCAGCCATAAATCCTTGTCTCCTTTTCCAAAAGAGCCCATTTGGAATGCTTCAGCAGGATCTGGATGATTCTTTAGCTATTTGGGTGCTTCTTAAAAAAGCCATTAGAGGCATTCTCAGGGAGGAAACGAGTTTCCCGGTGAGGCTTTGACAAGAATCACAGCATTAACACAAACCCCATTGCTGGAGATGCAAGGGAAGCAGTTGAAGAATTTTATTCTTTATAATATTTTCTCTGTTCTCTGAAGATCCACTGATCAGAACTGGAGACCACACACCTTGAGGTTCATTGCAGACTTCAATGACCATCACTTCATTTCAAATGAGAACACAGAAATAACAAACAAACAAAGATTTTTGATCATGTGTAGAGTGATACTTAGAAGTAGAGATGAAACTTTGAAATTACCTTCAGATCATGGTAGATACTCCCCAAGTGATCTTGAAACCGTAAAGCTTTCTGTGGAGAAGCCCTTTAAAACAGTATTTCTTCATCTTTTGTATAATTCTGTACCAAAATATTCCCTTAAGCAGATGAGACAAGTTGCTTTTTTCCAGCAGCAGCATTTAAAAGAGTTAATTCAGGTTACAAATTGGGAAATGCATGAATTGGTTCTGAATTCTGGCTTCTTGCACTGAGTGGAAGAACAGTTTTAAACCCGTGCAGAGCCTGAATGATGCTTGATTCCAGCTCTGTGTCCCTGAGGAGATAAAACACATCCCAAAATGTTCCAAAGGCCAGAGCCCTGGGAAAACTGTGGGAATAAACCGCTCAAGGCAGAGGGCAGAGCTGGAAGGAACAAACAGCCCTGACATGGAGCCTCATGCTCAGGTGTCCTCCTTAAATCAGACCTTCAGCAAAGCCAAGACCTCTCCAGGATGAATCTTCTTATTTGAAAGGTGATTCACTGGAATCAAAACTGGGAAAGAAAAGATGCTGAGTGTCATCTGCTGCCCAAGGGTGGAAAGAAAAAGTCCAGCCCTGAGTCAAGGCAAGCACTTGGATGACTCAGCTGACAAAAATATGGGAATTTTTGTTGCATTGTCAAGACATTGCTTTTTTAAATGGTAACTGAGAGCCTTTGTCAATTCCTGGGTGTGTTTGAGTCTTGGCCAAGAAATCCTGGGATGTCAGGAGTGCTGGCCACACCCATATTGCAGTACAGGGGATCCCTCAGACCTTCAGTACTGCCTGAGACGCCAAGAGCAAAGTCCTGCTGTGCTCCAGCAGGGCAGAGCAGGACAACGAGAGCAGAATTACAGGGAAGGACAACTTGGGAACCACCTCAGCAATGCCACAAGGGCACGACTGCAGGGAAGGAAACCACTCACTTAAAATATTTCCAGTGTAATGTATTTGGGAACATTAATCCCTCTAAGCTCCAAGTCTTTCCAGCCAAACAGACACACCTCCCCAAAATAGCCATTACACGTCTTTTCCTCGTACTCAGCAGGAAAAGGCACCCGGGATGATTTAATGGCTTGAGTCATTATTGCATATTGATGACAGGGTGATGCCAAATCCCGGGGCTTGGCAGGAGGCTGGAGATCCCATTAGAGCTTCTGTTACACTTGCAAGATCAGAGTGTGAAACCTCCTTACAACAGCATTAAAAAAGGAGTTTTATTTTCTCCATTGAAACCTTTTTCTGACCAAAATAACATCCTCAGCATCTGTATTCCTTGTTTTTTAGTGAGGGATGAGCAGGAGATATGTGCAATCTCCTGATGCAAATCAGAGCAAACATGACCTCCCCTGCCCTGTGCTCCAAGAGAGATCAGTGGAGCTCCTTCTCCTTCCCAAAACATGGGGCCATGAGGCAAAGAGATGGTCAGGGCGTGGAAGAAGCAACAGGAGTCTTCCCAGGACACCAGACTGGTGTAAAAATCTTGACTTCTCTTACTGGTTTTCTGGTATTTCAACTTTACCATCCCTGGGTCTCAGTTTTGAGCTTCCCCTGGCAACCAAGTCAGTGGAAAACTCTGCTGGAGCAAAAAGCTGCATATCTCACCAATTCACAGCAGAACTCAGAGAGCCAGTAATTGTCTCAAGGCCGTGCCCTCAGGAGAGTTAGCAAGGGAAGGATTGTCCTGGGGCATCTCCTGGAACCCACACCCCGGACTATTTTCAATCAGCCTGACTTTCCCTGCAGGAAAAGCAAACACCTCACCCAAACCCGATCAGGTTGGTCAGGTTGAGCTCACCCTCACAGACAAACACAGATCACCACGCAGGTGCTGTCTGAGGAAGCAAACTCTCCTGGCAGCACATGTGGAGCCACGGCAAGGAGGAAGCAGATTTTCTCTCCAGATGGCAAGTTTTACTTCTTTTAATTACAGATCTGTCCCCAAACACCTGAGCACCCTCCATGAGCACACTGAAACACCACTTGATGGGCTTGCAAGTGGCAGCAAAGTTTATTTAACTATTTAGCAGTTTAAAAAATGAACATTTCGTCTCTCTTTGCTGCCTGCTCCCCTTCTCCAAGCAGCCCTTTGCAGGCAGTGTTGTACAGCTCTCCTTGGCTGCAGCAAAGGGCATCTCTGGAATAAAAATTATCAAAAAGAACAAAATAAGCTTTAAAATTAATCCTGGGATTAATTAGGGGGAGATAGCAGTATGGAGTTCGAGCCTGCCTCGCTCCTAATTAAAGGCTGCTCCCTTCCCAGCCCCGTGCTTTGACGCAGTGAGGGGCAGGCAGGCTTTTAGCAGCACAAGTCGATAGATCCCCATTGACTTCCCAAAGTCAATCTATTCCTCTTCTCCTCGGCCTGGCATCCTCAGAAATCTCAGTGCTGAGACTCCCAATGAATTCTGTGGCACCCTGGGTCAGGCCAATAAGAATGATCCATACTTACTAATTCGTCCAGGGTTTGGCAGCTTATTAGGAGATTTCCCCTCTTGCCTCCCCCACTTTCCCAATTAAAGGACACAGGGGCACATCCTACAATTTCTAAGCACTGAGATGTTTGAAGGAACAGTTCTCCTTTTAATTCATCCCCCTGTTTGACAGGGTGAGCCAATAGAAAGCTTTATTTATTTGTTAAATTACTGCTTTACTCAATTTGCACGAGGAGTTGTAGAATCACAAACTCATTGGATGGTTTGGGTTGAAAGGGACCTTAAAGATCCTTTCATTTCAACCCCCTGCCAAGGGCAGGGACACCTTCCATGAGACCAGGCTGTCCTGTTCGAAGGTTTGCTGGAGTTATTATCTCAGGTTCAGAGAGATGCCCAGGGAAGAAGGAAATCACTTCTCTGTTCCACAGAATGCTTGAGATGTCACAGGAGACTTTTCCTCCCCTTTTTAACAAATTGGCAACTAAACTTCGAAATTTGAAATATTGTTTTGGATCCAGTTCTCTGGATCCACATGTCTGCTCCCTGTGATAGGAACAGGACCCCAGGAATGGCTGGAGCTGTGTCAAGAGTTGGGATGGAGCTCAGGGAAAGGTTCTTCCCCCAGAGGGTGCTGGCCCTGCCCAGGCTCCCCAGGGAATGGTCCCAGCCCGAGGCTGCCAGAGCTCCAGGAGTGTTTGGACAGCTCTGCCAGGGATGCCCAGGGTGGGATTGTTGGGGGGTCTGTGCAGGGCCAGGGGTGGGACTGGGTGATCCTGTGGAGCCCTTCCAGTGCAGGATATTCCATGATTCAATTATTTACTCAACCCAAAAACATCCCAGGCCATGGAGTCTCAGGCTGGGGTGTCAGGCTGTGTGAAATCTAAGTTTGGTGTGAATAAGTGGCTATGAGTTGAAACTGAGGAGTTTGAGAGTTTTTATCAGGCTGCTGATGATTCCCTTACAGCTCCAAGGTTGTTCTCCATTGTGTTTTCCAGAGGTGGAGACAGGCAGAATTCATCAGCCACTGTTCCCAGCCTTGACACTAGAAGCCAATACCTGAAGTGTATCCAAATGAGATAAGAATCAGAGATTTTGTGATAACCCAGTGCACACCCCCCTGTGCAGGGCTGGTGCCAGGCAGGTCTTTATGCTGACTCCAAATCCAGCCACAGTTTTTATTGACTGAACAAATGCCAGAAAATCATTTCACAAACTTCAACAGGCTTGGAAGAGAAAATGAAAAATTCATCTCATGAAGGAGACAAATGAGCTTAACTCATTTCTTCTGCCAGAGTTAGGAAGTGTAGAAAGGATTTTATTCACCATTGCCAGTGTCAAATCTGTGCAATTTGCTGTGCTGCAAATGCACCTGCCTTGGAAAGCTCTTTATAGTCCTGGGGCCTGGCTGGGAGTTTAGGAAAACACTTGGTCAGAAAAGGTCCAGTGCAGAACTCCAAATCCCTTTTGTACATGAATTTATAAAGAAAACAGAGTGGGGAAGTGGAAACCACCAAGATGGAATATTTACAATTCTCCTTTTAAGTCAAAATGTTTCTTTTCAGACTTGAAAGGACTTTGCTGTGAAGCATTTGGAAAATGAAATATAATTTCAGACCCAGATCAAGGTGTTCTTGGTGTCAAGGTGAGTAAATGAAATCCTCCCATCTTTCTCTTCATTTTGAATTGGAAGTGGAAGCTTCACAGGGATTTAAGCAGAAAGTCTCCTTGTGGATGAAGAGAAATTTAATTTTGTCAAGAATGTCAATTTTCACATGCTCTCATCTGCCCTGAATAGAAAAAAATTTAATCTCTCTGGGAAATGTGCTTTTACATTCAGCAAGGATCTCATGTGCAAAACATTCCTGTCCTAAAATCAGTCATGGAGAGCCACTGGTTTTACCACTTTCGTGCTGTTTCACTTTATGTCTCTAATCCTGGACTCCCAGGCCAAAGGTACCCTGAGTACAATGGGATTTTCAAAATATGGCTCTTATGCTTCACTAAGGCAGAAAATTGAATTATTAGGGTCAAGGGCAGTGCAGTTCATTATCATCCCTGGCCTGCTATGGGGTGCCAAAGAGTGAGAGCAAGACTGGATTGGCCTTGTGACCAGTTTCAGGCGATGATGGTGCTGCAGATTTGGTGAGCTGACATTTTCCACTTAAGCATGGAAGGATTATCCAGCCTGACTGGAGAGCAGCACTGCTTGCTGTGGCCCACAAACAGCAGAAGCCCGACATCATCTGATTTGAGAACAAATGAGATTTTTGCCCACTGTCCCCAGTCCCCCGTTGTTTATCTACAGGAAAGTCATTCACTGTCTCTGAGCTTCAGGTGAAGCATTTCTAGGTGGGATTTATCTCACCCTGATGAATGCTGCGAGTCCAATCCCTCATCCCTGATCCTGGCACAAAGCTGCTCTTCAGAGGGCTGAACACACAGTAGGAAATACGTCTGAGGGGGTTACATTGTGTCTTCTTTTTTTCAGAAAGTCCCCTTGTTTTATGGTCAGACCAAGGCAGAGCAGAAGTTTCCACAGGCTGCTGCACATATTTGCAGACCTATAATGGTAACCCCCCAGCTGTAGTATATATCCCAGTCCTAACCTACACCCAGGTCAGAGGCTGGAATTGGTTCTCCACAGACATCGAGCTCCTTTCTGCCCAAAAACCAGGCCATGGGCACCATGCAAAGCACAGCATCACCTGGAATGTGGAGGGGAAAGGCAGCTACTGGAATGCAGCTGGAAAAGTGCTCAAGTTTCCTCACTCTCTCTCGGTCCAGCCCTGGCTGGCTGTGGACCTCGGGGAAGAAACTGGGCGAGGACGAGAACAAAAGACAAAAGCCGCTCTGACTCCTCGTGGGAAACAGTCCCACAGGTTTCATGTAGAACAGACACCTTGAAATCCAGGGGGAGAAAGAGGGAGGGACCCTTTGTCCCAGGGGTTTTAAGCCCGAAGGGGGAGGGGATGAACGGGGGTCTGGTGACCAACGGGGGCAGGCCCAGGGGGAGGGGAGATACAGGGGGCATCAGGTAAAGGAAGGGGCAGATACAGGGGAAGGTACAATCAAGGGACACCTGATACAGAACGAACTAACTACATAGTGGAACACTACAGAAAAGCTTTGATAACAGAATAGAAAAGTAACTTCCCCTTCTAGCTCAGCTGTGGGACAGGGGTTTTGTATCTCCTTCAGCACTGAAATTCTTGGCAGCTATTTGGACTGGTTGAAAACTACCCTTCCCCCACAGGACTGCAGGACCTTTCGCAGGGTTTCCATGGAAACACAGCTGCTTTTAAAAATATCTGCTCCTTCCTCCAGTGGAAGAGACTCGGTGATCTCCTCATGACTAGTTCTCCCTTTGAATGGGCTGTGTGCTCATTGTCCCACCACATCCAGGCTCTCCCTCTCTCTGCCTTGGCAGAGGTTTAGTTACAGGTTAAAGCAGCAGCTCAAGTGAAAAAGCTGGGATGCAACCCAGACCATGAAGAGGCCCCAGCTCTCAGGAGACAAAGACCAGGAGCTATTTTCAGTCTTCCAGTGCTTGTTGAGGCTACAGCCTGGAGATCTTTCATCCTGGCCAGTCCTGCATCTGTGGGGGAGTTGAGGATCCTTCATCACAGTCATTGGACAAAGCCTGAAGGACTTCGGGGTCCAGCCCAGGTACATCTTTGCACCTCTTTGGGGTGAAAACCTGTCAGAAAATATCTGTATCCAGTCTGGGATGCAGTCTGGACAGGCAGCACTCCTGCCTCTCCCAGTCCCTGACCCCACTGAATTCAGTGTTGGGAAGGGAACCCCTTTGTCCCCAACTCTCACTCCCCCTGCCAGAAATCGCTGCCTGCCCTGTTTGCCATAACAACCATTCCCAGGCATTCCTGCACCCTGGAAGCACAAATCTCCGTGCTTTAGATCAATCCAAGCAGTTCCACAGACAAAACCTCTTGTTGGCATCTCCACATTCCCTCCTGACTGAGCAGTGATGGATGTGATACATCACAAGCACCCTGCCTGGACATTTTCTCTCTTGCTGAGCTCCCGCTGAGGGGACAGGAAGCGGCGTTGGGAAGTGCAGAGCAGGGATTCTTGCTCTGCTGCCATCCAAACCATCCTGTGATTAACATCTGGCATTAAAGCACTAGTTCTTATTTCTCCACATATCTTCTCATACACCCTCCAACTTTCTCTAGATACCCTGAGAGGGTTTAGCCAGGGCTGCAGCACCTGGCACAGGCTGGGCACTGGCTTTGCAGGTGTTCACATTGTATTTTGTCAAATATTTGCTCTGTTGAGCTCTCCACATATTGGGGACAGAGGAAAAGAGAACCCCAAGACACCAAGATCTCTGGGAATGAACAGGGAGTTTTGCCTCATTTAAAGGTTCAGACACCTGGAGCCAGACACTGCAAGGAAGGTCCTGCTCAGAGGATGGATCTGAGCACTGCAGAACTGGGAGAGAGCAGAGGGTGGGCAGAGCCCAGTTAGGGGCTGGAGGAGCAGCAGAGGATTTGGCAGCTCCAAGGGATTTGTGGAAAAGCAGCACATGAGCCCTACCTCTCTCTCCTGGAGACAGCTCAACACACTCAGGCTTTGCTGGTCCTTACTTGGGCCTGTGTCTGCGCCTGCCTGGGGAGGGGCTCAGATCTCTGACCCTCCACAAGTCCAACCAAGCCAGCCAGTTATCCACAAAACAATGAGGTATGCCTTTAACGCAAGGAGATTTCAGTGATGATGAGTCCTTTCAATTTTCTGGCTGGATTTTCAGCCTTTTCAGTCCCTCTTGCAGCCTCTCTTCTGCAGCTCGGATCACAGAGCTTTGTAATGACATCAGTGGGCAGGTTCACATTTCAGCTGAGGAGCTGAGGCTTTTAGGAAAACATGAAGTTTTGCAAGATTCATAATGAAATCAGTGGAGCTGCAGCTGGGTAATCCGGAGTGTACATTCCCAGCCCCTTTCCTGGTAAAGGCAGCTGGGGAGTCGATAACTCCCTGCCAGAGCTGAAGTTTTTCCAAATTATTTAGCAAATACACCCAAGTACTTCAGGAGAGAATCCACAAACAAGTCACTAATCCAAAAGGAGCTGAATTCAAGAGGATGAGTGCAAGTTTGCTATTCCTGGTACGCTCAGGGCATAGAGATATGAGGAATTGTGGGGGTAGGATTAAACCCAATTTGTGCTTTCAACCATGCGAGAGAAAATGCATTTGGACTGTGAGAAAAGCAACACCACTGAGGAGTTTTCCCATTTAAATAGCCTAGGAATATCACCCAATGTTTTGTCTGACTCCTTCAGCATAGGGCAGCCTTCCTGCCAACCATGGGAACGTTGCACATTCTGAAATGGGGACAAAAAGGCTGTTTGCATAATAGGACAAGACACTGCTGTAAATAACTTCTGATAAAGTGAATCTCAGGGAGCCCAGGAGAGGGGCTGGAGTGTTGTACCTGTTGCACAGCCTGTTTTATATTGCTTTAATATGTCATTAATATGCACCTCCCCGAGGCATCCCTGTGTTTGTTCATGAAAGATTAAAGTGAAGGTGATTCCTGCCAATCCCGCAGTTTTTCCAGATGCTCTCTCACATTTTTCTGGAGAAGACAGAGGGCACTGCCTCTTCAATCTCCAAACATCCCAGGGATATGGTTTATATCCCAGAACAAACATCCCACAACAGGGCATTCCTGTGGTGCACAAAGGAGTGATTTGGATTAGGGAATCCCAGAATCCCAGAATCATTAAAGTTGGAAAATCCCTCCAGGATCATCAAGTCCAACCTGTGCCAAATCCCCACCTTGTCCCCAGCCCACAGCATGGAGTGGGATGTCCAGCCCTTCCTGTGACACCTCCAGGGATGGGCACTCCAGACCTCCCTGGGCAGCCCCTGCCAAGGCCTGAGTGCCCTTTCCATGGGGAAATTCCTGCTGCTGCCCACCCTGAGCCTCCCCTGGCCCAGCCTGAGGCCGTTCCCTCTCCTCCTGTCCCTGTTCCCTGGGAGCAGAGCCCGACCCCCCCGGCTGTCCCCTCCTGTCAGGGAGTTGTGCAGAGCCACAAGGTCCCCCCTGAGGCTCCTTTTCTCCAGGCTCAGCCCCTTTCCAGCTCCCTCAGCCCCTCCTCATGGGGCTGTCTCTCTCCACCCTTCACATCTAGGATGGCAGGCGTGTGCTGCTCCTGCCACCTTTCCTAAATCTTCCCCATTCCAGAGCCCCCCAGGCAGCATTTGGGGTGGAAAATGCCCGTGCAGCTGTTAACATCCACTGAGCCTTCTCTTCCAGCTCCCAGCTTTGGTGAGGTGACTTCAGGCCTCTTGGCAAGAACAAAGGCAGCAAACTCAACTTTGGCTACTAACCTGACAAGAGCTGGTTCATGGACTACATGAAGTAATACCTGAGGAGAGGGACCCCAAAGCCTTTGGTAGGAGCAGCTCTGGGGATGAACGTGGGAGTCTAACAGGGATTTCTCTCCTGACTCCCAACAGCCCCATTCCTGCCCCAGCAGCGCAGGGCCGAGACAGGGGAGGGGACAGAGAAGGGCAGTGGTCCAGCATGGCTGGTGCCTCCCTCTCCTGCTCCTGTCAAGTAAAACCGACTCACAAGGAGTGACAAGGGCTCATTGAAGTGGAGTAAAATGAGTGGAATTCTTTTGACAACAATTTTTTTCCTATTAGAAAAATGCCAACTCATCCAAGGCTTTTTATGTCATAAGGATATGGAGGATTTCCATTACATTGAAACAAACAATTTTTTTTCTCTATAAATAAGAAACAGATCCTTCCTTGCTTTTGAATTACGGTTACTTTTTATTTAGCCCAAGTGAACTGTGACATCCAGCACGTAGTGATGGCACCTGCAACCTCAAGCCAGCTGACTCCCAAGTCCCTGGGCCATCAGTCCCTGTAACAAAATGTTCAGGGACTTGCAGGGACTCAGTCTTTCCTGCTGCGTTGCTGGGCACACACAAATGCCCCAGACAGGCAGGTTTTTGCACACGATTCCTCTTTCTGCAGCAAGCTCTGAGCAGGAGGAGCCTCTGCTCTGGCGTTGAGAGCCTTCCCTGTCTCCTTCAGCTGCAGCCCGAGGGGAAGCCCTTATCTTCAGTGAGCACCATCCCTGAAGGGCCAGACAGAAAATCAATAGCAGTGCAGAGATTTGCTGGCTCTGAAGAGCCGAGGAGATGGAGCCCATCACACATGATTAGATGTGCTGATTATCTGCTGATTTTTAGCACAGGGACTCCCTCAGCAGCTGCCTCTGGCTCCTTGGTCCCTTTTTTGTCCATCTCTGCCTCTGCTGTCACTTTTCTCAGGTGTGTTTCTCTGTTTCCACATATCCCTGAGCTCTGGAACCTATGCAGAGCTTTCTTTGGATTTTGGAGAGAGTCAGGATGCATGGAGGAGTGATGGCTTCAAACTGACAGAGGGCAGACTTAGATAGGATATGGGATTGTGGTGAGGGTGGGCAGGCCCTGGCACAGGGTGCCCAGAGCAGCTGGGGCTGCCCCTGGATCCCTGGCAGTGCCCAAGGCCAGGCTGGACAGGGCTTGGAGCAGCCTGGGACAGTGGAAGGTGTCCCTGCCATGGCAGGGGTGGGACTGAGCGGGCTTTAAGGTCCTTTCCAACCCAAGCCATTCTGAGATTCTATATTTAATAAATTCCTTCTCTTGGCATGGGAAGAACATGACATCAGGTGATCAGACAGACAAATCCATTTGCTTTCCAGCCAGGCTCTCCTCTTGGCTGCATCACAGATCCATGGGACAGACTCAGCCTGAACTCCCCTGGTCTCCATTCTCCTCCTGCACCACATAATTTGCACCAGTTAATTTATCCCCATCTTTTTCTTGCCTTTTCTACTCAAGCTGCAAAATGTTGGGCAAGAGGCTGCTGTGGTTCCTATTTAGTACAGCCATGTTCTACTCTTCCACAGGGCTTCCAAACACTTTAATGCAAATTTCAGGAATCTATAATTAGATCTGTAGCCATGCCTGGTGGTGGCTCATAAAGCCCATTCCATATTTCCATCACTTTTGTGGCACTGCTGAGCATTGATAAAATAATAAAAGCAGTGGGTGTGGGAGATAGCAAAGATTTCACTGCCACTTGGGGGAAAAGAAGAGGAAAACTGTGAATCTGTTGTTATTTTTTCTGCAGTCCATCTCCTGTTAACTATGAGCAGGAGCAGGCACAATCTCAGTACAGCACTCCAAAGCCTTTGTCTCTGTGATGTTTACAGCTGTAGAGCAGCCAAGGATGACAAGCAATTCCCCTGAAGAGTTTGAGCACTTGCAAGCCCAGTCACATCCACAGAAGCCTCAGCGCTTGGCAGAATAAGAAAATTACACTGCAAGGTCCCTGCTGAACCCCAAAGCCAACTGGGACCCTCCTCTTGATAAGGTAGGAGTCTCATTGCAGGGGGAATAGAAAATTCCTGGTTTCAGCTAGGCTGGAAATCCTGGTTCTGAGTTTTACGCTAAAAGAAATTTTTGTTTGTTTGTTTGTTTTCACTCTTGGAAGGCAGGAATGCTTCGTGGCTCACAGCATTTAAGGGATTAGAGAGCAGAGGTCCCTGCCCTTTAGCACTGCATTAAAGAGAACCAGACACTGCCCAGCAGTTCAGGTGGGAAGGAGGCTCTGAAGGAATGCACCTACGATGTGTGTGTTAAATAGATACAGCTGTCACTGGAAAAAACAACATGCACCCCAAAGAGGAGTTTAGACACAAGCAGCTCTAGCTGGATTTGTGGACATAAGACAGAGCAGAGAAATCAGAGCCTACAGCTGGAGCCCTGATCCCCAGAGGGAGAGTGTCCTGCCATCCCCTCCCTGCCAGCCTTGAACCTCCCAAATTCCATCAGCTGCCTCCAAGGAATGAAACTTGACCCTGTCAACTGGTCCCTGGGAACATGGAGGTGCCTCACTGGGCAGATAGTGCAAGAAAAGTAGGGAGGACTAAGCAGCCTCATTAGCAGTTTAATTGCATAAAGAAAGTCCCTAAAAGAACTTTTGCTCAGTCAACAGCTTTCCTTTTCAATTAGGGAGGAAATATCTACCTGCCTAGATAAGGTGTGCCACTGTGATGCTCATTAACCTGGATGTATTTGCTTTGTTGGACTAGGCTGATAATGGAAGTATTTTCTTTTGCTCCTCTTGAGAATGAGATCTTTCTGTCTCTGTCATGGATACTCCTTGAGGCAACAGGCTTGGCTGACAGTATCTGTGAGGAGCAAATCTTGTTACCATGGAGGAGCCAAAGCTGGGACCTGCCCCAGGCAATGCTTCTGGAAACTGAGCCTGGATTAGAGTGGAGAGTTTGGGTGCAGAATCTTCCCCAGCCTGTGTTTTCAGAGGCTTTTGGGTCTCTGTCCTGCCTCTGGATACTCTGTGGTGACATCCTGTGGTTCAGGGACACTGGGAAGAGACAGGGTCAATGTTGCAACCAGACAAACCAGGCACCTCCTTCCTACCACCAAGGAGCTGCTGACAAAGTCCTGCTGAGGAAACCGCTCTTCAGGAAGGGGGAAACACTCCCTTATTCTTCCTCCCTTCTCTCAAAAGAGATGGAACTCTCCTTTCTTTCTGCCTCTTCCCTGTCCCAGGCAGGCCCAATGGTTATTTAGGATAAATCTTCTGTATAACTCCTGCTGTCAGCACAGAGCTGCCGAAAACCCAGCTGCGGTTGGACACCCTGGGAATGTGAATGGGCCCCCACCCCAGAGCAGGCCTGGAGCAGGGTGTGGGAGGATTCCCTGTGCCCTCTCAACCCCAGATACACAGGGAGGACTGACTGAGCACAGAGAGGGAGGATCCTCCTCCCCTGCAGAGCCAAACACCTCCACCTGCACGCAGACACACTCGCGCTGCACCGACCTGCGATTGCTGAGGAAGAGCCCCAGAAATCCCTGAGCCCTCAGGGTACATCCACCAGCTCAGAACCCCCTGGATTAAAAACTCCCCTGCTGCCCTCGGGCCCCGTGAGCCACAACTCCCTGTGAACGGGGAGATGCTCTGCCTGCACTCAGCACTGGCAGCTGCAGCACCTTCCGGCCAGCCGAGGGGACTGGTTCCGAGTGGGATGATGGATTGAGGGGAGCCAGGCCGCAGACAGGGCCTGCTTCGGGAATGGCCTCTCCTGAGTCTGGTGACCCCAGCCCTGAAGAGGGGTGTCCGTGCTCTGCTGCCATGGAGAGTGGCTGCTTTAATGGGATTAAATCCATTAAAGGCTGCAAAAGGCTCCAGCCCTGCTGTGGGCTGGGGCTCCCACGGCTGAGGAGGGGACGCTGGGGATGGGGCAGAGGCAGCTTCTCTGCACCCCTGGAGAACATTCTGGAGGTTGGTGGTTTTTCAAAACCTGTGTTCTCTGTGTTCTTCAGTACCTGGCAGAGTGTTCACACCAAGCTGACTGAGCAAATTCATCAAAGGCCCAGAGCTCAGAGGTTTGTCAGTTCCTTCCTCTTTAAAGCTTTCCAAAGACACCAGCCTGGGGAGTTCAGCACTGTCTCTGCCTGTTCCTGCTACAGCGAGGAGGAGGGATCAAACCTGAAGAGATTTCCTGTGTGTGTGCTCCAGACTGGCACTGCTGCCTGCACTCTGCTTTCCAGCTCAAGGACTAAAGCTGAGAAAGGCACTTTGAGCCCAAACTTAGCTGGATGGCTTCTGTGCCAAACTTGTGACTTACACATGAGATTAATTCTTACCTCAATTTTTTTTTTTTGTGTTAAGCAGGAAGAGAAACATTCTGTCAATGTCCAATAAATTATTTCAGAAGCAAGATTTCCACTGGAGGGAAACAGAAATAAAATATTCCAAGATTTCAGCAGGAAACATTTAACTCATTCAGAGCTGGACTGCTCCACACCTTTCAGAGCCATCACTTGCTTACACTCATCACCTCCTGGTCACAAATATCACCTGGGTGACAACACAGGTCCTTTTCAGGCACAGCAGATCCTGTTCAGCTCTAGAGGTGGAAATAGCTCTGTCATTTGCCAAAAGAGAGCATTCTGCCAGCTGCTGGAGTCTGGCACAACTCCAAGTGCTCCAGAAATCCTCACTCCCAGGGAGGTGTGAGTTATCCTACTCCCAGGAAGGTGCATTATCCCACAGATGTGCCCCATGTAATGTGTGTAGAGTGAGCAGGGGCCTGTGCCAGAGGAGGATCCCATAGTCTGTGTGTTGCTTCCTCGGGCTCAAATTGTCTGTCTAACTTCGCTAGGTGGTTTTCCACATCAAACCTAAATCTTTCTTTCTACAGCTTAAACCTGTTATTCCTCCTCTTGTTCCCCATGCACCAGGAGAACTCATTCTGCCTTTCTCTTCTCTGTTCTCCCTCCTGCACTTGAAGGCTGCATTAATCTTTACAACCTCTCTGGAAAACAGCACTGCTGTTATCTTCAAAAAAAAGGATGGGAGCAGATGAGCTGAGGGCGGGGTTTCTTGCTTAGTTTTAGATATCCAGAAGTTCAGCCTAAACTCGTCCTGTGATGCTCTCTGTGCTATCTGGCACAGACTTCCTCAGCTGGGAATGTCCTGAAAGGGCCTCCCTGTGCTACCCCTCCTTCCCACCCCGTCAGTGCTGCCATCTTGACCTTCCCCCCCACAGAAGTTTTTAATGAAGGACAGGATGAGGGGAATGCATGGCGCTGCTTTCCAAACAACTCTGAATTCCTGTAGCCCCCACGCACCCAAGAAGGGTGGAGAAGGGGCCATTGGAGAGGTTGCAGCTGCCAGTGCCAGATATGCTGCTCAGCATCTGAGACACGGCCTCTGCTGAAATACTGATTTAGAGGCAAGACTCAAGAAAAAGGCTGTTTTCAAGTTTACTCATAATGCTAACTTTCATGTGCAAAGCAACTGCCTCACTTCATCAGAGCAAACAGCTTTATCGGGTGCTCCTTCCTTTTGATTGCTTTTTAACAATAGGTCTGTGATTTGTTTGAAATCTGGCAGCAGAATAAGATTGTAACAAGGAGAAGGTAAAGCTCTGTCAGTTTGGAGAAGGGGAGATGGAATCAATTTTTCCAGTGTAAAAAACTTAAATTATTTTGCTACTAATACATGCTGTAAATTCAAGCTGTTAATTGGAAAAAATAAGAACATAAACATTTTAGGGGGTTTTCGTGTTTGTGTCAATCTGGCACTTTGAGAACAAACAAGCTCTGATTATTTTTCATTTGAAGTGATGTTTCATTTCAATACCTCCTTCAATTGGACTTATTAGCTGAAAATTGCTCAAGAAATGCCAGAATTATAAGAGATTTATCCAGTTCATCTCTCAGAGGTTTTTTAAATTATTTTTTCAGTTCATTAATGATATGAGGAACATGCTTTTTCCTTATTTCCTTTATTCACCAGCCAATCATCCAATTGCTCCTTTGCTCAGCTCAGTGCCAGTGTGGGGTGAAAGGGAAATTCAGCCCCTGGGAAAGGAGGAATAGCTGAACTGGGGTTGAGTTCCCTGAGCCTGCAGAGAACTGCTAGGTATGGTCTTAAAAAAATCCTTACAACCCTCTCTGAAAACCCCAGCTTTTTGCCAGTTGGTCTTTGTGAAAGAAAAAAAAAAAAAGTTAAATGGAAATTAAAATAAAACAAAACCAGCAAAATTGGGGAGCTGGAGAGGGGCAAAAATGGGGATGTGAAGAGGGAGAGGGAATTCTCTGAGATAGAATATTTTGGTCTGAGCTGATTTATTCTGTGTAGAGGTTTGCATAAAAGAAAAAAAGAGGTTATTAAGAAAAGAAAAAAAAAATCTTATTTGACATCAGAGTGAACAAAACCATCCAGGATTTGCTGTACCACAGGCAAACAGAATATTCTTCCTCTTAAATTTACTTTCTGAAGTAACAAGAGTCTGCACTTTAGCCCCAAATCTCAATAAACCAGACAAAAGCCAATTGAACTGGAAAACCCCGAGCCAGCTCTGCTGGTGGAGCTGAGAGCCTTTGCCAAGGAAAGCTGTGCAGGACGGCAGCCCCTGAGTCCAGACAGCTCCCATCCAGCTCGTGGATTTCTCTGCTGGCAGAGGAGAGGCTCCAAGTCCCGAGCCCGCTGGCTTTCCCCGTGGAATGTTAATTCCCCAGCTTTGCCTGGCCCGTGCTGTCCCTGGCACAGGGGCACAAGCAGGGTTTTGTGGTGCTGTGGGATGTTCCCACTCCATCTGCTCCCTCCTGGGAGCTTCGCTGCCTCAAGCCGCAACCAAACGTGGTTTAGCAGGGCAGCCTCCAAACCCACTCAATGGGCCCCATTATCCCGCTGACCTTCCCTGGGAAGTCTGCCAAGGAACCGGGATCAGGGCAGTGCATTTCCGTGGCTGAGTGACAGCCCAGCATCCCACCAGGCACAGCAGTGTGTGGTGTTCCCAAACTGTGAGGCAGCACTTGGTAGCAGGAGTTTCTGGCTCCTTTCGTCTTAATTCCCAACCCTGGTCCAGCTAATCCAAAACCAGGATTAGCCATTGCAGGACATCTTTTCTGTCATGAGCTTGATGTAGTTCTAAAATAACCAGGATTTAAAGCAGATTCATTTTCTGTGCACATTCATTTCAGTCTTTCTCTTCTAAACCCAGGCACAGAACCCTTGGATGATGACTCCTTTTTTCTTGGAATATGAAATCTCTGCAGCACCTTCTAGCAAGTGTAGTCCTTGGCCTGGATCCATAGGAAGGCTGGCCTGGCTGGTTGGATCTGTGAGAAGTAACTCCAGAAGGCACAGAACTCCGCCCCTTCTGGGGTGCTTGTGGTGGGCCTCATGGGCTACATCAACTCCTCCCATCGCACACTGGCACGGGCTGGGAAATGTCTGTTCTCTGCAGCAGAATTTTTAAATATTGGGAAGGAATCCTTCCCTGGGAGGGTGGGCAGGCCCTGGCACAGGGTGCCCAGAGCAGCTGTGGCTGCCCCTGGATCCCTGGAATTATTCAAGGCCAGGTTGGACAGGCTTGGAGCAACCTGGGATAGTAGAAGGTGTCCCTGTCCAAGGTAGGGATGGTCCTGGATGGTTTTTCATATCCCCTCCAACCCAGGGATTCCATGATTCCATGATCATGGTGCAGCTGAACCATACTTCTGATTTCCTCAGCTTCCTAAAATATTACTAGATAATACCAAATATCCTCATTTTTGCGCCCATTCTGGTGCCTGACCTCCACAGATTCTGCATGGGGCATTTGGAGAGATGTTCCCAAAGACTCAGGAAGGCACACTCCTGGGCCTGAAGAGGCGCCGTGCTGCCAAGAGAGCCTTTAATGAAGTCCTTGTAGTTGTCGTCAGTGTTCATTCACTGCCAGTATCACCCATGAAACACCTGGATAAATACTGTGTTTCCAGCCCATTCCATACTGAAGTAAGGGAACTCAAATCTCCCTTTCAGCACATTCCACTGGTGTCAGAGCAGGACTGGGAGCAGATGCCACCCTGATGCCTCTCCAGAGGAGGCTCAGCCATCTTCACCTGTCCGTCAGTTCCCTAATTCTGCTTAGCCCAGACAGGAATGTGGCAATACAGAGTGAGGGGACAGCCTGAGCTGTCCTGAACAAGAACCACCTGCAACTATCACCCAAATCTTGCAGCCATCAGCCAGACATCCCCACCTAGAGCCACAGAGGAGATGTCTCATGGGAGAGCAGTTTCTCCTCCTCACACTGCACCTTCACATCAACCCAGCATATGCTAACAGGAGATCCCACCACAACCACATGAATAAGGAACCAAGGGATGCATTCAGAAAAAATTCAGTGTCTGCACTTTGGTGCCCACCTGGGCCAGAAACAAATGATGCAGAGGAGCCGTGTTTGGGAAAAGTTTTCAAGTGATGATGTGAGTCTGTCATGCAGCAGTTGGATCTTCTGGGAGCTGGTGGAGGAGGCCTTGCTCTTGACATTGCATTTTTTGCTTATTTCTTAACCTTGAGGAGACAGCTCTTTCAGGGAACAGGGAAAGATGACATCCAAAGGCTGTCTGAAATCCAAACTTGGGTCTAATGATCTCCCCTTAAAGCACTGACTGTGAACTGGTTCTTCACAAGAGTCTGGGGGATTCAGTGCAGTGAGGGCTCTGCTGCTCCTGCAGTCACTCCTGAGCCACTGTCCTCTTCTCACAGCAATGCCTGAGCAGGTGGCACCTCCTGGGCAATGCCTATGCTGGAGACACCCACAGTGACATCCCTCCCTGGGATGGCTGGTCCAAGCTTGGGGTGGTGCCAAGTATCGGGTTCAAGGCTTCTCCTCCTCCCTGCATGGCCACACCACCCACCTGTGGTGTTTGGGGCTTCATGTTACTCCCATCCAGTGGCAGCTGTGGAGAAAGGAAACACATGACACTGACAGAATCCTTGCTCCTCCCATGCCAACATCCCAATCTGCCTGGTTTGGGGGCGGTGGGGGGGAGTATCCAAGTTAAAGGGTCATGATCTCCTCTCCATTTGGCATAAAGAGCTTTGCACTCTTCCCTTCCATCTCCTCTACCTCACCTCCCCCTTTCCCTCCACAGCAAACCACATTTGAAAGGTTCAGGGTGATCCTGTTGGTGCTTTGACACCATCCCAGGGTTCTGGTCTAACAAGTGGAGGACAGATTGTGCCACATACCTGACTCCTGGGCCACACAGTACTACACACACCCCTCAGCTCCTCAGTGGGTGGCAGGACCACACTCATGGGAGGGCTGAGCCTCGCTAAGGAGAAGCAGAGCTTGGCTGACTCCTGCCTCTAACATTTGCTGAGGGGGTGTTTCGATGTTCCTGCCAGGAGCAAAAGGACCTGTTAAAAAAGAGCAAGTGTGGCTGTAAGTGGGCATTTCACAGCATGGTCACCTTGCTCATGAATGGAACCGAGGAGAGGGGACTCCTCACCAACACACACAGAAAGGAGAGTCTCCTACTGTAAACCCCAAAGGGAGGAAACTTATTCCCAGTCAACTCTATGCCCCAAACAAACACAGCAAGGTAGCAACACTCTAACAGTGTGTACTACAACAAGGACAGTCCAAACTGGGCTCCTTCAATGAGCAGGTCCTGCCAGCTCAGAGTTCCTCTATCCCCTCTGAACAACCACAATGGGTGCAGTTCCTTTCAAAAGGCTGGGAAAGCCCAAGTGTGACAGCCCTTGCAGCATTCCCAGGGCCTGCACTATTGTCACTGAGGTGTCAGGGAGCGGGAGAGCAGGGAAAACTCTCTCAGATCATCAGGGTTTGAGGGCAGTCGAAATAGGGCTGAAAAGGTGTTGAGGGTTTCCTACAGCTCCAGAGGATGGAAACTGCCTTCTTGTTCTTCCTGGCAGGTTGCCAGCAGCTGATCCTTCTTTGTCAGAGGTCCCAAGGAGGGTGAAAGATTCCCAAATAGGCCCAGAGCCCCAGACATCCTTCTCTGCTGGGGATTGGCAGTCCAGATGTTGATAAGGCTGTGGACAGTGAGCTGGAGGAGGAGGGAATGCCGTCAGAATATCAGGAGCTCTCATTGCTGAGTGTGGTCTCAGGAACATCACGGCCCATCTGTCAGCTCACCTGGAAGGATGGCATTGGTGGTAAGTGAGATGGATCTTGGGCTAATGAGTTGAATGTGGGCGAATTGATCCCAGACAGTGGATTGGTCATAGAATAAAGTACAGAAATTGATTTAAGTGTGGTACGTTTGCAACCTTCTCTTGCCTTTAGTAACCATGGTAGGAATCCCTTCCCTGTGACAGATATAGCTGGTCTATAGCTGCACAGATGATTTGGCTTAAGAGATGTCAGCTTGACCAGCCCAGCTCAAAGTAAACAAGTCCCTGGACACGATAACTGTAGGTCGGATTCAAATCCAGTCAGAGGACCTCAGCCAACCCCTTTGCAGTATGGATGTACCCATATCATTGGCCAGTGAGCTAGGCAGAGCTGAGACCCTTGACCAAACATGTCTGTAAGTGTGGGAAATTTGAAAGCTCTCTAGAAGGAGCTGCTGGACAATAAACATGGGTTATTCCTGCATGAACTCAGTGTGTTCATGTCGCGTCCCTGTCTCTGACACCCCAGTGACACTCCCCAGCCTTCTTTGGACAGGCCTGCCAGGAACTCACCTTGACCCAAAATCTGGTTATGACCAGTGCCGGGGTGGTATTTATACACCTTCTCAAGGTCATTCTGCACCCACCAGTCTCTGGAGTTGGTGCCCAGGACTGACACAGGAGGGCTCTGGCCACTCCAGCTGCACCATCCATAGCCACCATGAAGCTGCCCAGGCTGGGACACTGCAGGGACCTGCCCCAGCTTTAAAGGCAAAGAAACCCCCTGGGCACAGCTCCGCTGGGCAGCTTGTCTCACTCAGGGAGGGTGGAGGTGGGAGCTAAACTGCTTCATTCCCGTGGGATGCAGAGGCCAAGTGCTTCCTGCCTGACATTCCACTCCCACAGGAGGATCTCTGATGTTCAGTTTGTGCTCACAGATCTTGCAGTATCTTGTAGGCTCTGGGCCAGCTCTTCTTGGTGATGCTCTGACGTTGCTGCTGCTGCTCTGATGTTGCTGCTCCAACCCAGCAAAGGAGAGATGTTCCCATAAAACTTTGTAATTGGCCCACTCCCCAGACTCAGATTCTTCCTGCATGCCAACTGTGAAAGAAATGTTTCTATTTTTAGCTTGGAGGTGTTGGCAAGAAATGCAGAGGATGGATCTGCATTACCAGCAGGCAGGTAATGGCACAACCCCTCACCCTGGGCCTTCGTTCCGTTCTGCCTGCTGCAAGGGCTGCAAACCTTGATGCTCAGTCTCATGCCCTGCTCCCCTGTCAGCCACTCCCAACTACAGGTGAGATGCAGGAACAGGGAGGTGTTTTCATAAGGAAATGCTTGTGGGATTGAGAAAGCTTTGCACGGGCTGTGTTCAATAATACCTGTGTTTAAAGGCTGCAGTGCTCATTCTACCAATTTCCTTCTTTCTTCCTTTCTGAATTTTATTTTCAAACAGGGGAATATCTTTTCCAAGGTCAGGGAGAGGTTATGCTTTCAGATTTTTGCAGTACATAGCTTCAGGCTGGGTTAAAATTCTCATAACGATCAGAGCCTGTCTTGCCTGGGATTCATTTCTTGTACTGTCTTTATCTCATCCCTTCCTGAATCCTGTTGGAAGGTTCAGCCATCGTGGCATACCAAAGGCAGAAGACAATTTTCCCTGTCTTTTTTTCCTTTAACCAACACTAGTGGTTTGTTGGCTCTCTTTGTCTTCCTTGCTCTGTTTTCTCATGACATCTGGTTGACAGAAATGAGCTGCTCAACTCTGCAGTCAGGATATTGGGGGAATGCAGCAATTCCTATTCCAGAGGAAGCTGGGACACTCTCTGAGCATTACAAACACCCATTCCCTTTTTCCAGTCTAACAGATTTCTCTACACTGGCTCACTTCATGCCACCTGTGTCATCTTTCAAGTTCTGACCCCAAAATGGGGCAAAAGCACTTTCCCACCCCTTTTATTGAATGCAAACCCAAACACTTGATTGTATTTGGGAATAAAAGACCCATGGGATTGAACTGTGGGAAAATTTCCTGTAAATGTGGCACAAACACATTGATGTTTTCTCTGTGGTGCTGAAGCTCCAGCCCAAGCATCATCTCCCATCACAAACCCCTTTGATTAGGGAGCCACAGTCTGGAGAAATGCCTTTGGACAGGAGAAGGATGCTGTGCACTAATAAATAATGGGAAGTGATTATCCTGCCTGGGCCAGGTGGAAGGGAGAGCTACAAATCCAATGAACAGGTACAATTGGCATCCCCAGAGTCAAACACATGGAAGATCCTAAAACTGAATTAACGACTGCCGGAAGGCTGGGCTTTCAAGGGAGAATCTGAGGCACACTTTGACTTCTCTGTAGATTGAAGGCCTTGACATAAGAGACTGTCTCCACTCTCATGCTTTTAACAAGGGCAGATGTAGCACAGATAAACTGTTCTGGTATTAGCTAAGCCTTGAGGAAAAATCACTGGATAATAGGGTGCCATGGACATTCACTGCGTGGACAACTTCCAGGTCTTGCTCGAGATCCATCTTTCATCCACTAACTTTGTAGGGACACAGTTCCCTGGTTGCAGGAGGTTCATAGGTTGAAGGGCTCTCCTAACTTTCCCATTTAAGATAATATTTCCCTCCCACAATCTTTGGCTTCAGCCAGTTTGTCCCAACAGCCCCCAGCTGTGTGTGAAGGAGCTGCTGGGTCAGTAACGATCCGTTCATGGACAAACAGCCCTTGCCAGGGAATAGTCACTGTCGTCACTGCTCTGGAGTTGTCATTGCTGAAGCTTTTCAGGTGCTGCCAGGTCTGGGTGTTGCCAGAGGGGACAGCCTGAGGAAGGTTGAGGGAAATCCATTCCTTGTCTGTGTGACTGGAATTTCTGCATGTACAAGTGCATTAATATTCTTCTGTCCCTATTTGAGATGCTTTGTCTTGATCTGCCTTTGCCTTTTCCCTCTCAGTCCCAAGTGGTGCCCTCCACTTTTCCCCAGGCCAGTGGTAACCTCTGCCCCTCCCTGCTGTCTCTTCCTGCTGTGTTCTCATCCCACGGCAGAAACAACATGAACACAAACACAGGCAGGAAATACAAAAGAGGATGGTGCTGTTTCTGTAAGAGGATGGTGCTGTTTCTGAAGGCAGCAGAAGCCACCAAGGCTGGGACGGGAATGTGCTGGTGTATCTCAGTTGCGTAGCTCCATGTTATCACACTCCCGTAGTACAGGAGGGAATTTATCCCTGGCTCTGTGCTACCACATCAGTTCACAGTGTGTACACAGCCTGCCCTTCAGATCCTTGCACTCTGCATCCTCCAGCCAATGCAGAGAGTGAATAAAAAGCACAGGAGAGTCAAGGTACCAGATTCCCCTGAATGATGCATCTATGCTGTGCTCCAAAACAAAAGAAGAAAGTTGCCTCGTTAAGCTCAGCTTCCCTGGAACCCAGTGCAATGTCTTTATCTGTAATTCTTTCTCTACTGCCAGGAGAAAAACCCGAACCCTTTTCATAGAACCATAGAATAGCTGAGGTTGGACAATATCAAGTGCAACCATCAGGCCAGCACCAGCACCACATTCACCACTGACTGTGTCCCCAGGTGCCACGTGCACACGGTTTTTGAATGCCTCCAAGGATGGTGACTCCACCACTGTCCTGGACAACCTGTACCAGTGTTTGATAACTCTTTCCATGAAGAAATTTTTCCTCATATCCAACCTAAACTTGCCCTGGTGAAACTCTAGGCCATTTCTTCTCATCCTGTCACTTGTTACCTGGGAGAAAAGCCCAACCCCATCTCACTACAACAGATATTTTTTAATAGATTTGTTGTTGTTTCCCAGGGGAAAGGACAGGGCTGTATTTGTGCTGCAAAGAGCTGCATATAACATATTAACCACAGAACTGCATTCAAATAGTGTCAAGACAATGATGATGGCCAGTTAAGTGCCAGGATCAGCAGCAGAGATTGCACGAGGATCCAAAAAGAGCCAGACATGCCAATAAATTACACTGAAACAGTGCTGACAATGATAGAACCCTGGGGCTGGCGGGACCTGGGGCTGTTTTAAATAAAACAGTGCTTTGTGGCAGTACAGATCACTCTTAGGAGCTGATTTACCTCAATCCAAAGCTAAACATCTTCAACACAGCGAAGAGTTGTGCCTCAGACTGGGGGTCAGCTGCTGCATATCCCCCTCTTCTGCAGAGCTCATGCTTTTAAATGGCTTTAAAGAGTTAAAGGTCACAGCAGAAATTTTCCAGGTTTCATAAAATCCTAAAATGGCCTGCATTGGAATGGATCTTAAATATCATCCAATTCCCAGCTTTGAGAACACTGAACTTCAACAGAACTGAGACACCCACGCAAAACTGCTCCATGAACTTTCTCTGTGGGACGTGGTCCCATAAGTCAGAAAGAAAACATAAAACTCAGATCTGTATGGAGACAGAAGAGCCCCCTTCGTTCAAAAGTAAATTGGGAAAGAATTACATGGTGGAGGGGAAGAATGACAGTAGCAAGAAGGGAAGACTTCTCTTAATCATCCCATGTTAGATCAGTGAATTGGAAAAATCATGGCAAGTCTGCCAGAGAATAAACTGCCCAAACCTGGTATCAGGTGCAGAGCCACAGACTGTTTAGCAGCTGGGACAGAAAAATGCATTGCTTCCCATAAAACTTGCCTCCCAGAGAATTACAGCCTCTTATTTGTCTTGCCAGGGTGAGTGTGTTGGGGGACAGGATTGGAAATAAATGCTACAAACGCTCTCTGTTGTTAGTAGGGAGTAAGTTTATCTCCTCAGCCCAGAACATAAAACCCACAGCTGCACATGGAAACAAGGGTGATTTACAGCCCATCCCTTTGGCTGAAAGCCTCCTGGAGGAGATGAGGTGTTTCTTCTTCAGCACAAGTCTGACCTTTGCCTTGTGCGGGTATGAGAGGAATAAAAGTGAAAGACCCTTGAAGAGAGACAAAAAACGGTGCTTTCCTTGGAGATGTCTTCCCAGGCCCATGCTGACAGATCTGCAGTGCTGCTCATTATGGGTTATGGAGGGTCCATGGAGGGACCCTGGCTCTAAAGCCATGGGGCTGGTGGGAAAATCCTCCTCCAGGAGTCAGGAGAGGAACCTTATGGGCGCTTGGACCAAGCTCTGACACCTCCCTACCCCCTCATATCCTTCTGCCAGGAGTTATCCCATGCTGGAAGCCAAGGTGGTCTCTTTGGTTGCACATCCCCATGGCAGCCCATAACTGTCGCCCTGATTTTTCAGCCTTCTGATGTTTTCATTCTTGGACTGGAGTTTCTCAGGGATTGTAACATAAACAAAGTAGATTGTTTTCGCATTCCTCTCTGTGATGGACTTCTGTCTTGACCAGTGGGGTCAGAGAGGTGTCAGACTTGTCCCCCAATCGCTGGTCAAAGTCCAAACCCTACTTAAACCCCAGGCCAAAATAAACTTCCTCTTTCTTTTCTCACTTCTCAACTTGACGAGTGAGTGTGATTTTTTGTGTCTGTCTAGCGACACAAACCAGGGACTTTTGCAGGGGTTGAACCATCAGGGTAGGATTCAGGGAACAGTTTTCTCTATCACAGATGGGTTGCAAAGCCAAAAGCAACCTCTTCTCTCTTTCCTACTTTCCCCATGGATAAAAAAATAAGATAAATCATCCCTTAGGAAGAAGGGCTGTTTATGGTCCAGATAAAGAAATCACATTCATATTGTTCCTGTTTTAAAAGATTCAGAGCTTCCCCTTCTGATTGGGGAAGGTCCAGTTTAGGGTGGCGAGCTCCAAAATAGAGCATTTCCTTAAAGCACTCTCAGATCTGCTGGCCCAAATTGTAGGGCCTTTTCACTGCCTCCCCTGAAGGATGTACTTAGATCTGCTGAGCAATCTCAGCCCAAACTCATCAAGATCTGCCTCAGAAATTCCCCATGGCTCCTCGAACTTCCCTCCTCTTCCTCCTGCTGGAAGCTGCTATGGCACAGCTGCCTCCCAACACTCACATTCCTTGTTTGTTGTTAAATTTTCCTTAGAATTCCCCTGGGCCGTTTCTTGCCCAGTAACCAGAGACATCAGCAGATCTCTGCAGATCCCAGAGCCAGAGCTTTCCTTACAGCTCCAGCCTTCCCCTGGCAGAGCTCTCTCTCCCCATGGCAGGGTCTGCTGCCCCAACTCAGCCCAAAGCTCTCTCTGAGGGTTTTCCTTTGGCTGAATGGGGCTGGATGAGCCTTCTGGAGGCTTTTCCAGGTAGGCAAATCAGCTTCTTGCCTCACTGAGTTTCTCTCTGCTCCACTTCCCTAGGCTCCTCTGAAATCCAACATCCAGAGACAAAGCAAAACAAATCCTCCCGTCCCAGGCTGTCACTCAGACGGGTTTATGCCAACAAGGAAGGCATTAGTCATTGATACACAGAGTAGTCATGAGTACCTCAGACTAGTTACTAGTATCCCAGAGCACTCTCCAAAACCCCAGAGTCTGGATCAATGTTTGTGTGTTTCTGGGATGTTTTCCCTCTGTGTGCACATGGGATGTTGTGTATCAGGGGCTCAGGTGGCTCCCAGCTCACGGAGGGTCTTCTGGGATTCCTGTTCTCCTGAAGAACCCTCCGCTACTCACTGTGGATGCACAGTGTAACATGAGCAGCTCCCACAGCCTGGATGCTCTCCTGCTGCCTGGGGAATGCCAATAGTATGGAAAGCCCAGGAGACAAGGATGCTGAGGATACAGAGGACTGAGCCCACACGTGGCCGTTTTTCTCAAGGTACTGAACATTCTCCTCTGCAAACACTCAGACCCTTTGCCCTGGTGGCTCCTGCTGTGCCATCAGCCTGGCAAAGCCCACTGGCCCTGGCTTGGAGGCTGCTCATTCCCAAGGCGGGGCAGGGGTTGTGAGGGGAAATGGTCACAGAATCATGGCTTTGTTCAGGTTGGAAAAGCTCTCTGAGATTATTGAGCCCTACCATCCCCCAGCACGGCCAAGGCCACCACTGACCATCTCTCCAAATGCCACATCCACAAGGCTCTTGAACCCCTCCAGGGACAGGGACCCCACCAGTGCCCTGCCAGCCCTTTCTAATCCCTGACCACCCTTTCCATGAAGATCAGAAAACCTTTGGGATAAAAATGTGGTCTCATCTCGCTTCTAACATTTCACAGCAAAATGCCAATTTGATTTAGTGAAATCCGCTTCAGATCAAAATTCCAAATGAATCACATGAGTTTTCTTGTTTAGTTTTGAAAATGCTGAAGTACTTTACTCAAGGCTGGTAAAATAGGCAGTTTTGACTCGTCTGTTTAATCCATTTTATCTTTAACAAGTTGCTGTACCAAAGTGTCGATGGCATTTTATAATAATAAAACCACATATTATATACCAAATATCTCCATAATATATATGCTTGGAAATCTACTTAACATCATATTTAATGCAAATTCTTTATCGTCTATGAAGCCCAGTGTAACACAATATAAACCCCAATCATGTTATAACACAGTTCCATATTTTATGGTAATAAAGAAGTAAAATGCAAACAAGTCCATGCCAGGGTTACCTTCTTGTTGCTCTGATTTTTATTCTGATGGATTTTACATGCACCATGGAGCAAGAAAACATGAGTAGGTCCCAAAAAGCTGCTTTGCCTGGGAGCTGCTCCAGCAGGACAGGAACCCACCCTAGAGCAGCAGCATTTCCCAGGGAGCCACAAACCACCCAGCTGCAAGATGTCAGCTCAGGAGCTCTGGCCATTCCAGGCCTGTCTGGCCAGGGAGAGCAGGGGCTGATTGCTGCTGGCTCAGGTGGCACTGGAGTGGCACTGAGGCAGCATTCCCATTCTCCAAGGCCAGGGATCCCATCCCAGGCACGGCTCAGACCCTCCTGGCTGCACTCACCTGGGCACACCAAGGAGCTGAGCTTTGCCTTTGTGTCCTCCAGTCTCAGCTCAGCGGAGACAAGAGGGATGGGGATGAAACTGCCTGGTAAGAGCTGTTCTCTGAATGAGAACACTTGGCTCATCCAGCAGGAGATAGCACAGCCCAGAGCCATAAATAATGCATGGATCCCTCACATGGAGTTCACTCCAGCCTTGTAGTCCTCAGAGAGTCAGCAAATATTATTTTTCTCTTCTCTTTTGTGTGTCTGTGGAGTGGTGGGTGGCTCAAGGAGAAGGGAAAGCTCCTCTGAGGTGCTGTGCTGATCTGCTTTTACATCTTCCTTCCTCCTTCTTCTCCTCCCCTTCTCGGTCTTCCCAAAAAGCCTCCTACCCGAGCTGTGTCAGAACACATTGCCAAGCTGCCCTGGAGGGCTGGAGTTGCAGCTGGATTTGGGAAGCAGATGGGCTTAATGTGTTCAGCTAAACGCAGGTTTTAGAGCCCAGTCCAACAGGGCAAACTGCAGCTCAGTCTGGGACCACTCCTCCCGGGAAAACAAGGCACAAGAATTTGGCTGCTGGACAGTGGCAGGGAAAAAAGCATTAATTTCTCTCCAGCCTGATGAAAATGCTTCCCTGAAAGCAGGTTTGGAATTTGCTGGCATTGCTAAGAGGAGGGATCCAAAATACACAGCTGCTGAGCAGGTGCTTGAAATCATAATTCATTGGTGTCCCCTTCCTGATTGCCCAAACCTAACGAGTTGCTCAGAACCTGGAACTGCTAATTACATGTCTGAGATCTAAAAGGAGTACTCAAGATGTCTTCATGCTATTAAAATAGCCTAGACTGAATTGCTGTCAGACTGTCCAAAAAAACCTGGGACTACTCAATAAAAACACCAGACTCTGAGTGGATAATTAGGTTTTTGGGACCCCAAAGCTGCTAAGAAGGTGCTCAGGACCTGATGCTTCTCCAAGTCCATTTTTTTGGAAGTAGTTTGAGAATCTGGACATCCACTCCCACGTTCCCCTTGTGCTGTCCTCGTCTCTGCTGGAGTGCATCCCTTCAGGCAGGATTTGTGATCCATGGCTTGTCCCACCTAGCTGCAGCTTTTCTTCTGGATCTGAGTCCCATGGAGCAGCCAGTGGAGAACAACTCTATTAAAAGCCACAGTGGTGTCACACTGACATGTATTTTTTCTTCTAAGAGCATCCTGAGATGACTTCAGCTCTGACCTACTTTAAAGCCAGGCTGATTTTGTCCAAGCAGCAGCTGCATTTGAAGGCAAAGAGATGGAAGGAAAAGCTGCTGAAATCCAGATTCCTGGTCAGAGGTTTTTGGCCAGCAAGACCCAGAGCTGCTCAACTTTGTAGCACACTCTTTTGTCAGCTCTTTGGTTTTCCTGACACGTCTTTCCCCGGCACAGGCTGCAGCCTTGGCTCTCCCAGCAAAGGACAGGGGAAGCAGTCCCTGTTCATCACGGCATCTTTCACACAGCCAGCAAATGGGAGAAGTAATTAACTGCCACATGTTTAGCTACAGTAATTATGAATTTGCATTGCTGTCTCTACCAACAAAGTGGACTGAGCTGCCAACACCCTCTCAAGTGTTTCCGAAGTCCCCACATTCCCTTTTTGGGTGAGTCCTGCCTCTTTAGAACAATCCCATTCAGCCTTAGCTCTGTCTGTATTCCTTCTGTCTCTGAGTGCCTTTCTGAGGATCTGGGACTCCTGGGATGTTTCCCAAAGGCCCCTCATCACCATGCATTCCATATATTCTGCTTTGCTTCCATTCCCCATCCAGATGATGGGAATGCCAGCCAGGACAACAAACCTTGTGGTGGGAGCAGCAGACAGTGAGGTGCTCCAGAGTGGTAGTGACTAGGCCTATATTTTGGATTTCAAGGGAATTTCAGCAGGGCTCTGATTATCTCTGGGATTTTCCATTGCTTTGGCAGGAAAGTGTTCTGTTCCTGTGGCCGCTGGGACTCTCTTGCAAGATTCCCATTCACAGAGTCCCCTCCGTCTCAAGCCACACACGGCGCATGTCACAGAATATATTCCTGATTTGTTCCTGAGCTTGATTCCTCACCTCAGCCCGTGCTGGAGGCTGCTGGGATGTGGGCTGGCTCTGCACGCCACGCACACTTCCTGGCAAATGTTCCAGGGAGCAAACATTCATTAAAAACCAGCAAATGTGAATTATAACTGACTGCATAAAGGTGCTGGTGAATTGACAACATATGCCCAGAGTCACAGCAAATGATCCAGAACACAGCAGCTGGAGATGGAAAGCTCTCACTCCCAGTCTGACACAGATCTCAGGGTGAGGCTGAGCTGTGGACTGGGGCACGTCCTGCACACTCATGGCTGTGTTCACAGCATGAACTTGGTACTGCTGACCAGAGGGCATTTCAATATCTGAGACACCCCCACCCTCTCCAACAGCTCTATTGCCCCTCACCCCAAACAACCAGCATGGATTTACTCCTTAGGCTCTCTGCATTGGCTAAGCAGAGCATCCCTCCTTCTGCAGCAGGAGCAGCCCAGCTCTAGCAGCCTGATCCATCCTTTACCTCAAGATAATCCCTCTAGAGGGGTCACAGAACCTTGCAAAGCACCCAAGGGGTGCCAGCAGTACCAGCTCTGCCGGCAGCACAAAGGAGCCTTGGCAGGGTCGCCACTGCCCTGCTCCAGGATGAACTCAGAGCCACCTCCCAGCGTTGCCAGTAAAACCAAGAGAAAGGAGCTTGAACTGCACATTCAGCACAAAGCTGGGCTGCCAGTCCCATTTTCATTAGTTAAATACCCCCTAAGTCAACGCAAAGGGGGTCTTAATTAGTCCACATCTGGACCTTGGTTTGTCCCGAGAGCATTCCCATCTCTCCCGCTCCCTCCCTTCAGCAATCCCAGATCTTCCAGGGCAGCTGATTTGCAGTTGAAGCCTGGACCACAACCCTGCCAGGCACGTTTGCTGCGGCTCCAGCTTTGCCGGGGATGTTTCCACACAGCTCTAATTAACGGCAGCAACAAGCGCTTTTGAGCCACGGAGGGGAACCCCGGCGGGCAGAGCGAACACTCCTCTAACTGCTCCCACAGCCGCTTCTCTCCAGGAAGGCGGAAGGCAAACTTCCAAATCTCTTCCCTCTGCCGCAGCACATTCCAGCCCTGCGGGGGAGCCAGGCTTTGGAATGGACAATGCATTTGCTCTCCCTTATTTATGGGATAACAGAACAGGTGCTCCGTTTCCCAGGTGGGTAAAATCGAGCCCAAGTAACTAATTTCTGCAGAGGGAATTTATAATATGTTTTAAAAACAGGTTCCCCTTTCTCTCTGTGTTGTATTGTGAGTACTGTTCAGAATCAACTGAACCAATGCTGTCCCTCCCTTTTCTCCCTTGCTTCTCTGAGATCCTGTAAATCAGAGAGAAAATTATGTTATTTTTTAAGCGGGAAAGAGGAGAGACCACATTTCTGCTCCATTTTTGTGTGATGTCTAATACAAGAGCATCCCAGGGGCTCCCAGATGGGATATGAATGTAGATAAACAAAAATCCAGCCACATCTGATGCCTTGACTTCAGTCAGATCGGCCATTAGCAGGATCCCATTCTCACTGCAGGAAGCACGGGAACTCAAGGGAAGCTGCTGCAGCCTCCACATGGGATCTTCAGCCACCCCAGGACAGGGTTAAGCACCCACAGGATTTACACCCCAGTAGACTCAATATTCCTGTCTCTATGCAGGCATAGACAGGAGCTGAGTTAATTGAACTCCCAGAACTGACAAGCTGGGTATTAAAGTCTTCTCGGGATCAAGAAACACAGAATTGATACTGTATGACTCCAGGAATGGAGGGGAAAGACCTTTCCAGGACATGTCTGTGTTTTTCCAGGTCTCCCAGGCCCCCCACCACTCTGCTTAACCCGGGTGAGAGGTGCCTGACTCCCATGATCCAGGTGTGCACCCAACCCATTCCTTCAGTCCAGGAAAAGGTTGTCCATGGACTTGGGGGGGTCCTTGAACACAGCATCCTGTTCCTGGCTACCACCTCACACAATTCCACCACCGATGGAGGACCCTGGTTAAAACCCTGCTGAGTTCTTTATCCCTATGATTTCAGAATTTTGTTCCTTCAAAAAACAAAAACAAAAACAAAAAACCAAACCAACCAAACAAACAAAACAAAAACCCCAACAACAATGAAAAGAAACCCACAAAAAACAATCACACAAACCTTTCTAACTTCCAGCATCAAATTATCCATAAGCAATCTGTACCATTTGCTCCAAAGCCAGCACCATTCTTTGCTTGAAACAGCTCCATTTCCCCTCAGTCATCATCCCCTTGATGGATTTCTCTGGAGTTATCCCAGTCCTTCACACAGCCTTTGCCAGGTTCACTTAAACAAGCTCAATTCTCATAATCTCCCCTCTAGAACAGGTGTTTCTTTTCCCTAATCCAGTCTTGCTCTGTACCTGTTCCAGGTTGGATTCAGCTGCTTTGGAATGAAGCCACTGCCTCTTCCAGTGGCATTAACATCTCCTGAGCTCCAGAAAAGCTTTGTAAAGAGCCTGGGCAAGGTACCACGAATTGAAGCAACCACTTCATTAAACCCCCCAGTCAGAACCTCTGCCATGTCACGCTGGTGATTTATACAACTGCACACAAATCCCCAGGTGCTGAGCCCTGGGAGCGACGCCTGTGTCCCCTGGGATCCACGTGCAAAACAAACAGGCGAGGATGGAGCACAGAGCTGCTCACTGATATTTGAGATCTGTGCTCAAAAATATTCTTTTTAGTGTTCCATGATGCCAGAATCATGGGATGGTTGGAGCTGGAAGGGACTTTAAAGCTCTTCTCATTCTTCAAAGCTCTCTGGGAAAACTGTTGCAGCAGCTCCCTGCCTTCCAGGATGGTCCAACCATTCCCTCCATTGCAGAGCCCACAGCCCCTGCCCCTGGAGGGGGACAAAGCTTGGCAGAAAGGATGAGGAGAAAAGGCTGAAGGTCAGGGAGTGGTTTCAGGAAGGCCTGGGAACCCCAGCTGGCAGGACCAGCTCCCAGCTCTCTGCTCTAAAATTCTGCCATGGATGTAACTCCACATCAATGGAAACCTCCCCTCTGGAGCTGAGCCCAAGCTGCTCCATGTGGCTCATGTCAGGGGATTTGGTTTCTGAAGAGGAAACATTTTACATCTGAAGTCTTAAGTATTATTGTTCCCTGTTGAGTGTGGGTTAAAAGAGGAAAACAGCGATACTTTTCTCATTGACTCTTTTGCAGCTCTTCTAAAGACATGTAAGAACAGTAATGAGTCAGTCAAGCACTTTAAGCAGTCAGGCAATGATAAATGAGACCCACTAAAACCCTTCTGTCTCTGCCAAGGGCACTCTGGATTATACTTGAACCTGTTCTAACCTTAGCACTTAACCTTCTTTTCCACAAAGTTGCCTTTGCACACAGGAACCATGATGGAACTCAAAATAACAAGTCAAAAGAATGGTTCCCTGAGAGGAAAAGGAATATTTGCTTTACAGCTGGGGCTGGGGTTTAAGTGTAGTTTATGTGCTTGCTAAACCTCAGAATTTTAAAGGAGTGGGGATATAATTCCATGTTACTAGTAAGGGAGGGAGGAAAGGCATGCAACTCAGCATGAAAGTATTTTTTATGTCAGCTTGGTATGAAAAATGCGGAGAAAGAATAGAGATAAGCATTATTTCCAGCATCATAGAATTCCAGAATCTGAGGTTGGAAAAGACCTCCAGGATCATCAAGTCCCTCCTCTGACCAATCCCACTTTGTCCCCAGCCCAGAGCACTGAGTGCCACGTCCAGGCCTTCCTGGGACACCTCCAGGGATGACGATTCCAAACCTCTCTGGTCAGTTCCAGTGCCTGAGCACCCTTTCCATGGGGAAATTCCTGCTGCTGTCCACCCTGAGCCTCCCCTGGCCCAGCCTGAGGCCGTTCCCTCTCCTCCTGTCCCTGTTCCCTGGGAGCAGAGCCCGACCCCCCCGGCTGTCCCCTCCTGTCAGGGAGTTGTGCAGAGCCACAAGGTCCCCCCTGAGGCTCCTTTTCTCCAGGCTCAGCCCCTTTCCAGCTCCCTCAGCTGCTCCTGGTGCCTGCAAGGAATGGGCTGTACATGCCAGTATCCCTTGTGATTATCCTCTGCTGCTCTCCTTTGCCTCCTTGCATCTCCTCCCCAGTCCCCACCAGCCCAGGCATTGCTCCCAACCATTCCACTTCCCCCAGCCCTTTTTGCCTCTCCAAGCAGACACTGGGAGGGCAGAAAATCCCAGTTTCTGGACGCTCAGCTCAGGAGCAGGACACCAAACCTCTGCTGTGGGGATGTCCAGCTGGATCTCAAAACCAGGAAGTTGTTAAGGTTAGAAAACACCTCTGAGATCACCAAGTCCAACCCACAGCACCACCGTGTTCACTGTTAACCCTGTCCTCAAGTGCAACATCCATAATTTTTTGAACAGTTCCAGGGGTGGTTGGTGAGTGCCCTGCCCTGCTTCCGACCCAATGCTTAACGACTTTTTCTGTGAAGAAATTTTCCCCAGTTTCCCCTAATATTTGATCTAAACCTCCCCTGGAGCTACTTGATGCTATTTTTATCTCTTCCCCTCAATATTTTAGGAATGTGAGATTCCTTGTGAGGAGCAAGGATCATGTGCCTAAAGCTGGGATTTACTGCACCACTGTTGCAATAAGTGATACAAACTCATCATCTGCATCTTTGAATCATCATCATCTTTAACAATCAGGTGCCCACACCTTGACTGACAAACACCACATGGATGAGACCAGGGGAGAACCCTGGTGCACACCAAAAAGCTGGAATGTCACACACCTGGATGTGTCTGGACTGACAGAGGAGCGGAATTATTTCAAGTGAGAAGCACTGCAGGGAGATAGAGCTGCTCGGGCACGGTTCTGAGGAGGGGGGAACCAAAGGGTTTCTCAGCACTAAAGCCACAATGCTGATTTCTGTTTTTGTTGGGTTTAATGAAAGTATGTCTTTTTTGAAAGACAAGTGCAATTACAAGAATATACTTGACTCAGACACTTATTTCTCCTCCTGACAGNAAAAAAAAAAAAAAAAGCCTGGAAAGACCAGAATACACAAAGGGCCTGCAATAACTGTTAGCAACTGAAAGCTCTTTCCCAGATTTCAATATTCCTTTGCAAATAGGGACTGTACTAACCTGCCTGATTTATAACAAAATAAATGCACACCACATTTCCCTGCCCCTGGTAACTGAACTGTCCTTGCTTGATCTCCAGAAATAGTTTGTCACATGAATTTACCTGTGGTAACTGGGCTTTAATGCCTGGTGTTAGATGGGTTTGAAACATGGGAGGAAAATATGCTGCAGTAAATTGTTCCAACAGCCACAGGCACCCCCAATGGAGTGATTCAGGCTCAGAAATACCCATCAACATTTAACAGCATTCCAAAGAGGAAGGGAGGTGGACGCTTTACCTCAGGATGCTGTTCAGCCTGCAGGCACTTGCAGAAGCTATCTGGGGTTTGCAGAGCTGCAATAGCTGGGGGTGCTCAGGTACTCTGTGTACCTGATTTGCAAATGCAAGTAAGAAAGGCTTTCAAAATGCTTTTTGAGTGAAGACATTTGTAGAAAAATCTGTTTGGTTTCAATCCCTTCCAACCAGGAATGATGGATTCTCTCTTGTTTGCACAAAATCACAGCCCATGTCATTCTCTGCAGCAGGTTGAAGCAATTCCCCTCCCTTAGTTAAAGTTTAATCAATTTTAATAATAAATGTTTAATTGCAAACATAAACCAGAAAAACAGCCCTTGCCCCGAGGAGCTGACAGTTTTATTTCAAATCCAAAGAGTGGAGTGTGAGCCTTGGATTGACAAGGGGTTGTGGACACTCTGCTGGGCAGGATTTCCCACTCGGGATCTGAGGAGTAGGATGCAAAGTTGAGGTCACTCCATGCATTCTGAGTCCTGCAGTGCACCTGCAGCACTGTGGGCCTGCTCTCAGTGCTGGGAATTACTCAGAATTTGAAACACAACAATGAATGAAGCTTGTGTTCCTGAGGATTTTGTCTTCTAACCTCTCCCTGCTCTGTCCCAGGTTTCTTAGCACTCCCACAGCACCATCAGAACCTGCCTTCACACACACACCTCCCCTGGGACGGTTCCCCTGTCCCACAGGGAGCACAAATCTCTGCATCCGGGTTTGATCTTGCTTGTACTGTGCTGCCAGAGAAGTGAGAGCTGTCTCATCTGCCAGGCTGATCCTGGAGAAAGTGGGGCACATGTGTTTGTTGGCCAGCTGGTCCCTGTCAGACACAATGTAAAACACAAGCACTGACCCTGTTTTTCCTCCCTGGGCTCCAGTTTGGGTCTCTCCCAGCTGCCAGTTTTTGTGAAACTTGTAGAAATCACATGGTTTTGAGACTTCTCCTGTTCTTTCAAATGGAGGAAAATTGCTGAAACCTTCTCTTATCAGGAAATAAGCCTAAAACCATCTCCAGAAAGCTCAGAGGTTAGACTGTCAGAGGCATCTCGCTCTGACTGCCCTTTGAAAGAGGGGACTGGTTTGAAAGCACTAAATTAAATTCCCTTATTCAGGGAAAGCCAGACATGAATATGTAACTCAGGGTTCCCCCTTACTAGCCTCAGATGACACCAGGGTTTGCCTCAAAACCCCTATAAAATAGAACCTGGGTGGATTACAACCTGCTGACCTACAAGAGCAAGATGTAGGGGCAGCATAGGGAGAAAAGTTCCCCAGCTCTTCATCACTTTTTCCATTACTTAATTCTGAACCAGATTATCCATTTAATGAGACATCCCAGGGTTTCAGTATTTTATTTTGCACTGAGATTTTTATTTTAATTAATTTAATGGAAAATAGAAATGCTTTAAGACAAAAAGCTTTCATTTTTCACATGGGAAATCTCATCCCAGGAGACACTTGCACATTTTTCTGGTATTATGCACAAACACCATAGAAAAACCCTTTCCCTCTTGATCTTTTTTCCCCTGGAGAGATGCAGATGTACAGAGACATCATCACAAGATTGACCTCTGAGGGTCTTTTTGTTCTACCAAGAGATAATGAGGAGAGAATGATTTTTGCAGGGATGGATACAGTTGTGGGAGCTAACAGAGGGATCTCACCCTCATCAATGTCTTTAGGAGACAAACTCCACTGGAGTTCTATAAAACTGGGACTCCTTTGTCAGCCTGGAACTTGTCTCCTCCCACAGCTCAGAACTGCCATGTACACCCCAGCACCTCCTTTCTCCATGCCTGTCCTGGAATTACAGGGCCCTACAAGGGGATTGGTGTGGATCAGCTGCAAAGCCCTGATATACCTGACAGAAATCCTTTTGTTATTCATGTGGATGTCCCACATGTTTCAGGAGATGCTCCTTCATAATTCAGCACTTGTTAATGGCTATTTAGAGTGATCCTGCAGCATCTGCAGAAGGGATGGTGGCTGCAGCATCTGAGGACAGGGTAGAGGATGAAAAATGCAGCTCAATCAACAAGAATCAATCTTAACATTCAACACAGCAGCTCCTTCTCCCCAGCATGATCTCCACACTCTCATCATACTATCCATGGAAACTGTTCCCATCTTTTACACAAAGATTGGTTCAGATGGGAATGTTGTTTGAGAAATGACCACAGCAGCAGTTTTCCCAAAGCCTTATGGGAAAACTTACCTCTTTTCATTTAAAAAAAAAAAAGTCCTCTGTCTTGGTTTGGAAGACAGGTGTCTGTTAGGGAAGGCAAAAAGCCTCCCTTGGAATGGAGAATGTAAATCCCCTCCCTCTGAATGATTATAATGTTGAAATGAAGGGGCTCTCAGGTAAGGATATGAGGGGTAGGAATAACAGTTCTTTAATAGTATGTATAACAAGGCAAACAAACAACAACTACAGCACTAACAACAAACAGAACCAGGAACCTCGTGACGGCCTTCTCAGCCGAGATGGGAAGGGATGGAGGAGAGGTTTTGCTTCCCCAAACCCCGGGGCAGTCTGACCCCGGTGCCCCTGCAGGACTCAGAGGACACCAAGCTGGACCGGCAGGAATGAGCAGGATTCCTGGGCTGGAGGATGAGATATAGCTGACGCTCTGTGGTCGTAGCTGGAATGGAGGGATGTCCCAGCAGGGCAGGGGTGCGAGCCCACGGCGCAGTGAAAAGCCTCAGAGCAGCGCGGGTGAGGGGGCGGCGGGACAGGGCCGGCCCAGCCCCAGCAGGGCAGGAGGAGGTGAGCTCAGGATTCCTGGGCACACGAGCAGAGGGCGGTGGGTCTCTAGGACTGGATTCCAGTACTGACAGTGAATTTGCCCTGCAGTAAACAACAGCTTGACCCTCCTCCTTCCAATGCCGAGAGCAAGAGCCAGAAGCTGCCCCCAGCCCCATCCTTTACCTGCCCCCAAAACTTACAGTATCTTCCCCCTCTGGGAGAAACTCCCAGACACGAAAAGAGTTGTGGCCAGGTGCTATACTCCTCTCCTTTGGCCACTTCTTTGTTTTGCTTATGTACCCATAAGTACCCAGTAGCTAGTTTCCTAGCAATTTATGGGAAAAAATTTTATAAATAAAAAAGAAACAAATCTGACCCCCAATATCCCCAAACAGTAAATGCTTCAAAGGAAGAAATTAATATATCAGGGTTGTGTGACTGCTGTATCCCACCAGCAGCACCTGAGCAGAAGAGGACACAACATGTTATGTTCTGTGAGATCCTGATCCTCACACCCCCTAACCCTAATCCCATCAGTTTATCCAGAGTAAAATACCAGTATGATGAACAGAAACTGCACTTCTGAGCAGAATTCTGCTTCACGTGTTCACAGAAACACCAAGAAATCTGTTGGTGAATTTCAGCTCCCATCCAAGGTCCCCTTCAGCTAAACCATCCCATTCCAGATGGCTCAGAGTCCCTCCCATCTGCCAAAACATAATTCCATGCCCCATTCAAGGTTGAACCGACACCTCTCTGACATCCTGGTTCAGCTTTCACAGGTTCCTCCATCACTGGAGAATTGCTGAGGAGTTCATAGCTCTGCTGCCACCACCTCACATGTGACAGAGCCATAAGCTGCTCTTCTAAAGCCTTGCAGGAGGCACTGGAAGGGATAGAGAGACTTTCCTGGATGTCTCAGGATTCACCATCCATTTCAGTGCCAGGGAGCAGTAGAGTGTGGTGTTGGAAGTTTAGATAATCAAGGGTTAAACTTCTATTAATTCCTCCCACTGCTCATTATCTCTCCAATTAATTTAGTCCTGCCTATGGCAACTGCAGTGATGTTTGCTGGGCTGTCGTTGAGAAACCCCACGTGAATCCTGTCCTGTTGTATCCTCCTGATGTTCCAGAGCTCCAGCTCATCATTTTTTACTGAGCTGGGAGAAATCTCCTGTCATGGAGCCCTTAAATTACCCCTCTCAGAGTAACACAGCTGAATCACCAGAGAGCATTTGCTGGGGTTTATTTATTCTCTTCTCCTGGCCTAAGATTAATGTCTCTCAAACCTTCAGGTGAACCAACAGTTTGAATCACTGTTATGGGATTCATCCCCTTTCATAAAGTAAAATCCTTGCACGACTCCTCCACTGCATGAGCGTGGGATTTCAAAGAGCCTGGAAAACAGGGATAGAACGAGAAACCAAAAAATGTCTAAATGGGTTGCTTTGATTTTCTTCTTCCAATAATGACAAAACCTTTAAAAAGCAAAATAAGTTTCAATAATTTTTAATTTTAATTTCATTTTAAATTGCTTTAATGTCATGCCCATCTTCATATTACATTTATATATCAATATTCATCACTATTGAAACATCATCATGAAAACTCAATTTTATAGAGAGCTAAAACTTGGTCCCACTAAAATTTCTAAAATTTTTGAACCTCCAGTGGTTTAGTTTGGGGTTTTGGGTTTTCATTTGGGATTTCTTTCATATAGGCAAGGAGGACAGACTCAGCACTACTGCTTTCCCTCAGGAAAAACTCCAGTTCCCAAGAAACTCACACTGGAAGCGAGATCTTTGGACTGACTGAAAGAAAGGGAAGCCTACAGACCTGGCATAAGACAAGAGCCTGGAATCCCCTTCTCATGCAAGGTCAGGACAATGTGGGGGAGTACCTGAGAAGGAGATGAAATTTGACTCAGTCTTTTTCACTTCTGATTTTCTTTTAAAGTTTCAGTCTCTGAGGAAATCACAAAGCAGAACTGGCTCCTCTGAAAGGAGCAGACAACTAAGCAGCTCCTCTTGCACATGAAAATCCCTGATGGCCCCATTCCCTTGGATGGGCTCCTCTGGGAAATCCAAGTGCAGATTAAACCTCCTTTCATCCATCTCACCCTGAGCAAATATATGTGCATTTTCCATTACCCTTCACTCCTTCACTTCACGCTCCTTGCCTTAACACACAGGCTAAATCCTTGCTTGTGTGGCACAACAGCAACAAATGATCAAAACAATTCAGCTTTTCTTCAAGTAATGGCATATGCTTGGTTGTAAATATTCATGGCTGGGTGGAAATTGGTTCTTGACGGCCCTGAGCACACTGGTGTCAGTCGTGCTGAAATGACTCTCAGTCTCTTTTACCTCCAAGGGGCAATTTTGTTTTTCTGGTGCAAGTCTCATACATTAATCCATGGCAGATGGAGTCAGACATGACCATCTCATCTACCTCGTTTTCCCTCTTAGCTTGTTGAGTCTTTGGTGCCTGAGGTGTTTCCTCATGGATTTCCACAGGTTGGGAAGTCCCAACAAGCCTCTAGAGGACCATTCAGTTGCACTCATCCCTCAATAAAGCCAATCTGTTTAAGGCTTTTCATCGTAACCTCTCAGCAGATGCAGGTGTCAAAACAGACACTGACTTTCACAACCTTCACATTATAGCCACGAATCATGATCTTCTCCCTCAGGAACATCTGAGTCCTCCCCACTCCCAGCTCTCTCATAGCTGTCATCACTTGGTATGCAAGGAAGTTTTCCATGGGTCTGTTTTCCCAAAGAGCTCTTCCTATGGAAGGCTGCAGGGTCTCATCAGTCCAGTAGGCAGAATGCTTTTTGTATTTTTGAGTCCCATATAGAGCTGGTGTAGCTGTGGCAGCAACACAATCACGTGACACTCTGCTCACACCCACCTTATCACGATAGCTTATCACCATGATTGCCTCACCCTAGCCATGCCAATGGAGGCAGAACTCTGCTGCATGGCTGACCTGAGCCTGGATGGCCCTCCAGGCATAAACCCCTGTGACAAATGCCTTTGGGAAGGCATAGGAGGGACTCCAGACCCTGCCAGAGGACATGGAGATGTTGTGCATGACATGCCCATCCTGCTGCTCCTCAGGAGCTGCCAGGCACATTTTTTGTCAGGAGGAGTGATGGATTTGAGGTTTTTTTTTTTTTCAGGGAATCACCACTGTCTGCTTCTAAAGCAAATAGGGATAGTTTCAGGAAATGGGAAAAGACAGGGGGTTGCTCAGAGAAACTGTGGTGGACTCATTATGGAATCAGAGCTGTGAATGCCTCAATGCTCAGTGCAGAGGGAGCTGTCAGCAACTCTGCATTTTAGGGCAATTTTTGTCCTTAGGTCAATAATGCAAACTTAAACTTGTGCACAGAGTTCACAGAGAGAAAGGTTCCCAAACTGGCTTTCATTTCTCAGGAAGGCTGAGGGTGAACGGAGCATGAGAGCAGGTCAGAGACAGGCAGAGCTCCTCAGGGCTAGAGCTGTGGTTTCCATCTCTGTGGGTGACACGAGCAATGGGATTGAGGGTACCCTCAGCAGGCTTGATGACACCAAGCTGTGTGACACGCTAGAGGGAAAGGAAGGGGTCCAGAGGGACCTGGACAGGCTGGAGGGGTGGGAATGTGTGACCCTCACAAAGCCTATCAAGGCCAAGTGCAAGGTCCTGCAAGGCTGTTCAGCCTGGAAAAGAGAAGCTCCATGGAGACTGAACTCCTTTAGAGCCCCTTCCAGTGCCAAAAGGGGTCCAAGAGAGATGGAGAAAGACTTTGGAAAAGGGACGGGACAAAGGGGAATGACTTTAAACTGAAAGAGAATAAGTTTAGATTAGATATTAGGAAAACAGGCTTCCCTGGGAGGGTGGGGAGGCCCTGGAACAAGATGCCCAGAGAAGCTGTGGCTGCCCCTGAATCTCTGCAAGTGTCCACAGCCAGGCTGGATGGGGCTTGGAGCAGCCTGGGGTAGTGGAAGGTATCTCTGCCCATGGCAGGGAGTGGGACTGGATGATTTAAAGGTCCCTTCCAACTCAAACTATTCCAGGGTTCTATGTTTCTATGAAAAAAATTAGATACTACAAAAATAGCAAAAGGATTTAAGACCCAACAGGTCTGCACCTGCTTTCTGTTATAGAATCATAATTCAGCTTGGAAGGGACCTCAAGAGACCAGAGGCCCTCACTGAAGTCAGACTGGTTTTCTTTTTTAATCAAGTGGGAATTTCTCCTGTTTAATTTCATGACAACTGGTTTAGATTTTTACCCATTTCTGTCCGTGGCGATCATGGACCTGGTAGTCAGAACCTCTCAGGGAGGGTTTAGATTAAACCCACACAAAGATTCCTCAAGAGAGGACACCTGGGAGGTTGTTTATTATCTGCCAACAAGACTCCAAGGGACACTTGCACAGGCTGGGGGGTATGGACAAGCTATGTTGTTCCACTTTACCTCTCTGGTTGGAAACCAGGCTGGGTTTTTTTATATATTCCTTGTCTTTCGTGGCCTTTACTTCTAGCTTTGAACATGACTAGACTAAGTCTGGTTCCTGTAGAGAGAGCACAGTATATGGGAAAGCTTCCCGTGGTTTCACCCTCCACCCATTGCAGACAGAAAACTGTACCCAGGAGAACTCATCCAAGGCCAGTTGTCAGGGAGACCCTGTGACATGAACTGTGTTAGTCACAGAGAGCCACAGGCAAAGGAGGCACCAGGACATGGTGGCTGGAAGACATTTATCAGATTTGTTCCCTGTTGTTGACAGCCTTGGTTTTCTACAGCTTTGGGCACTTCAGTTCTCCGTGTCTGTCTGGGAGAAATGAGCTGAAGCACAAGAAGCTGCACTCATTTCCAACACTAAGAAAAGCCTCACTAAACTGCCAAGACAATTCTGGCAGCCCTCAAACATCTCCTCTGTCCTTGGAACTCCAGTGACACCCACCTTGCTCAGCAGTTCTTCCCCATACCAGGGTGAATTTGCATTTTGCTCCAGCTGCTGTTTGGAGTGCAAATCCCTGGGCAGGTGGGGTGTGGTGGACAGAGGAGCTCTCATTTGGCCTCCTGATGAATAACTCTAACAAATGGGAACCACTCAGAAGTGAGAAGTGGTTCTTGCTCTCCTCCAAACCACGTGCCAGCTGCTCCAGCAAGGGAAGGCTGAGCCCACATCTGGCTCTTACACACATCAATTCTTCGTCCTTCCTCTCCCAGGGCCCTGCCCCGTGCCTCATCTCCCTTGTCATTCATCCCCCTCTGCTCTCCAACTGGCTCTGACACTTTGGCTGTGCCTGTGCCTGACATTTCCCACTTGTCTAAATCATTCCCCATCCCAAGGCCTGAGTCAGGGAGGGCAGCATGCCTGGCTAAGAAACAGCTCAAAACACAACCAAACACAGCCCCTTTCAAAGATCATTAAGGAGGACTGTCACTGTTCTGGTCAGGTCTGCAGTCAAATCAGCATCCCAAATGTGGAGCACCAGTCTCCCAAGTTAACAATCTATGGCCCACTTCTACAGTTTCTCTCCTTTGGTGTTGTTTCATCCAGTGTTTATACTTCCAGTATGTTGTGGTTTGATACTGGCCAAGTGCCAGGTATCCATGAAAATCATATGCTTACCCTCTTCTGCTACAGTTGGGCAAAGGAGAGGGAGAAAAAATGATTAAGAATTAACAAAGACTCCATGAGTTGAGGTAAGGACTGGGAGAAAAACATTCTAAGGGCCCAAACAGGTTTAAATTTAAAGGTATAAGGTAAATCTATTATTAACAGAGTCAGAGAAGGGTAATGAGAAGTAAAATAAACCCCTAAAACACCTTTCTTCCCCCCAACCCCTCCCTTCTTCCCACCAACAGTGCAGGGAGAGAAGGAGTGGGGTTTTTGGTCAGTTCATCACTCTGGATCTTTTTCTGTTTGTTTAGGGAGAGGAATCTTTCCTCTGCTATGCTGTGGGATCCCTCCCACAGGAAAACAGTCTCCCCAAATCTGCTGTGGCATGGGTCACTCACCCACGAGGTGCAGCTTTTTAAGGATGGGCTGTTCTAGTTTGGAAGCAAGGACCCTCTCTCTGTATCTCTGGAAGCAGGAGCCCTCTCGCTCTATTCAGGTCTCCCACTGGGTCACAGCTTTCTCTGGCATCCACCTACTCCAGCGTGAGCACCTTTCCCACGGGCTGCAAGTGGATCTCTGCATCCCCCATGGACTTGAGGCATTACAGGGGGGCAGTTTGTTTCACCATGGTCCTCACCATGGCCTGCAGAGGAATCTCGGCTTCAGCGCTTGGAGCACCTCCTCTCCCTCTTTATTTTCCACGGGCCTTGGTGTCACCATGTTTTCCCTCACGTGTCCTCATTTCCTCCTCTTCTCTGACTAGAAGAAAAGCAACTGCTCACAGGTACCATTGCCAGCAAATTCCACTAATTCGAAGATAGTTGCAAGATCCCACAGCACCAAGAAGTTGATCTTGTCTAGGTCCTGCATCGGGGAATCGCTCGTCATGTTTCCACTGCCGGCCCTGCCACCACCGGCGCGGGCGGTACTGTGAAAAATAAAACCCTAAAGTACGAGCTCTTAGCTAAAGTTGTGATCGTTAGAAGTTACTGTTCCAAGTTTACTAGGTGTAAAGGCTTGTTCATTAGTATCCCTTTACCCCCATCCTTTATCATTACTGTTCCAAGTTTACTTGTTAAATATTGTTGAAAAAGTTCATTTGTACACCTTTACCCCTATGTCTCATCCCCCACTCCATACCGTACCATTTTGTATCTGTATCCTTCCCATTGGGCATTGCCTCCGCTGCTCCTTGCACACCCCTAATGGCAAGGACACTGGCTGACATGCAAACCAGAGAACTCCCATGGACCACAGTGCCCAGAGGAATTGGAGTGGACACCTAAAACCCCCTAGAGCTGGCGAGCCATTGCACAGACAGGACTCCAAACTACATCAGTGAGCCGGGAAAAGATTGGGCTACTTGCTGGGGCTCCTTGCCTCGCCACCATGAGTTGAATATCACCCGCTCCACATGACTACTCTGGACCTACAACAAGCCAGGGCCTTCCCAGGGACTCCCGCGAGGACGGAAGCCCCAGGCCTGCTGTGTGGCCGGGCTGAACATCTCCTCCTTAGTGTCGTCCATCGGGAGCAGCGGCGGTGTGCGCACCCCTCGGGCCCCCACCCAGAGCTGTTTTCAATAAAGGCTATTAAAAGGGAGCTGGTCTCCTGGCCCGTTTTTAACAGTACCGCCATGGACAGCTGCCGCCACGGTGCAGGCAGCACTGGTGTGGGTGGTACCGGCACGGGCAGGTGCCGCCATGTCACAGGCAGTACCAGCACGGGCAGTACCAGCACAGGCAGCTGCCACCATGTCACGGGCAGTACCGGCACAGGCAGTACCAGCGCGGGCGGTACCAGCACGGGCGGTACCGGCGCGGGCAGTACCAGCATGGGCAGCTGCCGCCATGTCACAGGCGGTACCAGCACGGGCAGTACCGGCACGGGCAGTACCAGCACAGGCAGCTGCCGCCATGTCACGGGCAGTACCAGCACAGGCAGTACCGGCACGGGCAGTACCGGCACGGGCAGCTGCTGCCATGTCACAGGCGGTACCAGCACGGGCAGTACCAGCACGGGCAGTACCAGCACAGGCAGCTGCCGCCATGTCACGGGCAGTACCAGCACGGGCGGTACCGGCACGGGCAGTACCGGCACGGGCAGTACCGGCACGGGCAGCTGCTGCCATGTCACAGGCAGTACCAGCACGGGCGGTACTGGCGTGGCGCTGGCGCTGATTAACGCCTCTCCTCCTGCAGGGCACCGGGAAGGGGGAGCTGCCGCCACCACCACCCCTGTGCTTCTGCCTGCAGCACGGCTGGCTAGGGGTGGCCAGGCCGCCAAGGCTCACCACGGGTCGCACTGGGATGGCCCCCGGCAGCAATGCCATGACACCCCTGGGAAAAAACTGGCAGGTGCTGTTTTGATTTTCTTCTTAAATATGTCATCACAGAGGCATTACCCCCCTCTCTCTGTCCGTCTTCAAACATGTCCATCCTCAGAGCCATCAGATGTTGGCTCTGTCAGACATCGTGGAAACTTCTGGCAGCTTCTCACAGAAGCCACTTTTGTGGTCCCCCCTCTACCAAAAACCAGGCTGTGGTAAACCAACACACAAAATTACAGGATTTAAAACTAGGTTTGCCATGAAAAGGCCCCACGGAAGCTCCACAGCTTTCATTAGATTTTAAGTCTATTAACCATTCCAACCCAGGAATGGTTTTCCATGAGCATTGATCCCAAATAGCATCTATCCATGAAACTTCCTGCAAAATATAAAGCATTATCCTACCATTTTTTAATCAATAAAGGAAACACAAACCCCATCAGTGTAACAGGGAATTACCATACTCATAAATCCTTACGAGACAGAGAAATTCAATCCAGGAAAGCACTGGGTAGAATGAGGCTCTGCATTTCCCAAGGGCAGGGTTTACCAGGAGCAATCCACTTCCTTTTAGACACCCAATGAGACACTATCAGCAGCAAAATGATAACCCTGCACTCCCTCTGTGCCTGTGCCCACACCCATATTCCTCAACAGCACCTGCAAAATTGAGATATTCCAGTGCAGACTGGGAAGGCTGCACCGAGACCTGATTTCCTGCTGGAAGAATGACCTGTTAGTATAAAAGTTATCACTGAATTGCACATCTCATTATTGAACATCTCATTATGGCAGACCTCATCATGGCATCTCAGATTCTGGAGGAAACATTGGAAAAAGTTGTGGCTCTCCAAAAAAATTGTTAAATAGAAAACTAATGTTTTTCTGAATCATGTACGCACTATCCTGACTTTTTTTCTTGCAGAAGGTGGAAGTTGTATAACAGATGAGAATAGACTAGTCTAAAAAGCCAAAGCTATTCACTAAACATTGGCCTGATAGATACATTACAAAGAATGGCTGAAAAAATATGTATAGAGAAAGCCAGATAGATTGTCAGAAACTCGTGTCTTAAAATAGCAATATTCACATGAGATATGGTTCATTATGTGGACCCTGTTGGTCAGGAGAATGTATATTGAAAATAAACGAGTTCTATCCTTCAATTGTCATGGCCACTGGCAATAAATAGACACCTGATGAAGCAGAGTGGGCACAAGGGAAAAGTCTGTGTTAGCTGGAATGATTGGATGTGTGAGGAAGCACAGCCCAACATTGTATTTAGCAAATGACCCAACTAAGGAATGTGGTACCACCCCAGACACCCAGAACACTCTGAAACATCCTCCAGAGCCACAGCCAGGCCATGCTGGGCAGGGCTGTGCTGCTGGGGAGCATTTCTCAGCAAGGAGGGAACTGAGGGATCCCATTCCTCTGCTGCTCACATTCCCAGTATCCACTCCCAGGCCATCCCATTCCTCACTCGGTGTTTGCCCCATGGGCTGAAAGGGTTTTCAGAGGTTTTCTCCTGTTGCCCTCCACATTTACTATGCCACACACAAAATCCTCCCGCAAGTGTCACCTGCCCAGCTCATCCCATGCTGGAAGGACCACAAGCCACACCAGCAGCCCCTGGAAAGAGGCTTTGCTCCACACACCCACAGGGACTCCCAGAACATCACACTGGTGTGGCGAGGGCTGATGAGCCCAAGCTTTGCTAGGCTCAGCAGCAGTGGGATGCAAGGCCTTGATGTCACGTGGAGCAGCAGGAGCACAGGTCCTCCAGGAAAATGCCATCTGCGAGGTCAGTTCCAACCAGGACCTCCTGGGGGGAGCAGTGCAGAAAACAAGGAGGGGATTTCTTTAGCTGCTGCTATCAGGCTTTCCTCCTTCAACTACTCCGAGGGAATGGCTTTGCTAAAGCATATTCTACCAATTTTCTCTTCTTCACTTGCTTTGCCTACAGCAGAGCTCTGCATTATCTTCTCTGCTGTTTTGTGTGTGGCAATGCCAGCACAGGATCAGCACATCCTGGCTTTTCCCTTTGGGTTATTTCTGCAGAAAAGCTGTGGGGACTCACTCCAGTGAGCAGACCTGAATATGGGAAATGTTATCTGAGAGGTATTAGGGGGAGAAGGAACAAGAAGTGTAGGAAAAAAACGCAGCTCAAATCCTGTGATTAAAGCAGTGACAGAGGATTTTAACAGGGCAGTGGAGGAGGAAGGAGGGTAAAGTCAAGTGTTTTCAAAGTGCCAAAATTCTGCCATTCCAGCTCCTGCTCTCCATGCAGCAGCAGCACTGTGGGCTTTATTCAGGGACACCCCGCACACAAAACCCCCCATGCACCAGAAGGCAGAGCTTCAGACCAGAGACAGCACAGCACTGACTCCTCCAGCAGCACCTTATTGCAGAGTTCCTGTTTGGTGCAGCCCTCTGCTGCAAAGCTCCTGCCTCCTCTGCTCTCAGCTGCCAGAATTTGGGGGGTGTATATAAAAACCTCATAGTTCCTCACCCTGCTGACGTATTGCAGAACTGCCCTGGGATTTACACCCTGTTTCCCTTCAGGAAACAAATCAGGCTTCAGTCATGACTCTTCTCCAGCGGGTGCTGCAGCAGGATGGATGTGCTGTCACTGAGCCCTGTGCAGCTGCAACAGGTTGGTGGTGATTAAATGCAAAATTCACCCAGGACATGAGGTTCTGATTCAGCCTGGAGGCAGCTCACAGACCTTTACAGCATTCTCCCTGTGGAAACACCTACTCATCCTTCAAACAGACATTTTTTTCCTGCCTTTTATCTCCAAGAGGTAAAATCTGGAAGGAAAACAGCGTTGTTGTGTCCCTGTTGAGTGCCGCTTCCTGGATTTCCATAACCTGGGGGCTTACCTGGAGTCAGTGAGACTGAAGCCCTGACTCTGTGAGAGACAATGTTATCTTCTGGCTCAGGTAGGAGCTGCTTTGCAGAATGGGCAAAGTATTGCACTCAATCTCTCATTTGACAAGGACAAGTGCTGTCAGTCCATAATGTCCTGTCTCTTTCTAGCTTGCCCTGATCTCTTTTAGCAGAGCATTTATTTGGGAGACAGGGAATGTTTGTCTTTCTGTAATCTACAGTATCCCCCATGAAATAATAATAAAAAAAATATTAGAAAACCATCGTTTCAGAAGCAATTGTCTCAAAAACTCAGTATCCAGGGGTGACACCGTGCTGAGTCCCAGGGGGTCTACCAAGAGCTCCTGTCTTCCCTGAGGACAGGACCTGCTCTTTAAAGTCCTTTTTTAAGCCCTGCAGGTGCTTTGAAAGTGCTGATTGCTCCCTGGCTTTAAGGTTTTTGCTTTTGGCTGGCTCTTATTTCATTCTTGGCAAGTCCACAGGCGGAATACCTCCTGGTCCCCACCCTTTGCTACAGTCAGGGGAGATCTGTCCATCCTCCTGGGATGTGTCCCCTGGACTTTTGCATCTTTTTCTCCTTTTTTATCCCATTCTCCAGACTTGCTCACACGTGGCTTTTCTTTAGCAAGCTCCTCTCCTTGGAACTTGGTTGACATCTTCCTACAACTTGGATGACCCAACTCCTGCTCGGACCTGCCCAAGGAGCAGAAACAAGGGAATGGTTTGCCTGGATCTCCAGTTTGAAATAGGCACAGCATCAGAGTTATGCACAGGCAACAACTGAGGCACAAAATTCTATGTTCCTGTGTTCAGAGGTGTAAAGAAAGCACAGTCCAGGGGATGGCAATGACTTTGAAGCTGGAGTCAGTTGGACTCATTTGCTCAGAGATCCAAAGCAGCACAGACAGAAAATATTCCCTTCTCCCAAAACCAAACAAAGATTCTGCTGATGAACCAGGCAATCACGAATCCTGCCCAGGACCCGCTCCCCACAGGATACACTGTAATTAGCAGAAAAGAAGCAGCACTCCCAAGAAACAACCACCTGAAACCTGTAACATTCCTGACTCCAGGGTCACAGAGCCAAGGCACTGCCCGGCTTGGCCTGAGAGCACAGTGGGACTTCGCCCAGACCCCAGCACCCCCCAGCTCAGCCTGGATGAGGCTCAGCCCCCTCTGCAGCCCCCTGCCCAGCCCCCTCCCCTGCCCCAGCAGCACACAAGGGCATCACTTCATCCAGACAACCTCTTAGTAATTTTTGTTTTACACTGACACATTAATCACCACAGCACGCAGGCCAGCCTGCATTGCCATCAGGGTGCCAGCCAGAAGCTGGAAACTCAGCAGCAGCTGCTTGCCTCAGGATGCTCAAGTACCCAGCTCACTCCACTTGCCCCCATCTCAGAGCAGACTGGGATCAGAGCAGAGCTTCTCAGTTGCTTTTCCTCTCCTTCTTTTTCCCCTCCTTTCATCTAACACAGCACGGGAAGGACACAGCACCAGGCAGGTACCCAGCTGCTACCCACACTCCGTAGCAAACCAGGATTTATGAGCCATGAACAACAGGAACAAGAAGAAAATTTCCCCTTCCCTTGCAAAGCTGCAAACACCTGGAGAAATACGGCGGGACACTGCTCAGACCAGCCCTGAGCACCTGCCCCTCTCGTTGGCTCTGTCCAGCCCTCTCTGCTTCCTTCAGCTGGCTGACATCCACTGGCCATGGCAGAGACCCTCAGGCCCCCTGTGATGCTCAGCAGCACCCATCTGACCCCGAGCAGACACACAGCTGTGGGCCTTATGCAGGATGGAGGCTGGACCTGTTATGAGCCCCTTGCAGGTCTGGCCCCACAAAACCCACATTAGGACTCCAACAAACAAACTTCAGCTCAACAGGCTTCCTCCTGCTCCTCCTCTGCCATGCCAGAACCTGGCAGCCACTGCCTCATCACACTGGATCCACACAGCTTGGCCAGTGGCCTCCAGGGCTGTCCTGGTCCTGCAACACCATGGTCCACATGCCCAGAGAAGAGAAGAGCAGAATGTCTGCCTATACTCACAGTTTTGAAGTCCTTGTGGTTGCATTCCTGGCCTCTGAACTTGCAGTACAGCATCATATCCTTCAGGTCGTGGCCAACCCGTGCCAGGAACTCCTGCATGCTGAAAACTTTGGGTTTATACTGCTTAAAGTTGGCCTTTTCTTGGAGGATAGCTAAGACAGCAGGGTCAGCCAGGTGAGGGTTGGGGATCTGCAGGTTGACGTCCAGCAGGGCCAGGAGCTCCCCAGCATGGTACAGGTCATTGGTGGTGAGCCGGGAGAAGCGGAACTCGTTGAGGTTACAGATGGTGACAGCAGGAAACACAAGGCTGTTGGCCACCACCTCGTCCACTTTGGTCACGTGCTGATAGGAGAAGTAAAAAGCCACCCTGTCTGAGCTCTCCACCAGGAGGAGACCCAGTGAGCCCACAAAGGCCAAGGTCCAGAGCAGGCGCCGGATGGTCACCGGCCCATAGACAAAGACATGACGGATCCCATGGAGCGTGGTGGTGTTGGCAAAAATCTGGATGCTGGAAGGCTGCAAGCTGCCCATGCTGCCCTCGCTGGTGCTGTCCTTCAGATCCATAGTTCATCTAAATCCTGGTCCTGCTTTTTGGGTCAGTCTGGAGGCAGAACTGGGATCTGGATCTCTCCCCTCTCCTCTCCAAAGTAATTAAACCCTTTTAGGGGCGAGCGAGGGAAGCAGAGTGAGACCAGCTGCTGCGAGTTTATCCCACGAGCTCAGCAGTAGCTTCGTCAGGGTAAATATTTATATAAAATCCATTCAAACTCTTGCTCTTGATTTCCTCAGTGCGATAAGGAGGGCTGGTTTTATTTAGGGAGACACCAAGGTGATGTGGAAGAGATGTGGGTGGGCAGTGAAAGCTGAGCCAATGGCAATAAAGTCCTCCCCCTGCACACACACACAGCCACACTCCCGCCGAGGGGAGCTGAGATTAAGCAAGCGAGCCTAAAACAAGTGGAGGCAGCTCCACTGTTAACTAGTGCAGAAAGCCGAGGATGCTGCTTCCCGGATGTCTTTAGCCCGACCGGGAGATGGTCCCCGAGCTCCGGGGACGCGACTGCGGGATGTAGGCATCTCTCCTCCTCCCTACCTCTCCATTTTGGGCAGAAAACACCACCCCGAAAACCCAGCCTGTGCTGTCGGTGTGATTTGCGAGGGAAAGATGGGCAGCTAATTCAGCGGGAGAAATAGGGTAGCAAAAGGGAGAGGGAAAAGGAAAGGCTAAAAAACAAAAGAAAAGGGTGAAAAATAAAAGAAAAGAAGGGCATTGCTGCTCAGCTCCGTGCACGCACACACGCAGATTAGAAGGCAGTGGCACGAACTGCTTCTCCTTCACACTGCAGCTCCGAGCAAAACCCAGGCAGGGCAAGACCGCGGGAGCGGCAGCAGAGGGGCTGCACCATCTCTCATCTCTCCTGTCAGTCTGAGCTTTCCTTCCCTGCAGAACTTCCAGGGACGAGCGCTGGGAGCCGTGAGTCGCACATTGATCCGGAGCCCCGCGGCAGGGAAGGGAGAAGGAGCTGCTACCCGAGACCCCCCGCTCCAGCCTGGGCTGTCTGGACGTGGCTGTGGCTCGGCGGGGCTGTGCCCAGCAGCTCCCCCTGCCTCAGCCCCCTGAGGCTCAGAAGACTCGGAACCAGCAGGATCCCCAAATGTTCTGTTTGCCGCTGGAAGGCAGCTGTGATGGATGTTTGGGGAAGGCGCTCCCAGATGTGCGTTCAGCCAGGAGGTTGGGAAGGAGGAGGGGATGGAGGGGAGGAAAGCTGGGCTTTCTACCCAGGAGGTGCTGCAGATCCTGTGACGATGCCTCGGTACAGGAGAGCATCCGTGGTGCAACTGCAGCAGTGGGAATGAGGGGGATCCATACCAGAGGTATGAGGTGCTGGGTCTGAGCAGGGCTGGAGTAACTCCCTTCCCTGTCGGCTCCATGAACAGCACAGGCTTTGCTTGCTTTGTTTCAGATCCAGAATTAAAACCCAGGATTTCTGTCTCTGTACAGCACCCAACCCTACAGCAGCTGAGGGTCCCAGAGCATGGAAGCAGCCAGGATGGGACTTTCCCAGCTGGGATGACATGGGAGCAGAGGGTTGAAGCACAGACAGACCCTGTCACAGTCTGCAGGGCAATACCTCGTGACTCTCAGCCACCTATAAAGATTATATGGGATAAAGTGAGCCCAGTTCCTGGAATTATAACCCTGAGTGCTGTTACCATGGCAACAGACAATTTGCACCATTTGGCCCCTTCACCTTTCGAGTGCTTGACTTCACTGATCGACCCCCAAGACTCTTGTCCCCAGGCCATGAGCCACCCTATCCTTCCCCTGATGATTTTCACCCGGAGATAAGATAATTTCAGCTTTGCTCTCTCCACATTTGGCCTTGACAGCCAAAGGCAAGCCCAGCTGTGACATCCCCCAGCATGGGTGTTCCTATGGGAATATCTCTCAGTCTCAGCTACCCATACCAGCCCTGCTACAACAGTACTTTCTCCATTTTACACCAGCGAATCTTAGGCAACAAGAGGACAAAGGACTTGGAAGCCCTGAGCTGGATTTCCCAGGAGGACTTTTCAGTATATCAGGTTGCTGCCCTGAAGCTGAACCCTCCTTCTATAGCCAGAAGGCTCCAGCACTGTGTTATCATGGATGGCTGGGGTGCAGAGGGAGCAGGAGCTGCCTGCATAGTCTGGTTTCCTCTTGTACAATTCCACATCAGCCCTGAAATGCAAAATATGGTCCCTCCTCCTGCATCTATGTCTGTGAGTGAAGCCAGGCTCTCAATACAGTCCACTGATGGCTAAACAGAGCTGTGCTCCTTCTGCATTACACAGAAATTCAGACAAGGAGAGATGCACGAATCTCCTGCACCTTGTGGTGCCCTTTCCAGGAGAAAAGGCAGAGCTGAGCACACCCAAACAAGCTATGGCCCAGAATTAAAGCAGCTGAGGACAGTGTGGCCACACACATCCTTGCTCCTAGCTGCCACCGTGTGCTCACCACCCTGCGTGGTCAGGGACAAGACCCTTCCCCTCTAAAAAATTCCTGGCCGGAATGGGCTCCCTTTCCTGCCCATTCCCAGCCCATCTGCAAATCCTCCTCCCTTCCCCACACCTCCCTGGCCGGCCTGTGTGTCAATGCTTTCATTTGTTCCCCGTTGGTGGTGCCTTTGCAATCGCATTTTCTGTAATTCACACCATAAACCATCTGCTACCTTTTGTTATTGTTGAACTGTGCAGGGAGCTTTGGCCGCAGCCTGGCAGGAACTGCCCCGTGCCCAGCAGAACTGCCTGGCACCGGCTCCGGTACCGGCTCTGCTCCGCTGCCCCTGGGGATGGGCACAAACCAGGGAGACAAATCACAGAATTGTGGAATGGTTTGGATTGGAAGGTACCATCTCATCCTACCCCCTGCCATAGGGGAATTCACCTTCACTATCCCAAGATGCTCCAAGCCCTGTCCAACCTGGCCTTGGACACTGCCAGGGATGGGGCAGCCACAGCTGCTCTGGGCACTGTCATGCTCTGGTGAGGGCTGGGTGGCTCAGGCTGTGCCCAAGAGCTGCCATCAGCCACGATGTCCTGGGAGCCAGGCAAAGCAGCGGCTGGGGGTGGGCTGGGGGTAACACCAGCAAGGGCGGGGGACATGGGATGCAAGGGCTGGTAAGGGCTGATGGCCCCTCTGGCCACCCCTGTGAACAACCCCTCTAAGAGGACATGCAGAGGGAGGACAAGGCAGCCTGGCTGGTCCCATAAGCCCCCTGAGGTGGCAGAGCCCATCTAAGGACACCTGGACAAGGGAACAGCCCAGGAACGCAGAGCATCCTTGGCAGGTGGAGGAGCTGCTCTGGGAGTTCATAGCCCAGTCTCAGCCCCTGAATGTTCCTCGCAGAATGTGTGCTGTTTCAAATCTGCTTCAGCAGACAAGCCAGGCAAGGCCAGAAGACATATCCCTGAGAAAAATCCCTTTTCACCCCTGTGCAGAGATGGAGGGAAGTGGAGAGGGCCAGGCTGGCTGGCAGGAAGGCAGGTGCAGGCTGTGCAGAGCCCTCATTCCTTTGTACAGCCTCTGCCTGCCCTCTTGTGTCTCCAGCACTTGCTGCAGTGCTCGGGATCCCAACCCGAAAAACCGGGAAACGGCTCGATTCGAGGGACAAAAAGGGATAAAGAAGAGCCCCGACTTGTGTGAACCCCTCTGCTTCCACAGCCCCACCTGAACGCTCCCAGAAACACAGCCCAGGTAAAAGGTTTGCAATGAGAAAGGCAGGACTGACCTCACAGACATAACAGTGGGATGTTTTATAGAGAAAATGAGGTGCTTTGGTCCCCCATGTGGCTCAGTACATGGTCCCCACTTCCCTGGGCCAGAGCCGTCTCCTTAACCCTGGAAATCGCTGTGTTTTCTGTCAGTTCATTTTTTTTGCTGTCCCCCTCTGGGCTTGAAGAGAAAAAGGATTAAAAAAAAAAAAAAAANNAAAAAAAAAAAAAAAAGGTAATGATGGCTGAAGTCCAGGGAAGAGGTTTGTCTGACAATCACAGAATCATTTAGTTTGGAAAAGTCCTCTGAGCACATTGAGTCCAACTGAGTTGACCCAGCACTACCAAGGCCACCACTGGCCACATCCCCAAGTGCCACATCCACACGGCTTTTAAACCCTGCCAGGGATGGGGACTCCACGCCTGTCCTGGGGAGCTGTGACAAGGCTGGACATTCCTTTCCATGAACAAATTTTCCCTGATCTCCAATCCAAACCTCCCCTGGCCTTGCCTGAGGCCGTTCCCTCTCCTCCTGTCCCTGTTCCCTGGGAGCAGAGCCCGACCCCCCCGGCTGTCCCCTCCTGTCAGGGAGTTGTGCAGAGCCACAAGGTCCCCCCTGAGCCTCCTTTTCTCCAGGCTGAGCCCCTTTCCAGCTCCCTCAGCTGCTCCAGATCCTTCCGTGGCCCAGCTGCAGATCATTCTGTGGTTGCCTTGAGCACCAGGGAAATGTCCCACCAATGTCCCACTGGGATTTCTCTTTCACAGGATGCTGCTTTTGCTGTGGGCTTGGAAGGCAGAAAGGACAACGGGCATTTGGAAGGGAAGCCAGGGAGCATTGGGCCAACAACCATGACTCCTGGAAAAAGGACTTTGGTTAAGTTAATCGTGATCTGTAACTCTCCCTCCATTACTCAAACTTTCCCCAATCTTTATGGACTCTCTTGTCACTTAAATTTTTACTGCCAGTGTCTTCAAAGTGGGGACACAGAGCTCCCCTGAGCAGAGAGGGCTCAGCTACTTAAAGGAGTCCACCTTTCTTAACAGGAACATAATGTTGAATGTTGATATTTCCCCTGAAATTAAATCTGATCACTTCCAAAGTAGCTTTGGCTCAGTTAAACAGCTTTTTAATATATAGAGAAAATTGAAATTTTTATTAGATTTCAGGGCATTTAATATTGTGCTTGGATTTATTATGGGGTATAAAATGAAAGCAATGAAAGCAATTGAAAAGGAAATCTCCTTGAAGGAAAACAAAAAATATTCAAATGGCTGCATGAAATGCCTTCTAAAGGAACGTCATAGAATCCCAGACTGGTTTGGGTTGGAAGGGACCTTAAAATCATCCAGTCCCACTCCCTGCCATGGAGGTAGCTTCCACTACCCCAGGTTGCTCCAAGCCCTGTCCAACCTGGCCTGGGACACTTCCAGGGATCCAGGGGCAGTCACAGCTGCTCTGGGCAGCAAAGCTGCTGGAAAGTAAGACAATTAAATGCTCCATTTTCATGCCCATTTTCCTCCAAAGAAAGGTGATGATGAAAACATCATACTGGCAGAGAGCTGAACCAGCATTTTCCAGTGGAAGAATGATTTTGGGGGTAAGCTTTCTCCCCCAGCAGCAGAGAGGATGCTCCAGATGCCTTCCCCCTCCTGCTCTTGCAGAAATATTAATGCACATTAATACTCCCCTGGAGGCTCTGGGCCCCAGCGAGGGAATATTGGATTTTCAGCAGTGTTTCCCAGCACTCAGAGCCTGCCCTGCTCCCTCTTACAGTCCCAGCTTCTCTGCAATAACAGATTTACCAGCCTTCTCTCCGGGGCTGTGTCCCTCAGGGTTCCAAGGTGCTCCTGTCAGAGGTGACTCCTGTGGCACCTGCTCAGCTCCGAAGCCAGCTGGGACATCCCAGGGACGTTGGCTCCACCCTCCTTTTCCTGTCCTTCACTGCCCACCCTGAGCAAGCCCCGGTGTCTCTTCATCCTATAAAAAATGAAAGCAGTGCTGATTCTGTCCTATGTCTTGAGTTTTAAGATTGAGGGATGGAAAAATGTACTAAAAAATTATATTTTCTCTGATGCCTCTTCATTTGAATAGCCCTTGAAGTCATACTTGTTCTCCATTAAGTTTTACACGGTTTTATTTTCAGTTATATGTGTTAGTTCTGCCTGATACTCTTGTTCCTCAGAAAGTCTGTAAAAACACCTTGAATTACTCATGAATAATTCAAGTTTAGGACCCATTCCAGGCTCTTGTTTCTGGATAACACCAGACATTTGTTCTTGTTGGCACATGAAACACGCAGGGAAAATTCACCAATTTTTTTTCATCCTTTTGCCCAAAAAACATCTTCATTAGCTTTCTTTTCTTTTTAACTTCTCCTTCAGTGCCTGTGCAGCTCTTAACTGAATTTCTCCAAAGGAGGCAGTTTTCATGGGATTACAATTCTCAGAATAATTAGAGAAAGAATCCCACAAATTAAGAAGTCATCCTTTCATTGCCATGGCAACCCTGATTGTCCTTCCTCAAGTGGCTGAACTGGAAAAACAAGGAAAAAAAAAATCTCAAAGCTAATTGCAATCCTGGCGCCAAAGGAGCAGAGCTGGGAGGTGACACCGGACAGATGTCCTTGGGGGACGCCAGAGGGGGTTCTCTCTGTGCCAAAGATCCAAAGCTGTTGGAAGTGTCCAAAGGAGGGAGAGGAGGATGGGGAAGGGTCTGGAGGGGCTACACCAGGAGGAGCAGCTGAGGGCACTGGGATTGTTCAGCTGGAGCAGAGGAGGCTGAGGGCAGAGCTCAGCAGGGCTGCAGCTCCTCCCCAGGGGCAGCTCCGATCTCTGCTTCCTGTGACAGGGACAGGACCAGGGAATGGCTGGAGCTGTGCCAGGGGGGTTGGGATGGATATTGGGAAAGGTTCTTCCCCCAGAGGGTGCTGGCCCTGCCCAGGCTCCCCAGGGAATGGTCCAGCCCTGAGGCTGTCAGAGCTCCAGGAGTGTTTGGACAGCTCTGCCAGGGGTGCCCAGGGTGGGATTGTTGGGGTGTTTGTGCAGGGCCAATGGGTAAAAACCATCTGTTTGCATTTGTATTGGGAACAAATCCCAGCTTCCACTATCCCTGCTTGTTCCAAACCCCGTCTAACCTGGCCTTGGGACACTTCCAGGGGACCAGGGGCAGCCACAGCTTCTCTGGACACCATGTGCCAGGGCCTCCCCACCCTCACAGCCATCTATCCCTGCTCTCTGGCAGTGGAAAGCCATTCCCTGTGTCCTGTCCCTCCCGGCCTTGTCCCCAGTGCCTCTCCAGCTCTCTTGGAGTCTCTTTAGGCCCTGGAAGTGGCTCTGAGCTCTCCCTGGAGCCTTCTCTTCTCCAGGTGAGCACCCCCAGCTCTCCCAGCCTGGCTCCAGAGCAGAGGGGCTCCAGCCCTCAGACCATCTCTGTGGTCTCCCCTGGACCTGCTCCTGCAGCTCCACCTCCTTCCTGTTCTTGGGACCCCAGGGCTGGGGGCAGCTCTGCAGGTCGACCTCCCAAAGGCAGAAATACAAAGTGAGTTCACCGAAAGGACTGTTTGCTGTGGGGACAGATTGATACGCTGGAGATGTGTCCTGTGGCTTCCTGACTATAGAAATCAGAGTTATGGACAACAGGTGAAGTTTGCTGGAGGCCACACAAGAGGCTTTTGGCTGGAACATGTAATTTAATTTGTGCTCCCCAATGTGCTGGATGCGCCGAATACTTTTCCCCCCCTCGGGAATGTTGGGTGAGTTGGTTCATGGTTATTCAATGGGCTGAGAAGCAGCAGGGACAGGAACTCGACCAGATTATGGTATTGACTCTCAGCAGGATTCTATCCACTCCAGAGGAGCTGTTCCTGCACCAGAACAAACCTCATCTTAAATCCTTGCCCTTTCTGAGGAGGAAGAAGACATGAAATTTCCATGTTCCTTTTGGATGTGATTTAAGTCAGTGTAGTAACAACGGCCCAGAGCTGGTCTTGGCAGAGCTGAGCAGCTCAGGCATTTTGCTCCATGGAGCTGCCCCAACATAACAGGTCTCTTCAGCTGGTGTAAGATGTGACAAAACAGGGTCCTACCCTGAGCCCTGTGCTCATCACATGTTCTTTGAGAGGGTATCTGAGGTGATGGGTGAGAGAAAAGGCCCAGAAAAGCTAAAGAATATTTTTGCCTCCTTTCAGAAGGGAAAAAAATTGCAAATTGGGCTCAGTAGATCTTTTATCCAAGTTCATTTCTTTCTATGAATACTTCCCTGTTAGGGGGGGGCCCTGGCACAGGGTGCCCAGAGCAGCTGTGGCTGCCCCATCCCTGGCAGTGCCCAAGGCCAGGCTGGACAGGGCTTGAGCACCCTGGGATAGGGGAAGGTGTCTCATGGCACTGGATGAGGTATAAGGTCTTTTCCAACCCAAACCAGCCTGGGACTCTCTCATGACATGAAATGCATCACCAGTCCTCTACCACAGTGTCTTTGCTGGTCTCCTCTCCATAGAAGGGCAAAAAATTCATTCCAGAAGATGAAGGAAGGTTCTGTTTTCCCATCACACAGGAAAAAACCCTCTGCTGAGTCCTCTCTGTGGGTGAGAGCTTTGCTGGCCTGGCTGGGGGAGGCTGTGACCAGGCTGGTGGGGATGGGAGTGACTCAGTGCTCTCACTTGGCAGGCAGCAGTGAAGATCCATTATCTGAGCAATGAAAATGCATTTTCAGGTCAGTCAGAGCTTCTTGTGGTGAAGCTGGTCAGTGATATCTGGGCAGGAAAAGGCTGCCTGGAAAATGAAATTGAAATAACCTAAACCTTGTGTAATAACAACAAAAAATCCAAACAAAATCAAAACTTTGTATTGCTTTTTTTTTTTTTAATATTTTGAAGCAGAGAATCAGTTATATCAGCCTAAATATAATAGATTAATGTCCCCTCCCACCATGTGCTGGGCATGGGTGGGAGAAAGTTAATTTCCTTCACAGTAACTTGTCTGGGGCTGTGGTTGGGATTTGTGCTAGAGATAATCCAGGGATGTTTTGCTTTTGCTGGGCAGGGCTGACAGAGTTGGGCCTTTTCTTCTCCTCACCCCACCAGAGGGGAGGCTCGGGATGCCCAAGAGGCTGGGGAAGACACAGACGGAATCCCAGCTGATCCCATCTGATCCCAGGGATATTCCAGACCATATGAAGTCATCCTTATCTAGAGGAAGAAGGAAGAGAGGGAATACTCTGAGTGTTGGCTTTTGTCTTCTAAAGTCACCGTGGCAGTGATGAGGCCCTGGTTCCCCGGGAGGGCTGAGACCTGCCTGGGATGGGAAGCTGTGAATAGACTCTTTGGTTTGCCTTGCTTGCACACACAGTTTGTGCTTTACTTATTAAAATGTTTACCTCAAGTTTTCTCAATTCTACCCTTCCAATTCTCTTTGCCCATCCCACTGGGATGTGTGAGGTTGAGCTGCAACTGGCGTTAAATCAGGATTCCCACCATGTTCCCTACAGTCCTTCCAGACATGCCCCAGCAAGGGGGATGTTTCTGGGTTGGAGTTTTAGCATGGATATGGGATTTTGGGGTATGAATCTCCACCCCTAAGAAATCCATCACTGAATTTACAGCTGAACGAGATCTGAGCAGCTGCTGGTCTGAGTTACAGACCATTTAGGAAGAGCATTTCCAAGACTTTTTCCTCCACAACCATGTAGGTGATTTACAACATTGCAAACTGGCAGGTTCAGGAAAATCCAGGTGCTTTATTAGGATCACTGAGAGTGCTTGCACTCTCTCACAGAGACAGAAGGGGCCAATTCCCTGTTTAAATTTGCAAAGGTAGCAGGGATGGCTCTGCAGGCAGCCTGATTTAGAGTTTTAATAACAGCCAGCGAGGGAGGTGCAGAGCCCTGTCTTTGCCTTCTCAGTAATTCATGTTTAAATACAGCACCAAATCAAGTTCTAATGAACAAAGCAAGAACTGCCTGTTTCCCTGCTGTAGTTCTGTGTCTGGTCATGTTTCTGGCCAGGCAGGATGTGATGGAGGTTTGCTGATAGCCAAAAATGAGCTGGGACTCAGATCCCAGGTGCTGCTCAGGGTGGTGAGGGAGCAGCTCTCCAGGGCAGGTGGGGAACTGCAGAAGTAAATTCTCAACCAGCAGAAAATTGGCCATCACTCATCTGCACTTAGAAGCCAGGTGTGAGAGCAGTCATTGCCAGAGCTGCAGCTCCTGCTGGAAAACCTTTCAAGGATCTTGACTCTTACAAAGTGGCCAGGAAAGATCTCACTGAGTCAGTGCTGAGAGGATGGTTAGGAAGGAATTGTTCCCTGGCAGGGTGGGCAGGCCCTGGCACAGGGTGCCCAGAGCAGCTGTGGCTGCCCCTGGATCCCTGGAAGTGACCACGGCCAGGTTGGACAGGGCTTGGAGCAGCCTGGGACAGTGGAAGGTGTCCCTGCCATGGCAGGGGATTGGACTGGATGGTCTTTAATGTCTCTTCCAACCAGTCTGGATTCTGTGAGCAGAGCAAAGCCCAGCAAGTGGGAAAGGATCCCCAGTGCAGTCACTGTAGCTGAGCTAGAGAGAGCAGCAGAGATGGTGGAGCTGAAACATCTTCTGAAAGAATCTTCCTGAATGCATCTACCAAAAAACATCTTACTGAAACCATCCCCCAAAGGCATTTTCCTGAAAGCTTCTCCTGAAACCATCTTCCGAAAGCACCTTCTGAAGGCACGTCCCAAAAACATCTTTCTAAAAGCATCTACTGAAAACATCCTCCTGAAACCATCTCCTGAAAGCATCTACTGAAAACATCTTTCTGAAAGCATCTTCCTGAAAGCATTTCCCATGGTGGCATCTCTCCAACCCTTCAGCATCGTGCCCTTGCAATTATAATTTCTGCTGTGGGTCACCCCCATACGCCAGAGTCTGGCCAGGAAGGAGCTGTAAACACAAGAAAAGCAAATTTGCAAGTGGTAAAAGCCCTTAAAGAGAAAATTGTGATTTGCTTGAGCAAACCTTGCCAAAAGCTGCTTTGTTTCCTCCTCTCAGGGAAATTGCTGAGAGGAGCAGGATAGATGCAGGTCCGGCTCTTGTAAATCAAAATCAGGCACAGCAATGCAACCCACCCTCTGCCAGAGCCCAGTCACTGACATTTACCCATCTTTCACAGCATTCAGTGGTTGGGATACAGGAGGGCCCTTTCACCATGCCATCCATTTTTTGGCTGACTTTCCACAGGAAGCTGCTCTGTGGTGGTGGAACTCAGGTATTTAGGAAGGTGAAGCATTTCTACGTCCCATTCCCTGCCAAGTATTACCAAACCATTCTGGTTCCAGCAGTGGGGTCTGCTGTCAGGATGAGCTGTCTGGATGGCACATTTCCGTTTACACTCTTTCATTGAATCATGAAATAGTTTGGGTTGGAACAGACCTTACAGCTCATCCAGTTCTACTCCCTGCCATGGGTAGGGACATCTTCCACTGGACCAGGTTGTTCCAAGCCCAGTTGAATCCAGACTTGAATGTTTCCAGGCTCTGAAAACATTCTCTGGTTTCATCCTCTCCCCAGTTTCCAACCAGTTTAAGAGGGATAGACATGAAACCACTTGAAAGGAAAGTCAGAGAATGTGCAAAGCCCTTTGATGATGATTCATGTCCCCTCTGTTAAACCACTGTCCTCCTGCAGAGACCAGAGATCAGAGATCCTGATGAGGATTTCACTGGGATTCCCAAGGTGCAAACTGCAGCTTTGGGCAGTCACATTTTTGTCACTGTTCATTCCAGGATTGCTTGTCACTGCACAAATCCCAAGTTCAGAAACCAGTGCAGGTGAGCAGAGGGAGCCTGTCCCTGCAGGCAGCAGGGGATGCTCGAGCTGTTCATCCTCTGCTTACCCTGTGCTCTCCACACTTGCCCTTGTTATGCTGAGACCAAATACAAGTTCACGTAATTGCAGAATAACTTTGTGTGAGATTGCATTTAGTCCAGAATATAAATGCCTTGCTGAGGGGAAGGTTAATTTGGTGTCAGAGAGTAAACCATAAGGAGACTTCACTGCAAGAGCATCTAAACTGAGTTAATCCAAGCCCATTTATTTTGCAGAAAGATGTATTCGGGGCTGTCTGGTAGCAAAGCCAATGCCAACAGGATGATACAAGTCTTTGATCAACACAACCACCTTTTAGCAAATGGGGGTTTATCCCTCTTTTAAAAGTTTAAAAGGGGTTAAAAAGACACATTGAGTCCTTTTTGACAGCTCCAAAGATTTACGAGGATTTGATGAGTTCATCTCAAAAGAAAATGGGAAGAAAAACTGGAAAAGTAAAGATTCTTTGTCTTGACACTTGCACAATGAAGTGTCTTGATTTCTCATTGCAGTGCTTTCAGCTCAGAAACTGCCATGGTACAATATTGGGAAAACCAGACAAACCCAGAATTTTAAGGCCTTTTAAATTAAACAGGAACTTTTTTTTTTTTTTGGTTGAACACAACTTACTGTTTCACCTACAATTACTCCTGGTTCTAAGGTGTGTAATGGTTTTAAGGTGTGTAATAATTTTAATCATATTTATTTGGTTCACCTTTTAATATGACACTATGCCTGTCAAACAAAAGTAAAGAAAACCAGTAATTCCTGAGCTCAGGTTGTAAATAAATGAGTATGTAGGTATTTTCATATGATTATTTTGCAGTGCATGTTTAGCAGCAGGAAACATAACTTAGTTTCCTTTGCAGGCAAAGGGTTGCAGTCAGTTAATTCAGTCCCTTGAAAGAGATTGGAAGTCTCTCATATCCACTCCTCTCTCATACCAGTTCCTCACAAGTTCTGAGAATAGATGACTTCTAATTTAATATGGCAGAAACCAATATATTTTCACTGAAGTCATGGAAAGACAATGTGTTTTTCATTAAATCAACTCTGCCTGGAATAATGTAATTTTATTTCCACTGCTTCAAACTTCTGCTTGACTATGAGCGAGTGGTGGGGATGGAGAGTGCCCAGGTGGCTGAGGACCCACACTACCACCACCTGGAGCTCTCTGTTCATTGCTAATTCCCACAAAACATGGCAGGCCATTGGACCTGATGATCTTAAAGGTCGTTTCCACGTGAAATGGATCTGTGGTTCTGTGCTCAGGTTGTGACCATAAACAGGATGCCCCGGCTTGGAGACAAACAGAGGGCACATGCCGTGGCTTTACATGATGCCTTAGCAGGCAAATCTCCACAAAGTCCAGAATTGTCTTCATATTTGTCTTCATATTTGGGAAAATCAGCCTCTGTTTGAAACCAGTATTGGAGGAGTATATCAAGGCAAACCAAAATGTAAAGCTACCTCACCTGGATGTAGCAGTCACATTGCTCCCTCTTTCTCTAATTTTGGGAGAAATACCAGCACCCTGGAAAGAAAAGCAGGTTGTAAAAGTCATGGCATGATCCAGACAAACTCAGAGACACTTTGCAGGTATGGAAAAGCCAAGGGACCTCTCTGCTCACACCTTCCACTTTCTACACGTGATCCAGCAGTGGGGTTCTGGGAGCAGGAGCCAGTGCTGGCTGAGGAGCAGAGACCTCCTGCACAGCGGGCCAGTGCTCCGTCCCTTTGGAGCATGTGAAAAATGAGCCAGACTGCGAAGCATGGAGAGCTGTGAAGGGCAGACCAGCAGGGAAGCATCAGAGGAGAAGGTTGTCCATGTGAAGGCTCTGCTCAGTTCTCCAGTCCCCTTGGGAAATGTCCACAGTCTTGACTCACATGCAGACCTCCCAGGAGGGGATTTTTCCTTTCCCTTGCTTTTGCTTATGGCTACCCATGTTTAAGAGGAGGTATAAGGAAAAAAATTCTTCCCTATGAGGATGTGAGACACTGGAACAGGCTTCTCAGAGAAATTGTGCCTGTCCCATCCCTGGAGGTGTCCAAGGGCAGGTTGGAAGGGGAGCAACCAAGATAGTGAAAGGTATCCTCCCTTGCCCATGGCACTGGATGGGTTTTACAGTCCATTTGCACTCAAATCAGTCCAGGATTCTGTAGTTTTATCCTGCATGCCTAGACAGGAACTGAATCAACTTCAAAATCAAAAAAAAAAGGTCTCTCCTTTAAGAGCAGCCAGAGCCATCACTTTGCAAATTCCCTTTTGGAGACAATGAACCCATTGCCTGGCTGTGGAAGTCATGCCCCCTTTGAGAACTGCATGCAGTGGCTAAGGAAAACAAATACCTCGGAGCAGTGGCTAATTCATTAAGCACCAATTATTCCATCAGCTCCACCAATCAATTGCAATTGCGGGATAAAAGGGGAAAGCATGAAGTTCCAGTGCACTGCACTAGGTGGTAGTGCCTGCAAAGCAAAAAGCCTGGAGTGGTTCTATCCAGGGTCCTCGGCACTGGGCACTTCAAAGTTAGGGGGAGATGTGGAAGGGAGGCACGTTCTCCCACCGGGACAGGATTTTGCCCCTTTCTGGTCCTGTACCACTCCAGACAAATCTACCAGCAGCATTCAGTATGTAAGGAGAAGGCAAAAGGAACCTTGTGAGAAAATAATCCTGACCCAAAGTAAAGAACAACCAAAAAAAAAAATCATCCCTGAGTGAAAGTGCGCTCTTTCCAGAAGTATAACCCCCAGGGCTCTAGGGAACATGCAAGTAGACCGAGCTTGGATAAATGGGGAAGATACAGTTGGGGGTAAAAGGGAATTTTTCCCCAAATTACCTCCCTGGAAATGAAATGAGCAACTCCCCTGTCCCAAGGAGTTGTAGGTGGTGACAAAGCTGCAGACGGGAATACTCATGTAGCTTAAGTCAGTGGCACACTCTGGACCGTGCAGGTTTTCTCCGAAGCCAAATAGAGGAGGCTTGGGCACATCCATCCATCCATCCATCCATCCATCCATCCATCCATCCATCCATCCATCCATCCATCCATCCATCCATCCATCCATCCATCCATTCATCCCCTGCTGCAGCCGTGGGGTGTCAGTGCTGCCACAGCCCAGCATGACCCCTCTGAACTCCTGTCACCAGCCATGACCCACAAAGGTAAAGAGTGGCTGGTCTCCAGCAGCAAAGCCAGAGTTTTTGGAGTTGGGAGTTAATGAAAGTAGAAATTCTCTTGTAACCTCTAAACTTGTTTGCCCTGGAGTCCCAAAGATTGCTGCTCTTTGTCCAAACCCCTGTCTGAGAGCTGTGGGGAGGGAGGAGAAGCAGGAGTTATTTCATTAATAACCAATTCCCAAGGAATATCCCCTCCTACATCAACATGAATAATTCACCTGGAGAACAATATTTCACTGTCAGCTTTGTCTTGTGTTTCCCTACAAAGGATGTCACCCCCCGCCCCACCACCCCCCAATGTTACTGTCTTTATTCCTCATGAAGGCCAAAACCTGGTTAACAAGTTTCTACTTAACTCTGTGTCATCACCTGTAGACCTGGAACCTCTGGTGAGGTTGTAAATTAAAGAAAAATACACAAACATAGAGATTTTCTTTGCAAGCTGCTCATTCAAGTCTGTTTCATTTGCCCAGCTGAGCTGCCCCACAGGGATGGGGGAGAGATAGGAGGGGGTTCATACTTCATTGATGAATTTGGATGCACATCCTCACCCTCGAGGCCAGGCTGGACAGGGCTTGGAGCAACCTGGGATGGTGTCCCTGCCCATGCCAGGGGTGGGACTGATGCCCTTCAATGTCTCTTTCAACCCAAACCATTTTGGGATTTAACCAGCTGGTTTCTCTTCTCTTTACACAAAGGACCCACAACCAATTGCTGGGATGTGGCAATTGGGAAGAAAGGGAGGAACGGGCTCATGTTTGTTTTGGGCAGAGCAGCAAATGGATCTGTTGGGAATGCCCTTATAGGAAATCATGGGCAATTCCCATTGTCACATCAGAGCAGAAGGCTCAGATACTGTGGTAGTCTCAAATCCCTGCTCTGGCTTTTCAACATCAATTGAAAATGCATTTATGGAATTTTGAATTTCCTGGCATTTACCTCAGAAATATCACACAGTTTTGTTTGGTTTTTTTTAATAATGTCCAAAGGTTTGGGTAAATAAAAAAAAAGTGAAACATTTAGCACCCTTCAACATCTGAGTATATTAAAAATCCCTTCAATACATCCTACAAAATGTATCAAAAATACCAGCATCGACGTAACAGTGTAAGATGTAAATGGAACAAGGAGGCCAAGCATTTTCATTCTGTGGGAGTGAGGCTATACCATTTTTAAAAACATTTTCCCTGTGCTGTGGTAGCTAAGCCTGTGTGTTACTATAAACCATTTCTAACAGATTTACACTCGCAACTGGGGGCAACTCTGGGTAATTCTGCATCAACTCAGGACACGCAACAGGATTTAGCATTTGCAAAAAGTCAACTGGGCAAAGTATGGGGAGAAAAGTCATATCTTTTATTACCGCAGCTAGCATAGTTGGAATAAAAAATAATGTTTGGGAACAGCAACACAACTGTCACTTGAGAAAACACATTGCTCTCTTGTTCAGTTTTCTATGATTGAGACTGTAAGTTCATTAAGTTCACATCTTTCGTCCCTCTGCAGGAGTTAGTTTTTCATATTCAACTCCTACTCAAGGCTACTTTGTTGTGACTCCTTGTCTGCTGGAAATTGAACAAGATAATTGCTCAAAAAAGGAATTATTTTTCATGCCAAAAAAAGTTGTACTGTGTCAAAATCAACCTGCTCAAGTTTCTTCCCATTATGAAGGTTTCTAGCCCAATCCATAGTATTTGCAGACTGGAGCTATGGAAAAAATAGAAGCGTCCTCTAAAGAAATTCTTTGGGGTTCCATCCTGGGAACATGGTGGGAAGAAGCCCATTGCTCTTGGTTTTTCCCTCCATAGTCAAAGAAACTGTAGTGTTAAAAACCTCCTTTCCCATGAATTCTGATGGAGATTTTCAAGATCCAGGTGGAAACCATACATGTTCTGCTTGAAGAAACCAAGGCCCAGGAGTTACAGAGTCTAGGATTAATCCTGCTCGGTCTAATTTCCACAGGGTTCTCCACAGGCCCAACCCCTCCATTCCACCAGGCTCAGGCAGCTTGAACTCGACACTGGTGGGGCAGCATCTCAAATCCTGTATCCAGTTTGGGGGTCCTCACAACAAGAGAGACATTGAGGGGCTGGAGCATGTCCAGGGAAGAACAGAGCTGGGAAGGGTCTGGAGCCCCAGGAGAGGCTGCGGGAGCTGGAAAGGGGCTCAGCCTGGAGAAGAGGAGGCTCAGGGGGGACCTTGTGGCTCTGCACAACTCCCTGCCAGGAGGGGACAGCCGGGGGGGTCAGGCTCTGCTCCCAGGAAATGAACAGAACAAGAGGAAACAGCCTCAAGCTGTGCCAGGGGAGGTTCAGATTTGGTATTATTGGGTATCATGGAAAGGGTTGTCAAACCCTAGAAAAGGGGTGGAGTCCCTGTCCTTGGAGGTGCTCAAAAAGCAAGCTGACGGGGCATGTTGGGATGTGGTTTCTTCAGTCAGAGGTTGGAACTGGCAGTCTTTTCTGACCTTAACAATTCCATTCATTCTATACTTGTGTCCCACTGGTGGGTCTGTCTGGGGCCAGGCTGGAAGGAGCAAGAGGTCGTGTTCTAAGTGGGAGCTGTGCTGGTGAGGTCTTGAATCTTTAAAATGTAGGGAGTCCACTCCAGCTCCTTCCCTAAGTGATCAAAGCCTCATTCCCTGCTCTGGTGAATGGCGTGGCTTGGCCTTCATTTCTCCACCTTGACTTTAATTCCTGCAGGGAGGATCCTTTACAGCCTCACAGCCAGAAGTGGTTGTTTGTATGGCTGTAAAGAGCCAGTAACATTTATAGCCCTGAAGAAGTGAAGGCGGAGACAGAGTGTGTGGTGTCAAAAGCTTTTCCATTTTCCAGCTCTGTCTTTTGGTGCATTATCCCTCTGAATGCACTTCACCTGTGCCAAAAGTTTATTGGTCTCTCCATGCCCAGCTGCATCTTCTGTGGCACCAGGCACGAGCTCTGCTCCAGCAACAGCTCCACAGGGATGTGATTCCTAGTGACAGCTCCACAGGGATGTGATCCCTGGTGACACAAAGCCAATCTCACAGAGCTCCCGCCTGGCAGCACATGGAGCTCTGCACCCTCCTCAGTGCTCCCAGGCCTGGCAAGCAGTATAAAGTTAGCTTGTTGTCAACAGAAATCAGGACTAGCCATTAAATACCCCCAGCCATGAAATCAGCTCTGGTATTAGGGGTTTGTTGAGCCACAGGAAATGAATCCCAGCTGTGTGTGAACAGAGGGACCAGGGAAGAGAGAGGGATAATGGGAAAGTCACCAGGACACAGCTTTTCTTACCCTCAGAGGATCTGCTGCTTTTCTTCTCTGCAGCAAAGGCCTAAAGCTATTTTTATCTGAATTTCCTGTTTTGGTTTTTTTTTTTCCCCTGCTTCAGGTGCAGGTGAACAGTCAAAAGTCCAGAATTTTTCACAAATGAAGAATCTGCATGGAAACGCAGAAATTCAAGTGCTGCCGAGTGCTGTGTTCCCTTACTACTTTTCAATGCTTTAAACTGTTTTATATAACTCCCCAGATTGGAAGAAATTGTGAACCAAAATGGTAATTATTATTTGGTCATATCAAAGCAAACAGTAGATATTCTCAGATTTTTTTTCCCTAAGTTTTATTGTTAATATTATCTTTAGCACAAGTAGCTGTAAATCCACAGAGGTGGCATTTGGGGAAAAGACTTCCATTAACAATTTCCCAGCTCGCTGGTACTCCAGATTTGGAAGCAACGTCACATCATGTCTCCAACTGCCCATTCCACCCTGGTCAAAGAAAACAGAGCACCGTCGGTCCCATTTCCTCCGTTAATCCAGCAGCTTTTCCAATCTGTTGTGGTTCATCCTGAGTTCCCCTGGCATTACATTTAACACCGGCTGATCACGCAAAGGCTCAGACCTCAATAAGGAGAAGTATTGGCCAGCCCAAGACGTGAATCCCTTATTTTATTTCTGCACATAGCAATCTCCAGCATTTCCTGTTCTCCCCCCCCCAATCCCCTTTTCCAGGAGTGAGGCTGCAGTTTGAACAGCAAAGGGCACAGGGATTTATTACAGGCAGAACAAAAACTGAGTAGCAAAGGGAAGATTAACAGCAGCTGCTTGCTGAGTCCTGCTGTCAGGGACCTTATAATTCACAGGCTGCTCTCAACTTTATGCCTTCAGTGGGATGCACTGGAGCAGCTCCACAGAAAGCAGCCCTGGAACGAGTGAATAGATGAATCTGCAGAATATGCGTAGGGGACATGGGAAGTTGCCAAAACTTCCTCCATGCGCCCTTTGGGGCATTGCTGGCTGGGCACAGGACAGAGATTCCCCACAGGTTCATTTTCTGGTGGTCCCTGATGTATCCATGAGAGGTTTTCCTTGAAGATCAGGCAGGCTGCAGAGCAAATCCCACATCCTTCCTGCAGATCCCTTGGGAACACATCCCTAGCATGGATTCTGGTGAGGCCCAAGGAGCCCAAGGAGGTGCTTTGGCCATCAGACCACTCCAGAATGGGTTTGCAGCACTGGGATAGGGAATTAGGAGTGGGATGGATCAGTGGGGTTGCCCCAGTTGGGGAAGGCTTCCAGCCAAATTGGAAAGACCCTTGCCAGATGCAGACTCCTGAGATTCTCCTAGGGTGAAACCAACATAAATTGGCTTGAGCAACCATGCTGCTCCCAGTCCTGGCTTTATCTGTATCCTTATCTTTTATTCAGCAATTAACACTTTTGCCAGTGGCGTGTCCTCGTTGCAGCATTTGCTCGGCTGGCTGTGCCTCCTCAGCCTTTCTGAGAAAAACAAAGGAGCCTTTCCCCCATGTCCAGGCAATTTGCTGTTCTGATTCAGCAGTTTGTTTGGGTTTAATTGCAATTATGTTCTTGGGTCTTTAATTAATCCAGTGCTTTTGTCTCTCTGCCAGGCCAATGGTAGCACCGAGACTCTGCAAAACCGAAAGTTTTCCTGGGGGAAAGTCCTGGCAGGTAGGAAAGGGGGGGAATCTGGGCTGTGCCAGCCACACAGAGCTGCCAGCAGAGAAATTTCTGCCACGTCCTCTTCCCATCACAACTCCAGCCTCCTGTGGCTGTTCTGGGAGTTCCAGGTGTCCTGTGCTGGACACCCACAGATATGGAAAAGTTACACCTCCTTCCCACCTTTCTCCAGAGCAGCAGAAGGATCAATGTGATGGAGGAATTAGAGGAACAAAGGCCTCACAACAACACCTTGGGCTCATTCACATTCGGGATGGTTTCACAAGATTTGTGCTCAGCAAGTTCCCAACAAATCCACACATGGGGTTTTCATCATTTTCTGGATACAGAAAGGGATAGGAGAGAAAGAACTACGGATGCAGAAGAAAGCGGGGACAAGGAAAGGGTCGACAGCATCTTTTGGGAGGGACATTCAGATGTGGCCATGAGGCTTCCTGTGGCCTCCAGCAGCAGCCAAAGCTCTGCTCACCCAAACTGCTGCATTTCCTGCTGCTCCTGGCTCACACATCCCAGAACACACCTTGGGATCTTCCAGCCCAGGGGACAAGTTGAAACCTTGTTCACTAAATAAAGCCTTAGGAGAGTGTGACAAGTGTTGACAAACCTTGAAATGCTTCAGCCCAGAGTGGCCTGTGGGGCCCCTTCCAGCTACAGCTGTTCAGTTCTCCACCTGAATTCGATAAAAGCAGATGGAAAAAGCTTCAATTTCCACTTTAACATTCTTCTTGACAAAATCAGTCCATTCAGGGGCACATTCTGTTTCTTTAAGTCCTTATTTTCAGCTGAAAAGCTGAACCTGTGGGGCACTTATAGCCAGTGGCGCAAATTAGAAGAAATGCCTGTGGAAAGCGGAGGAACAGTGCCTTTTGTGTACCTGGCAAGTTCAGCAATGTCACACAGCACAAAAATGGACAAGTTTCACATCTCGCTGCCTGTTTCATAGAAATGCTCATGTCTAACATTTATTTATTTTGCCTCATTTTTTTACATGCACAATGATTTTCAATTGTTCCCAACCCAGATTTTGGTCTGGCCAAGGGAGTGAAAAATTGCATGTTCTTGTTTGTTTGTTTGTTTGTTTGTTTTTGTCTGTGACTTTAGGTCTTTAATGCCTTTATTTTCATTATTTATGCATGTGTTTCCCAAGGAATTTCCTAAGGTGCAACATTTCATGGAGTGTGTGGTGGAACCGTCTCTAAAAGATGCAGTCACCAAGAGATTAAATTAAATCAAATAAATAAATAACTAAAGGCCATTAGCCTGCACAAAGTCCATGGAAATTTATCACAGGGAGCAGGAATTCTCCGAGCTGGAGAGCCTTGATGGCAGGGATGTCAGTGTTTTCAAAAGCCTCGGCCAAGAATAAGGATGTGAGGATCTGGTAGTGCCCACTCAGATTAACGTTTTCTCCATATAATTAGCAAGCATCAAGTTTCCAATTCCTTGTCTCTCCAGCTATTAAAAAAAAAAAAGCTTCATATTAATCATACTCTGATTTATTAATTTCTCCAATTTTCTTCTGGCTTGTAGTTTAGTAAATTAAAGACTTTTAGACTTTTAAAATATATCTCTGCCCGTTTCTGCTCCTAGATAACATTTCTTGGTTTAAAGAGTGTATGCAAGAGCAGATATAATCAGTTGGTCAGAAGGGATGGGATTTTCAACTGAAGCTGAAGCAAAAGTGTAGCAAGAACTTTTTTGCCTGGTTGTATGGGCATGACATGCTGTGTTTGATTCCCCATTGCTCAAATAAGTCAGTGGGAGGAAAAAAGCTATTACCTACCTCTGAGACAAATCATGACCATTAATACACTGACATTTATGGACAGGCAGATAAGAGAAGAAGTCACAATGTAGAAAAAATTTTAATTATGTTTAATATTCAAATTAGGACTTAACATGGCTTTTTATAGCTGTACTTAGAATAATTGCTGTGAAAATAATGGAGCTTTCTTTTCAGGGATCTAATAAAAAATGATGAGGGAATAATAAATAATCTTTGGACAGGCCTGGTTCCAAATCCTTGCCCAGTCCACAACAAAACTAAACAAAGAAAAAACAAAATCCAAAAACCAAAACATCCCAAACTGTTTACTTCAGGTTGATTAATGCATTTTTCCTAAGCTGATATGAAATGTTTTCTCCTCATTTTCAGGCTCACCTTTTGTTTTAAGTTAGTCAGAGAAAGGATAAATTGATTTCTGAGTCAATATTCTGTTCCAAAAATAACAAAATACATCTGCTCCAACTGCTTCCATGCAAACCCAGGGAGATGCTGCAGATCCTGTGCATTCCCACCTCCTTTTCCTCCCTCCTGATCAGCAAAACTCATTTCACTCCCAGGGTCACAGCTGGGACCGCGGGTGAGATTTCCTCATTCCTGGGGGCCGTGTTCCCCACGGGCGCCGTCCCAGCGAGCCGGGATCCCGTTACTGCCTGCCGGGGTGCCCCGGGCCCTGCTCCAGCTCCGGGCAGCCACAGAGAGAGGAGATGCATCTCCCACCTGTCCCGCCCTCCTACCTTTATTGCCAGATTCTTCTCTCCTCTCCTGAATGCTCTTTGGTGCGTTTAATAGCACTTGAATAGCTGTAGACATCTTTACGTGGTTTCTTTTATTTCCTCTCCGTAAGCCAATGAATTTACTGTGTTCACAGATTGTGTGGCAAGGAGGGCTCAACCTCCTCTACTTCCTACATTTTCACAAAATTCATGTTTGGATCAAACAATGGCTTTCAAGAAGACGCAATAACTTCAACAAACTGTTTTCTGCCAGGGAAAAAGTGGAAACTTTTAAAAGACACCAAGAGAAAAAAAATCTTTCCTCCTCACTGTTGCCTTGAGTTTTCTGTCTTTTGTCTTTCTGTAAAACTTTCTCATGCAACCTTCATGTAAATAATGTCTATTCTTAGAATGTTCACATACTTCTCCTGTGAGAGAAGAAATGATTGATGGTGATGTCCACCATCCAGGTTGAAGGGGTGGTGACCTGTGTAGCCAGTCCCTTGACCTCTGTACAAATGTATAAAAGGAGTTAAATTGTAAATAAAGAAGAAGAGTTTTTTGCAGCAGCCGTCTCCTGAGCTTCATTCCAGTGTTCCTGAAATTGGGACACGCCCAGCTTCGCCCCGCGACACCCCACCCCCAACAGATACCGTTTTCCAAGTGAAAACGACATTTTCTTTGGAACAGTCTCCTTTTATCAGAAACCAGTGAGGAAAAAACGAAAAAGTGCCAGGAGTATTGTCTGAGCTGAGGTCCAAAAACCATTTGTTCAAGTCAAAGGAAAGTCTCATTAAACTCTGGATCAACAAGGAAATTTGAAGACATCATTCAAAGCAAATATACAAACAAAAATAAAGATTATGACTGTGATGTCAGAGATGTCACTCAAACGATGTCACTGGTTTTGACCCAGCTCCTGCCCCAGCACCTGAATCCTTGTGTTCCCTTTTCATCCAACCAAATAATTTTCCTGCTCTGGAGCTCTTGCTGGTCCTGTTTCCACTCCTGGCTCTTTCTTGCTTTGAAAACTCACAAAATGATCTGTCTGCTCTGGGGTCCCAAGAAAACCCACTGGGATGAAGCCGTTCCTCCCTGCAGGAAGCTGTGTGCCCTAATCCTGACATTTCAAGCTCCACTGTGTCCTTCAATAAGAGCAATACCCTTGTCCCATTGTCTCAGCTGGACCCAAGACCTGACATTTTGATGACTAAATTTCATTGAGTTTAATTCCATTTCACTGCAAGGGAGTCATGTACTTTTTAATGCATGAATAATTCCACAGAAAATACTTAAAATTAGTCACTTCGCAAATCCCGGGCACTCCATGATTAGGGATAGCAGGCTTCACTGTTCATTAAATATTAATCTGCCCAGCTCATGCATATCCATTCTGATACAGCTTCTCGTTATATCAGCACACTCTACTTTTTCCAGAGTCCCTGCCTGGAACTGCTATTCCCAAAGAACAGCCCTGAAAGACATTAGGTCTGCCAAGAAACTGCTTACGATCTTTCATTTTCATACAAAATGTATTTTAATGTCTCTGCCTAACCCAGCCCTTTCGATTTCTCTTGACTATAACATGGCTTGTTTTACAGAAAACAAATCATGTTGTGCCCTCAGTAATAATGACAATAATGAAAAATAATAATCCTGGGGGAGAGGTGAAAGAGCTGCAGCAGCAGTTTTGTCACCTAACGTGTGAATATGGGAAATCATTGGGAATAAAAGACATGTGCGTGGGAGTCAGCTGCTCCACAAAAAGCATCTCCAGAATGGAGGGAGCAGCCCCAGGTGCACCTCCTGCCCTTCTCTGGTTTTATGATAGTAATGGAGAAAGGTCCAGGTAGAAAGGAGCCCTTGAGACCCTTGGGTTCCTTGGCAATATGTGCAGCACCAGCCCACGTCTCACAGCAGAGCACTGCAGAAAGGCTGGGGGGCTTGAGCCATTTGGAGCTTGAAAACAAAAAACGAGTAAAAGAGGTATAATTTAGTTTTAACTTCAAACATCAAAGTTCTCTGAAAGCTCCTTGAACACTGAATTGTGTTTGTTTTCCTCAGGCTTCCCAAACAATCCCAGGGCTGTGGTTCATAGGATCTGTCCTAATTTTAGAATTTTAGAATCCCACAATGGTTTGGATGGGAAGGGACCTTAAAGTCTAAGCATTCTCCAACTTGGCCTTGGGCACTTCCAGGGATCCAGGGGCAACTACGGCTTCTCTGGGCACCCTGTGTCAGGGTCTCACCACCCTCACAGGGAAGACTTTCTTCCTAATGTCCCATCTAACTACCTCCCACAACTGTGCAAGGCAGGAAGGTGTCAGGAATTTTATTTGTGGCTTTTCTGAGTGTTTGGAGAGCAAAGCAAAGGGCTTATATGGGACCTAAGGGCAATCATCTGCTGAGATTTCCTGGGTGGGATCCTTGCAGCTCTAACAGTGCTTGGAAGGCTGGAAGGAAAGCAAGATGCCATCCCAGCTTCCATGGCTGTCTCTGAGAGAGGCTTTGCACTGTGACAACCATCAGATTGCAGTGTACTGTCTTGGACAGTGTGGATGTCATGTCCTGGCTCCACCCCCCATGCTCAGCCGTAGTCTCAGCCCAAGTGAGAGGTTTAGAGAGAAGAACCAGGAGAAATGGTGCTGCCAGCAGAAGATGCCTATTGCTTACAAATAAAACCAGGCAGATGGCCTGCTGAATTTTAATCCTTAATTAAAAGTGCTTTAGTCTCTAAGCTAATTATAGACTAATTCCTGCTGTGGGAGGGGCTCCTTCGGCATGGAGAGGGTGGTAATGAACATCTCAGTTCGCCTCCGCATCAGCAGGCTCGGCCCTTCCCTCTGCTGCCTGAGGGATAAAAGAGGAATAAAGATACCCCTGGCTGTTAGCTCCAAGCAGACCTTGTGAAGAGAAATGAAGAAAGGAGCAAGGGGTCGCAGACAGCCCTGCTGTGATGGAGTAGGATCACACTGAAATGTCTGTCACTGCATGGATAACCCAGGGAGCTCCTAGGGGAAGCTGGACCCCAAACTAGATTGTGACTAATAGTGAGAGCTCTGCCAAAGCAGATGCATTTCTTCCAAGTGACAAAAACCTGGTTTGGACTAATGTTTGATATAACTGAAAGAAGTTTCTGTTAACACTGAGATTCCTTTCCTCAGGATTTGCACCTTAAACTCAATCCAGCCTCCCTGTGTTGCATAAGCCTGAAGTGCCACCTCCCTGCACGTTCCTATGCTGTTTCCATGAGAACTTGTGTGTCCACTACATGGTGGAGGAAAGCTCAAAACACAGATGATAAATTGTAGGGAGAAGGACCATTTGTGCAAGACTTAAAAGCGTAGCAGCTTGAGCAACACCACGTCCTTGCAGCCACTGGGATCCTGGGATGGCCTTGCTGTCCCAGCAGCTCTCACACCACACCCTCTTCTGCTTCAAGGGGTCTTTTGTCTCCCAAACTCATGTCCTGACTAGGACAACATGAAATGGCCTCTAGTCACACCTGGGGAGGTTTAGATTGAGCATTAGGAAAAATGTCTCCACTGAAAGGGTTGTCAAGCCCTGGAACAGGATGCCCAGGGCAATGGTGGAGTCACTGCCTCACCCTCCCTGGAGGGATTTAAAAGCCATGTGGATGTGGCACTTGAGGACATGGGTCAGTGGTGGCCTTGGCAGTGCTGGGGCAGTGGTTGGACTAGATGATGTTTAGGTTTTTTCCAACCTAAACAATTCTCTCAATCTCTGATTCATCATCTATCACTTTGATGTCTTTGCTAAGTGGCAAAAGAGAGCAGAGTTTTGTGCTTTTTCCTCATCTGTCTCCTGTGACCCTTCCTAAATGGAAAGGCAGTGAGGTTCTCCTGTCCCATTGCCATCCTTTGCTGAGCACTAATTCTCTTGGACAGTCTCTGTGATTTTCTAGCTCCTTGCATTTATTGTCCCATCTCCAGCCCCCTCTTGCAATTAGAGGAGAAAAATCTGAGGCTTCTAATGCTCAACCCCTTGTGTGGCTTAGGCTGGTCTGGCCTTATCAGGCCACAAGTCGGACTTATCAGCAGACATTGGCAGGGCTGTGTCTTTCCAAAGGGCCCAGGGAATGGAAATGTTGCTGATGTCTATCTGCCTGGCATTTCTCTCTCTTTCTCCATCAAAATCAATGTGAAAGATCTTTTTCAGCCCCTCTCTGGGTTAAGGGAGGTCGAGTTGGGGGAGGGAAAGGGATGGAAAAATACTCAGCAGATGAGAAACTTTTCATACAATTTTTCCTGCCTGCAGTTTCTATATATAGGTTTAATTAGAACATTAAAGGCACCTCAGGATTATGCTGTGAGATTTGTTTCCTTAGCCCCGTAACTAATGCCCTGCAGTTTCTCTGCCATGACTTCATTAAATCTCCCAGCAAAAATCTACCTATGGAAATTGCAGAATCGCCGTCCTGGGTGGGAGCACCACGTGAGCCTGGGGAAGTCGGAAGCTCTGCTCTAAATGCTCTCTAATTATCTCCAGCCAAGGTTACAGAGGAAGTGGTTTGGCACCTGTGAATTGAGCCCCTGGAAATAAGCTTCTTTGCCTGATACTGGAAAGTTTTGTCTCACTTCCCACAACTCTCAGTGGTGGACAGAGATCAATTCTTTCTCACCTACCTGGAAAAGGACTGAGCCATTTCTAATGGGGATGTTGTATTAACCAACTTCCTTCTGGCTGCCAGGGGATCTTGGTTTCTTCCTTTGAACTGCAGAATCACTGAATCACAAATCACAGAATGGTCTGTTTTGGAAGAGACCTTAAGTATCATCCAGCCCCACCCCCTGCCGTGGGCTGGACACCTTCCACTGTCCCAGGTTGCTCCAAGCCCTGTCCAGCCTGGTCTTGGGCACTGCCAGGGATCCAGGGGGAGCCGCAGCTGCTCTGGGCACCCTGTGCCAGGGTCTGCCCACCTTCACATATTCCTCCCCAATATCCCATATCCCATCTAAACCTGTCTTCTGGTAGTGAGAAGCCTTCTCCCCCTGTCCTGTCTCTTTATCCCCTGTAAATAGTCTCTCCATTTTTTTTTTTTTTTTGCAGGCTCTCTTCAGACACTGGAAGGCCACAATGAGGTTGCCTCTGGTCCTCTGGTCTCTTCTTCAGCTGAACAATCCCAGCTCTCCCAGCCATTCCAATCATCTCCCAGCCTTCCTTCCATCCCTCTGATGATCCTGGTACATCCTCTGGACTCCCTCTAGCAGCTCCAGATCCTGAGCTGGGATACCCAGGCAGAAGGCAGCAGAGCAGGGAGGTCTCAGCAGAGCAGGGAGGTCTCAGCAGAGCAGGGGGGTCTCAGCAGAGCAGGGGGGTCTCAGCAGAGCAGGGGGGTCTCAGCAGAGCAGGGATGCAGTGGAGATGCAGGAGCCAAAGGGGCTCCTGCAGTTACACCACACATTCAAGCCCGCATTGCATTTCCCACATACTCCATGGGATTCCAGCTGAGAAGGAATAGGCCATTTCTTTCTCTCAGTTCCCCTTCTGTATCTGCCATCTTGTACTTTTTACTCACTTGAGCAGAGGTGAAATGGCATTTCATAGTTTTGCAATGAACGCAAAAGAATCATTTCCATTTTGACAATGCAGAGATCTCTGAGTCAATCAAAACCTCTTAAAATCCTCTGACATTTCCAAAGTTACTATTTTTTTCAGTCCCTTAGAGTTTCCCCTCATTGTGCTTTTAGAAATAAGGCATATTGAGTTTGACTGTGAAGGAAAGAGAAATGCTGAAATAAATCCTCAGTTAGAGGTTTGGATCCCCCAGGAATGTCCATGAGCACTTTATAGACAGGAAGGAAAGACCCCATTAAGAGATGACCTCCTGGTCCTGCCACATCCACCTTGACACATCTTCAGTCCCTGCAACACAGCAGCCAACACAGCAATATTTTGGGACAGTAAAATATTAAATCTCAGGCTCTGTCTTACCCCCACACCACGGCTTTCTTTTGTGGCAGACATTGGATCAACTCCACACACAAGCTGTTAACCAGGGCATCCAAAACACCTCTGATATTCATTCATCTTATTCATAAATTTATCTAGGTCCTGCCCAAGGAGAAATCCCTCAAAAAGAAATCTGTCCTATGTTGTGCTGTCAAGCCCAGCACCCAGCTCATGCCTCCTCCTTTCCCTGCTCCCTGCGTCATGTGAATGACATCCCACCCCTGTCATTCTGGTGGAGATTTCTCCTGGAATGAAGAGAAGCATCCAAGATCTGAATCATCTCCAATCTCTTTGTAGTATCTGTCTACCAGACTTAGAGGCATCAAGCAGCTTTTCTGTGCCCAAAGATTAAAAAAAAGAATCAGTCTGTGAGTGAAGCCTGAACTGAAACTCAGGAATCAGAAATAGGTCTATAAATATATTCAACTCATTTTAGATGGTTAATTAATGTACAGGACATACATTCTGCTCATTGTGAGAAGCCAGACCTATGGAGCAGGTCCATCTGAGGAATTATCTCCACACACCACTCCAGTGGCCCACAGAAACATCTCTCTCACCAAGCAGCTTTCAGACAGCCACTGGTATTTTGTGTTTCAGTAGAACAGCTGTTAATCTTTATTCATTTATTTATTTTCCTTACAAACCAAAACAATTAATTTTTAACCAGCCCATTATTAGCTTTCAGCACCTAATTCTCAGATCGAAAACTTGCCTCCAGAGTTATATGAGAGAGGAATTATGAAACACAAAATAATGAGAAAATCAGATAGTCTATGAATTAGTTGGGCTGGAAACAAATTATCCCTCCCCCCTGAACTGGAGAACTGGTACAGAAAATACAGTGAAGGTATGAAAGTACAAATTAAACAAAAAGCTAAAAGGCAGCTGAAAGCTTTCCCTATTGAGAGGGGGGTTTGCAGATCACTTTTCTTTGTCTGTCACAGTGACAGCTTCAAGAATCAACCAGAGAAAAGAGAAAATGACATGTCAGGGTATTTCAGGAGACTGGTGAAGCTTAAAGAGAAATTCCTTTGCAGGCAAAGAACAAATATTTATTGCCCTTGCATTATTTCTTCTGCCCACTCCAAGACACAAAGGGCTTTTGCTCAGATCTCAATAAACAAGAGCTCACATAAACCCTCTGATCTTTCACCCAAGTTTAGATCAGTGCTGGAAGCCACCATGAGCATTAAAAAAAAAAATAGTTCTAGTTGTTAATTTGGGGGAAGTTAATGGAAAATACCAGTTTTAGAATTGAGGGGAAAAGGTAGTCATGACTGGGCTTTGCCACAAAGCTTGCTGAGGTTCCCAGCCTGGGATATTGAATGCCAAAAATCCAAGAGCTGGTCCATCCTTAACTAAATGTCCAGCCTGAGACTCTGCTCCAAACCAAGACATGGAGGGAAGTTGGGCCAATCTGGTCTGACCTGAACTTGCTGTTCTGACAACCCAAAAATTTGTTCTCCCGTTACAGTGGAATAAAGCGAATTTAGTGGCCAAATTGGATTTTATGTGCATTTGAGTCCACAGAAGAGTGGACTAAAGTGAAACTGGAGATCCACAGGAGCTGGAAGGAAAGGGATATATTTATTTTGTTTATGTCACCCTTGGAAGGGGTAAGTTGAGTTGCTCTCACAATGGAAGACCATGGATCTCTCTGTTCATAACCCACCCCTGCCCAGCTGCTCCCATGGGATTCACAAACACACCCAATAGCAGATCCATCAATATACTGGAATAAAATCAGTCAGTGTCCTCAGGAGCAGGACTTGCATCCCACTGTTTTGCAACATTTGCTCATGTCACAAATTCAGGCACCTGGGAGCCAGGAGGGCTGAGCTCATCCTTGTCTGGGCTGCCTGAGACAGCAGGAGGATTTTGTCCCCTTGTTTCTGCAGTGAACCGGGGAGTTCCTCTGGAATACCACTTGAGAGGGTGTGACCATGGCAGGTTCAGCATCCACAGACAGCATGAGGTGTGTCAGCTCATGAAACCATGTGATAGTTTGGGTTGGAAGGGACCCTAAAGACCATCCTGTTCCAAGTCCTGCCTTGGGGCTGGTGTCTGAGCCTCAGCTGCAGCAAGCAGTGAACAGAACAGGAGGAGTGGGACAGCTCACCAGCCACGGGGCTTCTCGTGGTTGCCTAGTTGGAGGTGTTTCACTCTGTGCTGGATGCAACAGGAACTCCTCAGCCTTTGGTTGTATCTTTAGAAGGGCGCAGTATTCCCACCAGTCCTATATCCTGCTTTCCAGCCCCAAGGATCTCATGGACAGCTTGTAGCACCTCAGATAGCAACAGCCACATGTTTGGGCAACTGAACTCAATGTGTCAATTCTAGTCAGCCTCTACTGAAAGCCGTGAGCTACCAAGGAAGAACTCCTGACCCAAAACTACCAGTGCTGAAATACTTCTATTTTCTGCCAGCGAATTCTCCATCAACACCTTCCCAAGGCCAGGCTGGAGAGGGCTTGGAGCAGCCTGGTTGAGTGGAAGATGTCCCTGCCCATGGCAGGCTGTGGTATTGGATGATCTTTAAGGTCCCTTACAGCCCAAACTATTGCGTGAGTTTATGATTGTATCCCAAAATGTGATGTGGGGAATCCCCCTGCTGCCCTGGCTCCAGACCTGTGCCCTCACTGGGCAGTGATCCTCTGGGCCCAGGTGAAGCCAGGTGAGGGAGGTGATGGCACAGTTCTCTTTTTGGTTTGTGCTCTGGGACTCCTGAGATGCTGAACTCCATGGTTGTCGTGCAAGGAACATCAATGGCTGGTGGGTGGCTGTCTGGAAGCAGAGTGGAAGCTGTTTGTTGAATATGTAAGGAGGATTATATATGTGTGCAGCTCACCTGGAGATTGGCTGAGTTTGGCACCTCATGAAGATCCAACCACCTCCTTGTCTCATTTTGGTTTTCTAAAACTCTTTCCCCCACCACACTGGGAAATCAGGATTCATCCTTCCCCTCTCCACCCTCTCCTTCAATTTGAGGTGAGTGATTCAAGTCACAATATCTTAGAAATTCTAATTGGCTCTGGGTGTTTTTTCAAATTGCTTCTTGATTTTTTAAGATGGGATAAGTAAAGATTTCAAACTAAGTTTCAAGTGCAAATTATAACCCACCCACCCCGCTTCGATCTCTACTGCATTTCCAGCAACATTCCCAGTTGGGTTTGGATGGGATCATGGAGAGCTATGGAAAGACGCCACATGGATTTGGGTTTAGTGCCTGTTCCCAGTGCTGCCATGTTACCCCTTTGAGCAGCTGCACAAACAGCAATGGCACGGAGGCCTTGGAGGCCCAGAGCTCGAAGGAGTTTCTAAGGAGCATTTTGCTTCCTATGACTATGGCTGCAGGAAGCTGAAAGAATGGAGAAAGGCATTTTCTGTCAAAGCCAGAAATCAGTCTAAACTTGCAGAGTGGATTGGGACACCTGAGTCATCCTGCTCCTAAACTTCACAATGCAGGTTTTTCTGGGGAAAAATTCCATTTTAATTTGGAGCTAGTTTATTGCTGGCTCTCTGTGTGTGTTTCTTGGGAAAGGACAATGTACCTACCCTGCTCTTCTCCTCAACGCCCACTCCATGGACTTGAACCCATGCTCAGTGCAAGGGCCTTGCCCCCCAGCCCAGCTCCCATACCACTCCACAAATCTTTCATCTCTCCTTTAGTGCACTGGGATTCTGCGTAAGGCCTTGCAACAGAAGAGTTGGCTCCGATGGAGAAGTGAGGAGGGTGAAGAGCGGAGGACACAGGGATGAGATGTTAGAAGGGGGAGGAGGGGAGAGACCACAACGCAAGACCTGTGTTTGTACTGCCTCCTGGAAGATTCTGTTTTGATGACCATGAAGACCCTGCCAGTAGAAAGAAAAGAGAAGGGTTTTTTCCAAGTGAATCAGCTGAATATCCACTACAGCACAGGAGCCCCAGCTCCCACTGGCACAGCTCTGCTGACTCTCAGCAAAACACTTCCAACGGGAGACACTGAGATGTCTGTGAGCATCAGGAGGGTGGCTGTACTGACACCCTCAACCCTTGAATGTGACTGCAGTCAGCAGTGGAGGCAGCAGGAGACCTCTGAGGTGCCTGCAGAAAATCAGACTCCTATCTCAAAGACCTTTTCTGGTTAAAAGTGTTTCAGGGGTGAGGCAATGTAATGACTGAGGCAGGGACTCAGACCAGCAGGGAATCTGAATTGTTTATTCAAAGAAAGGAGCTGGTTTTATACACTGTTTCAAGGCACAGTATTTCCTTACATGGTAATTCTCACTAAGCGACCTATCATACATCACCAGGTCAGCAACATGCTTTCTTAATGCTCTTCTGTGGTGTGATCTGTGCTGTTCACCTGTCAGCTTCAGGCAGGCTCCTCTCTCTGCAGGGCTCTGCCTGGTGGCACCTCCTGTCCCCCAAGGTCAGGCAGAGACAAGCCTCTCTGTGCAGTCCTGTGCTTCTTTGTGCTCCTATGTCCTTCTGCAGGTGCATGCCACAGCCTGCCGCTCAACTCCATCCTGTCTCTTCCCACAAGGCAAGTCTCACCATCCAGGGCACAGGAATTTCTTTGACCACCTTAGGTATGAGGAAGGCTCAGTCCTTCCAACACTCATTTCCTGACTGGGGAGACACAGAGAGCAGCTGGTGGGTGTCTGAGATGTGCAGTGTCCCCCAGCAGAAATGAGGGAATAGTGGGACAGTTAGTCCATTACTTCTATGTCCTTCTTCCTTTTCATTCAGCTTTTTTTGAAGGCTTCAGTTTCTCACACGGTATGCTATAAATGATTGTTTGGGGCTTTAATGCTCTGTGTAACTGTATAATTTCCAGAACAAGAGTCAGAGGTTGCCTTTGCTTTTTCTTTCAAAGTATTTAAAAAAATAGGTACTCCTCTCAAAAACACTGGTCATATTTTCTCTTGAGAACACTAACTGAGTTATTTCCAGACTCATCCTTTCATGAGGTTTCATTCTGCTGTAAATCTCTTAGAAACAGATGCTGGCAGTCTAGAAAAGATAGCAAATAATATTTATATTTTGTATTAGTGAAGGAACAGAAAAATATGCTTGTGTGGCATCAGAGAAATAAACTACTTTTGGGCCCATTAGTAACTAAGGAGGTTGTTAGCCAGCTTCAGATGGGAGCAAAACTGTATTTATATAATTTCAAATCAATAATTTTACATAATTTTTATTCCCGAGTCTTCAAAAAGATGGTCAGAGAGTTGTCCAGCACACTGAGATTAAATACTAATGAGTGGGAAATCCTTCCTTTGGGGAACTGCAGAATCTAATGGAGCTTTGTGCAGAGAAGAAAAGCAGGATGTCACAGACCGCATTCACTAATAGATGCCTGTCAAGGGCAACATGATGGGAACACTGATCTTGGGATCTAGCAAATTATGAACTGAAGGCTGGGAATGTTGTGCCATTCATTGACTGAGGCCGTCTCTGGTCAAGAGGATTTTCAGACTCAATTTACAGTTTGTAGAGTTTGATTTCTGAAAGACCTTTGGCTTAGCACCAGTTAAAAGATCAGCATCGAGCCAAAAAAGTCTTTGTCAGCCCAGCTGGACTGAGAAAAGATATCATCTGTCCTGGCAAAGCCAGGTTTGCCAGTGCTGATGAAGCAGATGAATAAAGAGCTGCCAGAAGGAACCGTCTTTAGGAGGGATGTTATTGGCGGAGAGCTGCAGAACCACAACCAGGTCATGGAATCATGGAATTCCAGAATGGGTTAGGAGGGGCCTAAAAGACCATCTTGTTCCAATTCCCTGCCATGGACACCTTCTGCTAGAAGATACCTCTCTGCTGATTCATTACCGCTGCTGAAGCAGATGGAAAATCACATGCAACCAAGTCATGTGCAAAGCTCAATAATTTAGAGAATATCAAAGAAGAGAAGACAAGCCAGTGATTGCAACTCTCCCATAAAACTAGCCTGTTCTAATCCATCTCTTTATGCCTCTTCCTTACCTTCATGTCTCCTAAACCAGTTAAGGACAAGCCAGGCTTACCTGTGGGGGGAATTTGACAACTCAGAAAATAAACCTACATGAGCAGCAAACACCAAATGTGCCGAAAGGGCTAGAGGCAACAGAACCAGAAATGCCCAGCTAATGAATGTGTGCTGCCCTGGCCCTGCCTACATGGACAGCTCAGGTGCTGCCAGCATTTGTGGTCTTGAAAAGAAGGTGAAAATTCAGATGGGACTGAGACCAGGTGTGATTGGAGAGCTACAGAAAACATCACACCGTGGGAGACTTACAGACGTCAGTCTGGCTTCTTGTTCAAAAAGGGGAAAAAAATTAAAAATATAAAGGAGGCAGCTTGAGAGGCAATTTGATCACAGTGAATAAGTGTCTCCCTGCAGAGAAAATACAAGGTGCTCGAGTGCTCTTGAATGCAGAGACAGAAGCACTGGTGAGGATCTGAACCAGGGCAGCTTTGCATTGGAAATGAGGCACAAGGTTTTTCTGCACTGAGCATGACTAATCCAGGCAACACAGACTAGCCATCCTTCTGCTGTTTCCAGAGCAAAGCTGGGTGCTATTCCAGCAGCAAGGATCAGGCTCAAGAACTCAATGATATGAAAATTGAGTAGTGACTCTGCAGTCCTACCTATGGGTTCCAGTGGGATGGCATCCTCCTGGTGAGCAGCAGTCATACTAGTCCATGAACCTGCGTGCAACAGTCCAGGAATGGGGCACTAGATGTAGATGTTGCACCTACTCCAAAAACTCAAAACAAAGTCCAGCTTCTGCCTTTAGCTTCCTCCTCCCAGAAACATGGGGTGATTCCCAGATTTATACTCCAATAACATAGAGTCCAGGTTAACTCCTGCTGCTATCCTGGGGGGACCCACCAGCCGGGAATGACTCAGCCTGAGTGGGAGAAGGCACTGAGCAAGTGGCACTGGGGGATGACTCACAGGGGGGGTGTCTGCAGGGCTGAAGGCAGCAAAGGAATTCGCCTTCTCCAGCACTGGGTGGTGTAACTCAGGTGAAACTTTACCTTTTCCATCTGTAATGAAAAGTAAAAGCAGCCAGGTCTGAAGTACCTGGATATTGAAGCCCTCTCTGGGCAGAGCACTCTGAAATGCCAGTTTAGCTCATTCCAGCTACTGCAGCTGTGGGTTTGGCTGCCCCACAGAGTGTTTCCTGTCATATTTCCAAACTAGCATCTCTGATGAGGGAGAAATTCCTGCAGTCTCTGCCTGGGCAGGCTGCCAGACAGCAACAGCTTCCTGCTGTTCCGAGGAAAACCTCATTCTCCTTCCAGCACCCCTTCCCGGGCACTGCCTGCTGCACACCCGGGACCTCCTGGCAACTTCTGCTCATCCTGAGGACTCTTTATCATGATTAAAAAAAGCTGCATTCTGCCTCTGATGAAAGCCAGTTCATCAGATACACGCTAGAAACAGCATAAAACTCCACAGAGGAGTTGATATCCCCCTTCCGGAGTTCCGTGTGCTTAAATGAAGTCTTGCTGACTAATTAAAAACCCTTCATCCATCTCATAAACATCCTGGAATCACTTTTCTCACTGACTGAATTATTTAAGAGTCATTCTCTCTGGATTCAAAATGATTGTTTTGGTGTTGCATTACTGCAAGTTCAGTGTGGTGAAAACCCTTTGGCCTCTGAGGAACTTCCTTTGAATAATAAACAAACACAGAAATGCTGTTGCTCTGCATTCAGAAAACTTCCTTCAGTGGAACCTGCACCTGGTCCTGGAAATCAGTGAAGCAGATCCTTTAGGGACACCTTTCCTGCATTTGTGCTGGAAGAAGTGCATCAAATAAAATGAGAGAAGGGAGAAACTCAAAGCTTCAGTTGGATCCTAGAATGGTTTGGGTTGGAAGGGACCTTAAAGATTACCTAGTTCCAGCCCCCTGCCAAGGCAAGGACACCTTCTGCTGGACCAGGGTGCTCAGAACCTCACCCAGCCTGGCCAGCTTGACTAAGCAGACCCAGAAATCGTACAGCATAACCAAGAGCCTCATAAGGGACTGAGGGTGATGAACAGGGTGAGGAGGAGGCAGGAGATGTTTAATTAGGCATTGCCACGATGCAAGATAACTGTGGCATCACAACCCAGTGGGCCACCAGAGACAGATTTGGGGACTTGCAGGGTATATCTGTGCAACTGAACATGGAAAGTCCCTGCTAAACTGCTCCATCAGGTTCCCAGGTTGGTCTCCTCTGCCTCTCCAGCTGCACGTCATCGATTGAGAAGGTGGCAGCTGGACACAGTAGGACAGTCAGGACTGACAACAGTCAGGGCTGGCTGAAGCCCCCAGGAAGATGTGTTTGGAGGCCTGGAGTCCAGCCACAGCTGCTGCTGTGTGATGGTGTTGTTGGTACCCTGCAGCCTACTTGGGGGATGTCCCCCTGAGATCTCTTCACCTGCAGCAGATCCGCCCATGGAGAAAGAAACTTCTGTAGTTATGGCTGCAGCTGCATAGGTAAACTTCTTGCTAGCCCAGTCTTCCCAAATCTGTTTTAAATTCCTCCCCTTTTCTTGTTTGTGATGATTTTGGTAGGGTTTGGCCCACCAGCACAAGAGCAAGACTTTCAATTCAGGCAAAGCCCCACACCCGCAGCAAGAAATGGGCTTAAACTTAGAATCATGGAATATCCTGGGTGGTAAGGGCTTCCCAAGGATCATTCAGTCCAATCCCTGGCCCTGCCCAGACATCCCAGCAATCCCACCCTGGGCATCCCTGGCAGAGCTGTCCAAACACTCCTGGAGCTCTGGCAGCCTCGGGCTGGGGCCATTCCCTGGGGAGCCTGGGCAGGGCCAGCACCCTCTGGGGGAAGAACCTTTCCCAATATCCATCCCAACCCCCCTGGCACAGCTCCAGCCATTCCCTGGTCCTGTTCCTGTCACAGGGAGCAGAGATCGGAGCTGCCCCTGGGGAGGAGCTGCAGCCCTGCTGAGCTCTGCCCTCAGCCTCCTCTGCTCCAGCTGAACAATCCCAGTGCCCTCAGCTGCTCCTCATGTGGCCCCTCCAGACCCTTCCCCGTCCTTGTGTCCGTCCTTTGGACCCTCTCCAACAGTTTTAGTTCTTTCTTACATTACTGTGCCCAAAGCTGCCCCTGGCACTCAAGGTGGGGCCCCTGCAGCCCAGAGCAGAGCAGGACAATCCCCTCCCTGGCCTGGCCTCTCTGATGCCTCCCAGGACATGGATTTCCCTCCTGGCTCCAGGGCATTGCTGACTCAATGACCTTGCCATTGACCAGGAGCCCCAGGTCCCTTTCCCAGAGCTGCTCTCCAGTCTCTCATTCCCAAGGCTGTACAGGGCACCCCTGGATGTACCACACACTTTAGAGAGAAAAGCACTTCCCACCCTCTCAGCTTTTTGGGCCATGAATGACATACCCAGAGTTCACATTTCCTGGATCAGGCAAGTCGATGCCAATGGCAAGGAATGATGTTTCCAAAATGACTTTCATAACATGGGGAAGTGATTGAACAAGGCATTTCACATGAGCACTATCACTTTACCTGTCTCACATTCACTCTGGGATTGCTAAGCGTCATACATCAAATGCAATTTAATTTCAATTACAATTTCTCTGATAAAGCTTATGGCTTCTTTCCCCACCCCCCCTTGGAGCACGCTCATGCAGTGCTGCTCTCACACACACAGCACAGGGCACGTGCAGAAAGAAGAAAATCCAATATATTTCTGTATTTCTGGGGCACTAACTAGGAGCTGTGCTGCATCACCCCCCTTCATACACTTGTGGCATATTGAATAAGTAGGAACATTATCAAATGAACATTGCTCATAATATTAGGACTTAATAGATTCCCATGGGAAGGAGTCACAGTTCTGACTGTGGAGTATGACTTCAGGAGTTCTGACTTCAGTATGACACTTTGGAAGAATCAGAAGGCAGAACATCCCTTCATTTGACTGGTACTATGCTTGGAAATCTGCAGAAAATTGTGCTGATTCCACTGAGGCTGTAGAGTCACTGCAAAGTGTCTGTCTAGAACATATAAAATGGGTATTTATCCGTTCTACAGAAGGCATCCACAAGGCTTTGGATGTCCAATGTCAGCCGGGAGAGTCAAGGAAAGGAAGAAGTGTTGGCATCTACCCAGATCCATGACAGATGACCAGGGAGCTGAAAGCAGGAGGGTACAGCGTGAGCAAAGGCATGTAAGGAGAGAACTGAGGGGGACAACAATTTGGTTATCTCTGTCACCAGCTGACCCTTGCATCCTGTTGGAGGTGACAAGGGAGAGCATTGGAAAGGAAGCATGTGGGAGCTGCCTGCACACATAGGTTTGGCCATCAGGAGTTGCTTGGCTGGAAACTCTACAGTCAGCAGCCAGGGCAAGAGTGATGATGGCACTCGTGAGCCTCCTCCTGGGACTGCCTCCATCTCCGGCAGGGAATACTTTTGTCAAGACAGTTAGGGGCAGAAATACACTTTCTAATGCAGCAAAGGTCCCGCAGGTCCCTGTGGAGCAGAGCAGTTGTCACAGCTGGTCCCAGCGGCAGGGCTCTGCTCTGTTCTGGACCTGGTGCTCCACCTGTTCCTCCAGCACTGCTCAGATTCTCATCTGATCCTTTGGATTTGATCTTTGTCTCTGCCAATTCCCTCTACCAAGAGGGAAATCACCAGCAGCCTGGCTGAGGCAAATGTGTCTCTGTTACCGATAAGTAAGATTTTATAGAAGAGAGGCCTCATAAAATCAAGGTTCAGGCTTGTTATTTGGCTAAGTAGGAAAGGACTATGGAAAAGAGACTCAGCTGAATTAGGGGTAGAAAAACATTAGGGTTACATAACCATCGCATGTTCACATCATGGTATATGGTGGTTGGTTGAATTATGTTTGTTATAATTTAAAAGTATGGAATTGATAACTGGCTAATGGCTTAAAAACACCAAGTTTTTTGAATAAAGTGGCTCTCCTTTGCACCTGCCTGGGGACTTTGCGTCACTACGGACCCTCACCTCACTCTGTTTGCGAGGGAAAAGTCCCTCCATCCCAGCCCACCCTGGGAGACAGCCTTGTGAGTGGAAGCTTGGCCCCATTACCAACAGTGTTGGACCCTCCCCAGTGGTGTGGGCTGGTTTGCAGTGAGACATCCAACAGCCGCTGTGTGCAGTCCTTGGAAAAGTCAGCTGTGGATTTTGATGGAATGTTAGGCACCTGTCCCATCCTCACCTGCTCTGCAATGTGGGGATTTAGGAGGGGACACACTCAGCTGTGTCCAGCTCTGCTTTGAGGGGGTGGCTCAGACTCTGCATTTCAGACACTCTTTGTCTGTAGCAGAACTGCCTTCAGCCACTGAACTAAAGTCATTGACCCTGAACTTGAGGAAGAACTTTGCTGCATGGGTGACCACAGGCAGGAACAAGTCACCCAGGGAGGGTTTGGAGTCACCCTCACTAGAGACATTCCAGAACCCCCTGTGACATCCTGTGCCACATGCTCTGAATTTGCTCGAGCTGGACCAGATGACCCACTGTGGTCTCTTCCAACGTGATCCATTCTGTTATTCTGTGATTCCTTGGGCCCTCTGATGCGTTGTCCATGTCTTCATCCAAATCCAGCCGGTCCAGGTGAATGAAGGATGCTCCCTCCCTGGTCTGTTGGTCCCAACGACCTGCTGGTTGCATATTCCCTGCGAACACCCCACGGTCCTGCAGACCGTCACAGTCAGAAAACCTCTGCAAATCACCGTGGAACAAAAGCAGCTGATTCCCAGTTCACCTGAGAGAGCCTCTTGTCTCCTGCTGGTACCAACTCCAGAATCCCCCAGGGAAAAGCCATTATTGAAACAGCAGAAATGGAGAAATAAGTTCCTACGTGCTGAGATATGCACAGAGAGCAACAAAGGCATTAAATTACTTCTTTAGGATCACCTTTTTTGCTGGTAGGATCTGACTGAGATTTATTGGCCTCCAGGTAATATCAAAGAGTCCAGCGATGTGCTGTAGCTCCCCAGCATCCCCCAGACCAGGGTCTGATACCTGGCTGGTTTTCTTAATCTCCATTGCTCATGAAGCATCAAAGCTGGAAACCCAACACTCCCACCCACCCCCAATTTCAGAGCCAATAATAACCCAAAATATTTGTTGACACAGCCAGGCTATCTCCTGCCACGAACCAGTGCCTCTGATTGGCTTTTTGCCCCCTGGCTGAGGTGTCCTGGTGTCACAGCTGAGCAAGGGAATCTCCCTCCAGCTTTCACTCATTCACGCTCTCTCTGTCTGCTGCTTTTAAGTGGGGACTTAACACATTGCAGCAGGGAACTTGTCACATTATATCAGCAGAGCATCTCTGGATAATTCCCTTCCATCAGCTCAACCAGATCTCATTTTTTCAGGAAGGTTTTAGGAAATTTTTATAGGTGTTATCCAGAAAATAACTCTGATTTTCACAGTAGAGTTTTCTCACAGACCAGCCACTCCTTCACTCTCTGCTTTTGGTCCATTCTTTGAGCTGATTTTTTTCCCTATATCTGACAACTTTCTTCTGTCTTGAATTCACTGACGGTTTGATTCATCTGATCTAACAGATGTCTTGTTTGGGGTGGGAAGGAGTTTAAGGTGACCAGTCCCAGTGAGGAGACCTCCATAGTGGAAAAGTACAGCCTTTCCCCACCAAGCAATATAAAAGTTAAAACCAAATTAACTGAAAGGAAAAGGTGAAATATGTCATTTCACTATATGAAATATATCAGTGCCTTTAGAAACCTCTCCCATGCTCACTACCAAGATGCCCTTAGGCCTTTTCTGCTGTGAACCAATTCCATTTCCTGCTGAATGGTGTTTTCCAGCCCCCAAATCATTCTGTGTTAAATATTCCCAGTTCCAGGCTGGTTTAACGGCAGGAGATATCCATAGATCAGTCTGTCTCATCCCTCCAGCCTGGTGATTACATGGAAGATGGATGGGCTGGGTAATATCCACAGAGCAGCTATTAGGTGGTCTGGGGCTGCTCCAGGTCTCTTGGCTGGAATAACGAGGTTAATCACACAGACTCCTTTCCCTGTGATTACTTTGGTGGCTTAGGCTCCCCCCTCACCTTCATCACAGCAGCACAAACACAGCAGAGACTCCCCTGGGCGTGGCATGGGGGAGATCCAGGCTCTGAGCTTATCCTGCTATTGGGAAACTGGATGATTTCAGCTTCCAGACATGGATTTAGGGATGGAACTGCTTGAGCCATTACCCAGAATCCCACGGCCAAACGCTGGTCTGCATCAACAGGGATTTCCTTCCCAATCTGTGAAGGGAACTGCAGCCCTAGAAAGCTCATGGCAGAGTAAAACTAAGGCACAGTTGAGTGCTTATGGAGATTCCCATGAAATAAAAGCAACTTGAAGGACCAGAGCAGCACCCAGATCTGACGGCGCCATAGGGAACAAGGGCTGATCACAATCAAGATGCACAGAACTGTTTTTCCCACCTGTGAAGCTAAGTGTTCCTGAGGCCCGGCTAACAGGGTGTTGTAGTTCAACCTCTGAGCATGGGGGCTGGACGAGATGACCTTTGAAGTTCCCTTCCAATCTAGACCATTCTGTGATTGTGTGATTAGATGGCAGAGCCTTGCAAGTAACTCTGGAATTTGTCCTCTCCCCCATGTAGGAAGGGATGGAGGTGCTTCAGAGAAGGAGCTCCCTGACCTACCTTCCTTCACCGGAGAGCAGGATGTTCTCTGGAACTGCTGCTACACGGGATTCAGCTGGGAAGGCAGTTCAGTGCCCTGGGAAGAGCTGGGATGCAGTGGGATCCAGTGCTGGCTCAGCATGTTGGCAGCATGACATAAATCATCGCTTCTCCTGCCCGTGCTGCTGCTCTGTGTGCTGGGAGTGCAGGACACACACCCTCTGTACTTGTACCACCAGATAATAAATGTCTGGTCCGTGCCCGGAGACACTGACAGATTGGAGACTCATTTTGTCCTGACCTCCTTGCACATGGAGGAGGATTCAGCCCAGGTGGAAGCCATTCTGACATAATTCATTCAAGGACAAGGACACAGCCCTCCTCTTTCAAGAAATTTTACTTTGCTAAGGCGTATTTTAGATCCTTTACCCAGCATCTAAGGCTTCCAAGACTGTAGTTCATCACTCAGAGGCTAGACTAGGCTCCCATTTAAACCCCAGCAGCCCAGAGTGGCTTTTATGCTCATCCTTGCATCCTCCTGGTCCAGAGGAGCAAAATGAACTTGTGGGGACACCCTGACTGGACCTTGTCAATGGGCGGAAAAGAGACCTCTTGTCAAAGCCACAATTCACTCAATCCTGAACCTGTACAAAGTGATGAGTAGGTGATGCTATCAGAGCTGGCACTATCTGGCTGGGATTAGCTGTCAGAAAGATAAACCAGCACGAGTAACTCCAGGAATGGAGAAGAACCACAAATAACGTTCCTGGAGACCCCAGTGAGTGTCCCGAGCAGCTGCTGCACTCCCAGTCTGCCTCCCCACCCCCTCCCCTGCCTGGGCCACACAGCTAATTTTAGGTTAAAGGCCTTTTATTGCTTGGCAAGCCTCTGGAATGCTCCAGGCACTCTATAAGAACTGGGCTGATCCCTGTGGCTTCCCAGAGGGAAATGTTTTGGTGGGTTTGAGGGCACAGAAGGGACAGCTTCCTGCGAAGCAGCCGTATTTCCTGCCATCTGCCCTTGGAAGTACCAAGGAAAACATCTCCTGGACCAGAACTTTTCAAAGGGCATTTCTGTGCCTCACTCAACCGGTTTTGGCAGCTTCAGCTTCAGGGGAGCCTCTCACCTGATGCTCAATGCGTCTCTTACTGACTAGAAGGCCTTAGTTATTAAAAAGCCTAAATCTCCATGTGATTTATTAAAAACAAAATAAATAAATGCACTTTGGGGGTTTTACCCTCTTACATTGGTATCTTTGGGTCACTTTGGGCCTTTATTTCCTGACTTTCCTGTGTGAATGGACAGTGACCATTCCTGCAGGGTCAGGAGCTGGAGCATGAACACAGATCAGTATTTTGGGACTCAGAGTAAACCCAAGCAGCAAAAACACCTCCGTGCCAAGAAAGCAAATAAAGCTAGTTCCTTCCCATGTGAGGGGAATTCATGGACACAGTGACACCTCTCATAGCAGCAGCAAAGCTTTCAAGGGCAAGCAGCTCACTCAGTCTTAGATGGACAAACTGCTCAGTGCCTTTACTGAGGACACCCTCCACCCAGAGGCAACTCTGGGCAGACCAGAGCACTGATGCCAAGCTGGAGCCAAACCTTGTCAAATTAATTAATTTAGATGCTTATTCTCGAGTTAATGGGAATGTGGAGGCTTTAGCTGTGTTGAGTCATCCTGTGTAGCTACAAAATCTAAGCAGGAAAAGACCCATGAGGCCATGTCCCTGCTCTGGAGTGGATGTGGTTGTGTTGGAAAGCTCCTGAGCTGGGCTGACAGACTGAGCCTGGCAGACCTGACTGTGGCTTTCACCTGCTCACGGGTAAAAGTGCTGCCAATGCACCTTCCTCTGGCACAGGAACAGAGGTGGCTCCGGCTGCTTCCCATTCCCTTCCTGCATGGAAGATGTAACCCTGCCATTTTCTGTGGGGCTGCTTTCTGTGCCATCTCTCTGGAAAATTGGCAAAACACAAGCAGCAAGATTGATTGTGGGATTGAATTAGATGTCAAGGATGAAGCTGCACATCTCAGCCCTGCTCCAGGGTCCCAAAACCCTGGAGCCTGTCAGCTGTGCAGCAGGCAGGAAAAATCAGGGGAAAAAGAATGGGAGGAAACAATGAGCTGCAGCAGATATCTGTCAGTGCAGCCACGAGGGCTCTGCTATTGGATGGAATTGCAGTGGTGAGAGGCTCCGGGATGGTGTTCCATCTCCCAGCTCAGCACAGCAAATGCCAGGTGGCTGGGATAAGGTGAGGACTGTCCTTGTCCAGTGCATGTCCCAACCATGGCAGGGACTGGTGACCTCACACAGTCTGGAGCTGGCCCTGGGAAACCAGACCTTCCTGCAGCCCTGCATCAGCATGCATGAAGTCTGACCAGACTGCATTTTCCCTAGTGAAAATCATTCCTCCCAGCAGGAATTCCCTGGTAGCCTGAGGTCAAAAAGAAGCCTGGATGTGGGAGATGCCTCTGGCTTCCCATCCCAGAGAACTTGGGATCTGCACCGGGGAATTGGAAGAGTCAGGCAGCAAGGAGGAGAGATTGGCAAGAGGGAGGTGCTACTGTTCAGATAGGAAAGGAGGAAAAGCAAGACCTTTTCTCNGCCCAAACGCCTCAGCCGGGCTTTGCTGCCAGCCTTCCTCTCCTCTCCTCTCCTCTCTTTTCTCATTTTTTTCTGCTCTGAGGGCAGCTGTTCCCTGTTCTTGGCTGCTCCACAGCAGTCACTCAGGCAGTGCTACAGCAATGGTCCCCGTGCCTGCGGGGATCACCAGCTGCCACATACAAACTTCCCATTCACACACATGGTGCCACCACAACACATGCAAGGACATATGAGGAAAGGGGAAATAAATCTCTGTGCAAACTGGATCCCTTTTGGCAGAGCAGTTTTGTGATTTCCTCTTTCCCCTGTAATAAACTGCAGCCCTTTGGTTGACCCTTTATTTACTCCTAAAGAAGGAAAAATCCTGACTGAGCAATGATGGAGTAAAATATGCACGAGGAATAGTTACCAAACAGCCAAAACCTTAAACTCTCTGGGACAAAACATTATGTATATATTGATAATCTCTGGGCTTCTCATAGAATGAGAGACTTTATAGAACAACAGGGCAAACCCAAAGACATCCTAAATAAATGACTGGCCTTTATCCCCAGGTGAAGCACTGAGGACCTACAGGATCATAGTTAACATGTGCCTGGAGAAAAACATTTGAAAGAGGATTTTTTACCTATGTGACTGAATTATTTTATAACTGCAACTATTAAACAAGGTACTCACACTACTTCCCACATCACCTGCACACTGGTAACAACCAGAGAAACAGAGATGGTGGAAAGTTTTTGGCCTCGTCAAATGTCAGGAGATTATCTCTGAGATTATTGTACAGAAAAGATGCGACTCAAACACATAAAGAAAATGGGCTGAGGGGTCATGAACTGAACAAGACTTTGCCTGACTCTTTTTGGCTGCATGTGCAAACCCTTTAGTACCAGCACCATCCACAGGAGCAGTGAATGTTTCCCAAGGGCCATCTCAGGAAGATGGTGCAGTGTCTCTCCTCAGACAGTGGCTGAGTCCAATTTGAGGCTGCATCACCCTGCAGGCAGATGGAGCAGAGGCCCTGAAGGAGCTCTCCAGGGAGAATTCCCCTCTGGAGTTCCATCCTCACCAGGGTGCCAGTCTCCATCACACTGAGCAGCTGCTCCCAGTGCCGGACGCCAATACCTCCAACACATCCAGCGTCTGCCTTCCCTCCCTTCCCAGCACAATGGCTCACGCTGGCTGGTGCCTTTGCTCCAACCCACCCTCTAATTAAGGCACAAGAGAAGGAATGGGAAATCCTCAAAAAATCCCACCAACAGTTTCTCATAGAAAAGCTTCAGCCCAACCTGAGCAACCAGTGCCTGGTCCAACCTCTTCACCCCCTTCCCTGCATGGTCCTGCTTGGCCCCCCAAGCCCTGAGGACACCATGACAGTTTGTCTCTGACCTTTGAGCCAGTGCAGAGATGTCTTTTATAGAATTTTACATTACATTTAGAATTTTATTTCATTTTAGTTTTGCTGCTTTTTGTTGTCTGTGTTGAGGCCCTGTGCGTCATCTCTTCTCAGTTTTATTTGATTGCCTTTTGGAGATGAGGAGATTAATATTTCATCAAATGTACAGGGAATAAATAACCAGCTTTGAAAGATATCCAGAACCTTTCCTGCCTTGATGGGCATTCACAGACCTGAGGAGTGGGGAGGTATTTTTACCACAGGCTATTTCTGAGGATGTCACAATCCCTCCCATGATCTCTGCAAGACCACCCATGACATGTCCATGTCCATGATGCTGTGGGGTTATGCCCAAAGGTGTGAATGCAACACTCTAGATAGGCCCATTCCTGTGTGGGACAGAGGGAGGGCTCAGCCTGGAGAAAAGGAGGCTCAGGGGGGACCTTGTGGCTCTGCACAACTCCCTGACAGGAGGGGACAGCCGGGGGGGTCGGGCTCTGCTCCCAGGGAACAGGGACAGGAGGAGAGGGAACGGCCTCAGGCTGGGCCAGGGGAGGCTCAGGTTGGACATCAAGAGGTATTTCCTCATGAAAAGAGCTATTAAGCATTGCAAGGGGCTGTCCAGGGAGGTTTGGAGTCCCCATCCCTGGAGGTGTCCAAGGAACACCAGGACATGGTACTCAGTGCCCTGGGCTTGGTAACAAGGTGGGGATGGGGCACAGGTTGGACTCGATGGTCTGGGAGGCCTTTTCCAATCTTATGATTCCATGATCCATGCAAGAGCCTCTGTACATCCATGTACATCCATGTACATCCATGTACATCCATGTACATCCATGTACATCCATGGAACTCATACATCTGCAACCACACCATGGCCAATGCAGCAAAGTCATGATGGGTCCCTGGGCTGTCAAACAGACACAGCCACAAAGAGGATCAAAGCTGACAGGGTTGTGCATCTCTCTGTCACACAGCGTGTGAAGACAGAGTCACTTTTGGCTGGTGCATTGATAGGATCAGTTTCCAGAATAAAACCATGGAGTTTTTCCCAACCACAAACCACTGTGATCTGTTTGATGGGAAATGCCAACTGCTGATTGGGAAATTTCAGTTGACTTTGCTTTGAATGAGAAAAATAATAATTATGACTTTTATTGTCATCAGTTTAGCATTTTGCCTTGAGGTTTAATTAGCTGTAAAACAAAAGCTTTTGTGCTTCTGTTCTATTCAAAATGGACACATCCTCCCAAAAGCAACTTGAAAAACATGGCAAACACTTTTGAGAAATTTGGGAAGCAAATGAGAATTTCAATTAGATCCCGGATCTTTGTGGGTTTCTTTGAGTTTGCTTGTTTTAGTTTGCAGTTGCCATGTGTTTGTTAATGTGGGATCTCCTATCAGTGCACACAGCGTGAGAAGAAGAAATGGCAGGAGGGAATTATTCTATTCGGGTAAATGAAGGAATCAGTCACTTGCTGCATGGAGCAATGAGTCAGAGTAAACCCAGATCCATGTGTCTGAGTTTTCCTTCTCCCAGCAGGATGCTGGTTTGTCTTCCTGCATGGACAACTTCTACATCTCCAGCAGAGTTTGATGGATGAAAAGGGGTCTGAAGTGTCCAGAGGCCACCCAAGCATTTTGCAAGGCCTTCAAGACCAAGAAAATCTGCCAGTCCAACTCTAGGTTAATACTCACTAAATGAGGTTGGTAACAATCTTTGGTTTCCTTCCCTGCAATATTTTCAGCAGGGCTGTGTCTTCAGCTGTCCTGCTCTTTGTCTTAGAGCAGCTGTAAAACTTGCAGGGGTGAAGCAGGTGACACAGAGCGGTCAAATACAACAGGGATACCCAGATTTGAGGCATGATATCCCATGTGGTGACCAGGAATGAGGGAAACCTCATTCTTTTGTCAGGCAGAGTTTGAGAGCATGTTCCCCTCACTGCAGGTGTAGGAGGAGGGAAAAGGACACAGGACAGAAAATCTGGAAACTAATTTTAAGAGCTGGGCAAAAAACAAGTCTCCTGAGAGAAACTTAACGTGTTGGGTTGGATTTTTTCTCAGCCTGCAGTTGCTAACACAGCCCCACGTGCTGACAGCCTGTCCTCCCCCGAGCAGCATTCCGAGCATTCGCAGCTCGACCTCCTGGGAAAGAAACAGTCCAACACACAGGTGGGGAAATTGAGGCACACTGCTGATCTCAGCTGAGATTTCAGCTGAGAAGCCAAACTCCACCCTTCCACCAAGCTGACCTAAATGTCCAGGACACTGAGGATTATTTTTTCCTACAGATGTCCCAGCGGGAAGAAAAGCCCTGCTACCGATGCCGCATGTGGGAAGCAGGGACACATTTCCCTGCATGCTGTCAGTGCACGGACTAGTCCCAGTCTCATCACTATAGTGCAGGCGGGACACATGGAGTTTTCCCAGACCAGGGGAGGGTTGGCTGCAGGGACAGGATAGGAGCAGGGCAGTGGTGCAAGTCCCACAAACAGCCCAGTAGAGCAGCTGTCATGGAGCTGCTCAGACACAGGACCATCAAACCACGTGCAGTTACATAAAATAATAATAATTTTCCAAAGGCAGCTAAGTCAGACTAAACCTCTCCTCTGCATCCTTCCTGGAGATCCAATATTTCTCTTCATTGTCTCCATCCCTAATACCCATTCCCACGTTTGTCTCTGTGCCACACCGAGGAGTTTGAGATTAACCGTGATGAATGGACTGATTTCCATGTCGCAGTGAATGCTTTATTTTTCCTTTGCCACATCTGACAAGTTGCATTTTACTATAAATCCCCTCAATTAGGTGCTTCAAACAGCAGTGCAGACTTTTCCCTGATCTATGGGGAAGGAATTATCTTCATGTCCCTGGCAACCAATTCCTTAAATAAAAATAGCTGGTGTTCACTTCTGCCTTTCCTGCATCGCCTCATACTTTGGGCACCTGAGCAGAGCATGGCCATTCCACATGTCCCACTTGGTGGCCATGGGCAGGCTGAGATGGTGAAAGACAATCCTTGGTCTCAGTGTGGGAATGAGGTCTCTGGTTCTTCCCATGGCAAGGTCCCTTCTGTCCCCTGGTTGCACAAAGCCCTGAGCAGCCCCCAAAATCAGAGTGTGTTTTGTGACCAGGAGCTGTGCCATAGACCTGCAATGGTAGAAGGTGTCTCATGGCAGGGGTTTGGAACTACGTGATCTTCCAACTCAAACCATTCCTTGGTCGTATGATGCACTCAGTTGCATCTGGGCTGCTCCAAGTTATTGAGAGCTTTCTCAAGCCATTTTTAGAAAACTTTGCATTTTTCATGGGTTTACTGAAGTGAAAGGTAACACAAGGGTGGCTCTGGAGTCTGTCTCATCCCATCCTTGTCAGGGGAGGGATGTTAAGAGACCTCAAAAACAAAAAGTTTCCTGAATTTACCGGAGCTTTATATATTTTTAGATTTCTTTGCCACAGCAGTGACACAATTGATTAAACCCAGCTAATGACAGAAGATTTATGTCTGTCTTGTTTATTCCCCTTAATTACTCAGCTGGGATGGGTCACTGGGTGCCCCCACATGCTGGGGCACAGCCCTGGCCAGTCCTTGTGCCTTGGTCCCACCGCTCAGGGAGGATCTTGATCCCTTCCTGCCCTCTTGGGTGCTCCAGAGACAAAGAGCAGCTCAGTGAAGATGGATGGAGGCTGTGGCCATGAATTCATCAAGGGACACTGTCCTCCTATTGATCCATCTGCAACCCGCTGTGGTCTGCAGCTATTCTCAGAGGCAGAGGCTGCAGTTGGGAGCATGATCCAGCACCCCAGAGGCTGGTGGTGGATGAACCATTATCAGCTAAGGGAAATCTCACACCCCTGGAAGGTGGTCCCATGGCAATGTTTTCCAGCATCCCCTCCCAGCAGTACACCTCACTGATCTTTATTTCCTCAAGGAAAGGAAGAAGCACAACGTGTTACCTGGCTGTGTGCTCTGGCTCACCTTGGGCTGATGGAGCTTAGCTCACTCCCAGGATAGGTGCAGCACCCACAGCTGGGGCACCCCCTGAACTCAGTGGGTACAGAAGGTGTGCTCTGAAACTGCCCTGGCATGGGGAAGCAAGTTTAACCCAGCCAGAAATTCATCCATCTCAGGGATGGACCCAATCCTGACCATGGCATCCCAAAGAGACAGGGGTATGTAGGATCCCTCCCAAGAGACCAGGGCACGGCTGCCAGGGGATGAGGGACAGATGTATGACAAGAGACCCTTTAAAGCCTGACGGTTATGCTGGGGGAGAAAGGAAATGTCATTATCGAAGACCTCAAGATCATCATCCAGGCTCTCCCCACACCACTGTCCCCCACCCTCCCCAGGACACTTGTCCTTCCCCTTCTCTGTCAGTTCAAGCCACTCCCCCTGCTCCTGCCCCACCACCTCTGCCCCTCCCATCACCCATCCTGCGGGACAAAGCGGTGCCGGCAGCCCCTCCGCCTCCCCCGGGACCGCTGTTATGATTAAACATCCCCCGCACAGCCCCGCGGTGTGAAAGACCCGCATCCACCTGCCCCACACCCCCGTCCTCTCGTCAGGGGCATCTCCCTCTCAAGGCAGGGCTGAAACCCCTTCCACCCCATCCCTGTGGAAGAGAAAAGGGGCTCTGCCCTCCCTTCGTGTTCACCATCCATTTTGCAAAGGGGCTGCAAAGGCTGGCGGGGGAAACCTCGCCTTGTCCCAGTTCGTCTACCAGAGCCTTGGAGTGAAATCCCCAAATGCGTAACACCCGCTCACCCTTTCATCCCCGGCAAATTCCAGCCCCAAAGCCTTTGCAGACACAAGAGAAGCCCCCAGGCTCCACAGGAGAGACCCCACAGCGTCTGCACGATGGAGCGAGAGGGGTGGAGAGGAGAAACCCCACTCCAAGGAGAGCCAGGAGGGCCCTCCCTGGGCCGGTGGGAAGTTTCTGCTGCTGAAGATGCTGAGGGAGGGAAGGAGAAAGGGGAATAAAACCAAATAGAGTTGGAAGGCACCAGGGAGGTGGAGGAAGGAAAAGGGGAGGAGGGAGAGGAGGAGGGAGAGAAGGGGGAGTGGGAGGCTGATGAGGAGGGATGTAGCCATCGCCAGGCGAGCTGGAAGGTGGGCAGCCGGCGGACCGGCTCCAGGGAGGTTATAAAAGGCAGGACCAGGACGCAGAAGGACCCGCAGCCTCCGCGCAGCCCCGCGGGGACGCGCCACGCTCCTTCGCTGGAAGCCCAGAGAATTCTCTCCCCGACAGCAGAAGCAGCCCAGTAGGAGCGGGAACGCTGCCAGCCATGCCCCGGAGAGCGCAGGGGCGCAGGTGCAGCTGAGGATGGTGTCCAGCCTACGTCCTGCCCTCCTCCTCCTCCTCCAGGTAAGATGCTTTCCTCTTCTCCCATAAGGGCCCTTCTGCCCCCTCCCCATCACCCCTGCGCCTTGCACCGCCTGCGTTCTCCGCAGTGACTTTTCCATTTCTTTAAAGGGAAAAGTAAAAGAGAAACCGCAACACAAAGGGCCCTCGGGAGAATTCCTCCAGTCGAGGCGCTGGGGCTTGGCAGGAGCTCGTGATGCTCAGAAACTATCGGGAAGGGGGGCTGAAGTGAGTGATCATTTAAAGGGGGAGAGAATTGCAGCCAGGTCCTCCTGAGCTCAGCCCAGGGCTCCCAGCGACTCCCAGCCTTGCATCTCCCAGTGCAACCAGCTGCCACCAGTTTCCGAGGCCGCTGGAGAGGCCCCGAGAGGGGGTGGCCACTCTGGGGGTGTGATGGATGTGGACAATGCAACTGCAGAGCCCAATTGTATCCCCCGTAATTGATTTTCTAAGGATGCCTCTCCTTTACCCCCCTGCACCTGCAAAGCACAAGACTTTCTCTCTTAATTTGCTCGCTGTGGAAGTGTAGCCACTACTAATTTTGCAGTTCTGCACAATATACAAATGCTTTGTCAGAAGCAATATTCCTTCTCCTTGAGGGCTTATCAAGGAGGGAAATGTTCACAGCCCAAAGCCTGTTGAAATCCCAAACCATCTGGACAAACGAGATGAAGAGGTTTCCAGTGAAATTTGGAATTTTATTTGAACAAACCTATAGTGGCAGTTAAACAAAATTATCAGTTTTTGATAAAACCTCTGTGTCAAGGGAGGGTAAAAGAGCAAATCTGCCTGGCTGGCTACAGAATTGTGTCTCAGTGGCCCAGCTGGGACTGCAGAGTTAAAACAGCAGGTAAAGTGGAGGGAGAGCCCTCCCCATTGGCATTGCTCTGGCTCATACCCTGTGGGCTGTGCACCCCACTGTTCAACTCACTGTGCATCTCACTCATCAGCTGCACCTCTGGGCCAGGAAAGTTCTCACCTAACTGATAAGAAGAGCTGATGTGCACCAGGAGACCCCCCCTGCCAAGTTGGTGTTGCTTCTAAAAACTCCTCTTCTGAACAGCTGCTCTCTCCTATCGCTGCAGCGCACTAAGCCTGATTGAAAGCATTTATGGGAGCTCTTTTGCTGTTACATTCCCTGGTTCAGGTTTTGTTTGCCTCTGATGAAAGAAATAATGGTGAGACAGGGCAGGATCTTTTCCCCCAGCCCAGGTCCTTCTTGGCCAGTCTGTGGGGACGAGCACAGACCCAGTGCAGTAAGGTCATGTTCTGGTGGGGACAGCCATGCAAGCGTGACAGCTCCTGATAACCTCGGTGAGCAAAAAGCGGTCCAAAAGAAACCCAGGGGTGCTGAGACTCAGCTCCTATCGTCTGTCAAAGCTCCTTAGGCTCAGGGGATTCCCTCACCGTCCCCAGGTGTTCCCCAAGGATATTCTTCTTGTGAAGCTGGAGCAAGAAGTCCACAAAAATCTGCCAGAGTTTAAGACAAAGCCACCCCTGTGACGGGGCTGGGACCAGGAGCGGTGGTCACAAAAACCAGTTCAGGCAAAGAGAAGCCTCTCCCAGCTGCCTCCAGAAAGGAACAGCCAATCTACCACCCTCCCCCCCCTTTGCAGTCAAGCTGTCTATTTTTCCATATAAATACATGCATTCAAAACTCAGATGCTTTTCCAGAACCAGTCCCAACCCTCTCCTAGGGACAGCATGGGCTAAAGGATCATGAAACTCCACCTGTGAGCTCATCCTTGCAGCCAGATATACCTGCAGCAGCCTCCAGCCTGTGAGTGCAGAGCCCTGCAGCAGGCCAGCTCCAACACACAGATCAAAAAGGAAAAACCTCCCCTGCAGATACTGGACTAGCACAGTTTAGGTGTTCCCCATGCACCTGGCTAGCACCTCCACTTTAACATCAGTTTGCCCATGTTACTGGATAGACAGACTAGGAGACAGGCAGCCAAGCCTGCTGCCAAGTGCTCCCTGGCATCCTGCAAATCATTTAAACAAACTGTTTAAAAATCACTTTTTTAGTCACTTAAAAAAGTGATTAAAATAAACCAGTCCACCTGCAGCTATGTCAGGAGCTGATAACATTTCTGGGGCTGATAAAACTGCAAAAGAATTTTATGAAAAATCAGAGATTGATGCCGAGGGTGGGATAGTTTCCCCTCTCCTCTCACTTGACCACCTTCAGCAGCAATAAGCCACAAAATCAACCCCTTCCCCTTCCATGCTCTAATCCTTGCGTAAGATGCAGAACTGCAGTTGCAGGACATACTGACCCTGGGGATCTCTTCCAGTCCTCGCTTTCCTTAAAAGCTGGAGTTGATTCAGTGTGTATGAAATCATCCCTGTGGTTTCGCATCTCCAACAAAGAAGTGAATGGAAAAGGCACAGCCTGTTCCCAGAATAACTACTCCGTCACCATAGGATGAATATATAGGAATATGATGAGAATATCCTGCACCACCAGCTCAACCCTGCCCTGAAATCCAGCTCTGCTCGCCCAAAATCCTGCCCAGGGTTAGCCTAGAAGTTAGTTGTGAGCGACAAGCTCAAGCTGCCATTGAGTCTGCAGGGTTTAGAGAGGCTGAATCCATGGCTTCATCTGTGAGAACAATTTTTGAACCCAAGGAAAGCACAAATCAACCCCCAAATCATGGGGTTCCCTCACCAAGCAGAGCCCAGGAGCCATTGCCTGACACCTTGGAGCTGTCACTCTTTCTGAAGATAGAATAATGTACCTGGGCTCCATCTGGTTTTTTTTCTTTTTTTCCCTAACTATATTCTGAGCTGATAGAAGAGACCCTCCTTCTCTGCTTTATCCACAGTCACCCTCCCAGGAGCAATCTCCTCCATTCCAATGGCCAAGGGCAAAGCGGGTTGGCATTTTGCAGATTACGGTCCCTCTTCCACCCTGAAATCTGCACTATCCACCCTGGAAAGGCAATGGCAAATGCAGCTTTGGTGTGGCCCAGATTTTCTGAGCTATGAATGTGAATAAACCAGAAAAAAAAAAAAAAAAAGGGGGAAATTAAATTGTGGCTGTTCATCCCAGGGCGCAGCCCTAAAAAGATGATGGGTGAAGGGGGGGTTTGGAGCAGTCAAGACACAGGGTTTGGGACAGAGCTGGAGGCAAGAATGTCCAATCCCAAACTGAAAATACCTGTCAAGGAGTTCCACACGTACAATATGCAGGAGTGTTTAATAAAATTGCCTTAGAAAAACAACCGCCCCCAGGCTTGTGTCTATCACTCCAATCTTCCTCAGCAGCCTTTGCCCCTGCAAATCCAGGTCCCATAGGAGCTGCATGGATTTAGTTGGAAGCCTTTAGCTTCCAACACCCAAATGCCATTAGTCATTTTTTCACCTGTCCCCAAAAATCCACGATTCTCTTGACAGATAAATGAGGTCAGAATTACTTATGGCAAGCGAGGGAGACCTGAGCTTAATCCAGGAAAACCTTTAATTGTTCATAAATCAGTTTTTACAGGGCATTCATCTGGCCCTGATTGATATTCTTTTGTTAGGATCTGCATCCAGCACACTCGGAGAGCTACTCCAAACAGAATAAACACTCTCACCAAAGATCCTATCTACACACCACAGGGACTGGCCCTCCCAGATAATTTAATAAACTCACAGATTTTAAAGCCAGATGGAGATGTTCTCACTGCCTGCTCTCCCCCTGAGTAACATCAGTCATGGAAAATCCCCCCACGGGTCTTGCTTTGAGCCTTGTTCCATTGCCTGGGCTTTGCCTTGATGCCTCAATGCTGGCAGGGCTTGGGATGGGGCTTTGGAAAAGCAATGAAGCAACGGGGCCTTGGTAGGGCAGCGAAGGGGCTTGAAGGAACCCTGAGATCATGAGTGGCAAAGCAGGTTACTGCCAGGTCTAAGACAGAGGCGTAAAGAGGGTCCTTCACGGACCAGATGCTGCCTGGAGGTTTCATTTGTGGATTCAATTGAGGACGAAACTGTTCCAAGTGAAAGCCCTCCAGGTGGAGCAGGTAAGAAGCTCCCCAGCTGCAGAAAACAGTGCCTGGAACTCAGGGGAGACAAAGGCAAAGAGATCCCCTGCAGTGAAGGCAGGAGACATGGGGGCTTGGAGGCACCTCTGAGCACATTTGAGGGGCAGCTCTAGTTGCAGGCCACCTCCAGCCTCCAGCTGCAGTCCTGGCAGGATGTGCTGCTCCCTTCCCACACCACTGATGCTGCTCTGCCCTCTGAAGTTGGCATCCAGCTCTATTAACACTCCCTGTATTTAACACCCAAAGTCTGGCACCTTTTGCTGCAGGCTCAGAGCCAAGAACAGGCTCCATCCCAGACTAATGCCCCAGGGAACCTCAGCAAAGGTCCAGGGCAGCAGTTGCTCAGCCCTTCCCTGCCCGTGTGTTCCAGGAGGTCTTTCCTCTTCCACACCAAGTGTTGCAGTGGGCACCATGCCCAGCCAAGCCGGGGGCAGAACTGATGGGTCAGAGAGGTCCCTACAGCAAGGATGACTCCAGAGTGGCTGGTGTTGTCCCCCCTCCCAGGAAGGTCATGGTGGCCATCACTGTCCACTGCTCCCACTGCCCTCCACAGCTCTGTGCAAATCCCTTGTCTCCCAGGGCTTCATCCCAGGCTACAATCCCTCTAGTCGCTCAGCTCTCCAATTACAGCCCCTCAGCACTAGACCTCCTAGATTGCTAATTAGGCTACAAGCCATCTATCTCGTGCTCAGAGCTGTCAGTCCTTCCTGCCGTGCACATGCCCTCTTTTTTGAGGCAACGTTATTGCGAGGGGGAACACATGCTTGTCTCTGAGTAACACAGTGCAGGGGGTGAGGTTACAGTTGGATATGAATGTATTAATTAGTATCCGTGGATTGCTTTGGAGAGCAGAAGCACCACAAGGGGACATTAATTCCTAATTGTTATTAATTGAATTTTTCTGCCAGGTCAGTGGCAGGTCACAGCGACTGACGCTGTGTGTGTGTGTGATTATGCTGCTCACCCCCACAGCCGTAGCCAGATTCCCAGTGGTGATGAATTAACACTGTCCTAGTCCACTGTGCTGCATCTCCTGGCCCAGGGGACCCACCACCCTGTCCCCTCACAGGCACAGGAACAGCTCACAAAAACCTCAAATTTTTTTTTTCTGTTTTTGTTTTTGTTTTTTTCAGCCCTGGTGGCACCAGGACATGGTTGGTGTGTCCACATAGGAGAGATCTGCCCCACATAGTGCCCCACAGCCTGAATGACCTTAGGCAGATGGTCCTCAGTGCCTCAGTTTCCCCTCTGGGACAGCCCTGGCATGGTGGATGGTGGCACACCAAACACAGCAGATGTTTGCTCTGTGCAGGAACCACAGGACCAGTGTCAAGTTTTTGTATCTGAGCTGTGCAGTGAGGACATTGGGGGGGCTGTCCTGCTACAGAAAATGTGGGGATGAAAGGAAGGAGCTGGTGCTCAGTGAGGTCCAGGGTTAAACCCGTCCCATCCCTGTGTATAAAACAGGGATGTTACAGAGCCTGGAAGGGAGCTGGGTGGAGCTGAGGCACTGACAGCGGAGACAATGGTGGCTCCTGATGGGGAAGAAGCTACTGCCAGAGTGGGCCCTCATGGGGCCTGTGCAGCTCCCAGCAGAACCATCATCCATCCCTGTGGGAGCAGCTCCCTGGGCTAGCTGGGAGCACTGTGTGAAGCGGCTGCTTCCAGAAGAGCAGATTGCCTTCCTCTGCGAACAGCTGAGGGCTCAGCTGAGGCTCTCCAGGATTTTGGCAGGCTGAGAGGGGTCACCGAGGTGTTCCTGCCTGCAGAGCGGGATCTGCCATAGCTGTGTGAAGGCAGGGCCGGGAGGGCGGAGGAACATGGCCCCTCTCTGGCCTGAGCACGACCCACTGCCGTGCTGGGGCTCTTGAGGTGAGCTTGGCTTCAGCCCGGCCAGGCTGGGCCCTGCTGGGCACCATGTGGCATCTTACAGAGCAGCGATGCTCTGGCACGGCATGAGAAGCTCTTCAAGGACAGAGCTTTGACCTGTTCTCTCTGCAAAAGCATTAGGAGAGGTTGCACTAACCCACAAAAAGCAAAATAGAAAAGACAGCAACCAGCAAGTGCCAGATAAGAATTTTTTCACTGGGGAAAATCCCCCTGCCACCACCCCTGCTTATTCCCCTCAAAATGCTGACAGGAGCAGGACAAAACCTCCGCTCCTGTCAAGAGCTTTGGCCACACTACAGTGAGACAAGACTCAGAGCCTGGTAAAAAAAGCTCTTAGTACTAGTTCTGTTTTGGGGATACTTTTTTTCCTTCATTTCTTCTGTAGCTGATTCGGCTCATTTACAAAGCCTGCAAAGAGCCAGTGACTGCTCTATCCACACCCCTCCCTGCCTGTGGCTTGCTCAGTGCCAAGACCTCTCCTTGTATCTGGAAGGAGAATGGGCACTGCCAAGCTGGAGCAGGCTGGGATTAGGAGAAACACATCCAATTAACACTTGAAAGCCTGTTCAGGTAGACAAACCATCCCAGCCATCTTTTGGGCAGAATCCTTCTGTCCCAGCTGCCCATGCCAAGAGCCAGCAGGTGTGGTGGGCACCAGCTATGGGCATCAACACGGAGGGGAGCAGACTCCCTGCCCCTTGATTCCTCCCTGTTTGGAGTTTAAGTGGTCTCAGCTTTCTGAAAGGAGACTCAGGAGATGCTGGGCTCCTGCAGGACCAGCACCCAGGAGCTGCAAGCAGCTCCCATGCCAGGGCAGGGTTGAGCTGCCGGATCCCTTGTGCCATCTGGAGCAGTCACAATAAGGGAGATATTCTCAGCTCCATTTATACGTCTGCCTGACATCTTTCTTGCTGTCAAAACCAGCTTCCCAAGGCAGTAAACAGTTGTTTGGAAAAGAGCAAGTGGGTGCTGAGCTTGTCTGTGTCTGAATAAATCCTGCTAATGCCTCGGTAAGGCATGAGGATGGCTGGGTGTGCCAGCAAGAGCAGACAGTGTTTCGATGGCTCAAGGACAAGAGGAGGAATACCGTCTCCCTATTCAGAGCAGTTTGGGAGGTAAATGGCACTCAGGAAGAGGGGTCAGGGACTAGGAGTCAGCCTGGTTGATGGGGAAGGCAGAGGTTGTTGTCCCCAAGGAGCTGGGAGCTTGCCTGCAAGCAGGGGAGTGCAGCCCTTCCTGCCTTTAAGCTCAGGGCTGTTTCCCAAGGGATCTGTATGTGACATGTTTTGGGGTGCAGCTCTGTCATTTAACCAGTGACTTCTCTCCAGGGGGATTGCTCAGTCATTGAAGGTGAAAGAAGTGGGGTTGAGCATCATCCACCATTAGTGCTGGTGGAGCAGAGGGGATGAGCCTGTGTCACCCTTCTCTGAGCTGGAGGAGAGAGTGGGCAACTGCTTGTGTAGAAATATGTCTTCTGCAAAATACCAGGTCCCCTCCTTCTCTCATCTGGGACCCTTGTGAGCTGTGAGACCAACAGCACCACCCCTCTGCCATCCTTGCAATCCATTCATCCTGGCAATTGCCTTTCTCACTTTTAGTTTCCCCAAACCCCTGCAAAGGCACAATAATTCAATTATCATTTTTCCAACATAGCTTCTTGTGCAGAGTTTTAGCAGAGCTGGGTAGATTGTGGTCAGTGCTTTCCAACTCAATGGGAATGCTGGTGTTTGCTGACAATTCTCCTGAAAAAAGACTTTAGCCAGAGCTTGTTGTCTGTGGATCAGATCTCCTTAAGGATGTGTATGAACATCTTCCTATTGACAGCTTACAAGGCTGTGATTTCAGTGAGAGATTGAAAATCTAAGCATGGTGTCAGGCTCATCATGTTTCTCCTGTCTGCTCTCAGGATTGAAAGATGCTAAACCCAGAAGTGTTGATTAAAATGCTAAATAGCAGAGGTTCCATGATTCAGCAGAGGCTGCAGGAGGGTTCACTGAGGGGGGTATTCAAGGCAGGAGGGGGTCACTGGGTGGGAAACAGAGAGCAGTGCCCCAGCCTTGGGCTTGGGTAAGCACAGTTTCCATAGGAAACCATCCTGAAAATGGTACATGTCCCTTGTGCAGCTTTGGGGGTGTTACCCCCTCAGATATGGGCAAGCTCAGATCTGACCCAGGGAGGCATCTGGGGATGGGGAAGCGGCAGATTGCACATATAACCCCACCCCTGCCTGCTCTCTCCCCATCCAGGCGTTTCTCCTCTGCGATAGCCCAGTTGCAGCCTCTATCCAGGAGCAGTACTGCGAGAGCCTGCTGCCTGTCACCAACCACACTGGTGAGTGTCCCCCAGCCCACTGAAGCCACCCCCCGGGCATCCAGTGCTTGGAAGAGGGTGCCAGGGGTGTCTCTGGGCTTATTTGCTGCTGCATGGATCCTTTCTGGGGAGGTGGGATGTGTGGACACTGCATCGCAGCCCTCTGCTGGTGCTGCTGCTGCCTCCTTGCAAGGGTGGCAGTGGAGGAATGTAGAAGGTAGAGATCTCAGGAGATGAAAATAGGGAAAATAAATGTCTGTTGAGCAGAGGGGGAGATGAACAAAGAGACATTAGGGCTGGCTGCCTGTTCTATGCCATGCCCAGGGACACCAGGACTTCAGCCCCTGTGTCCACCCACTCTACCATCCCCCTGCCCAGGGATGATGACTGGAGGTTTTGACTTTTTGTGGAGGCCACGTAACCAGTGCAGTGCAGCCACCATGGGTGCAGGCTTAGGAAACTTTCGCTCCCCAGAACTCCTACACGGGGGCCATTGAGCACTTTGGGAGGCCAGCTGTCACAGGGCTTCTGGGGATATGGCTACGGCCAGGGCTGGCTCAGCCCTGATGGGTGGGAGCAGCAGGGTCAACAGCCCACTCCTACTCAACATTGTACATGGGTTTGATCCAATCAGGTCAGAGCTTGTGCCAAAACTTGCTTTTAGCCTATATTCAGGATGTGACTTGGATGTCACCTCAGCAGTGACAGGTCTGGTTCAGTGACAGGTTTTGGGGGAGGAGAAGTGTGAGAAGAAGTGGAGCTCACAAGGACAAGGAGAAAAGTCCTCTCCAGCTCTGGGATACTGCAGTGTTGATTTTCCATAACTGAATGAGAATCAGAGCGGGCACCAAGGAACTCTCCGTCAGGGTGATGGATGGCCACAGGACTGGGCACTGGCAGGTGGCCACAGGACTGGGTGCCGAGGAATGGCCATGGGGACTCAGAGCTGAGGAATGGCTGCCCACCACCCATTAACGGCAGCATTAACAGCTCCTTTTTAACAAATCCCATCTTGGTACCAGCTGATCCAGTGTCTGGCCAAACCCAGGCTCCCTTGCCCTGCAAGAAGCTTCCCAAGCCCACAAGGTGGAGGCAGAAAGCCAGGCATCAGCAAAGCTGCCTGTGGAATGGCAATGCCTAGACGTCTGGTCAGACAAGAAACTCAGTCATCACTCATGGGCTTTGCTCCCTGAAGGTTTCATCACTCTTCTCAGTGAAAGCCTGTCCTTGGCCATGTTAAGCTGTGATAAATCCTGGCCCAGGGTAGCAGGCAGGTCCCAGAGAATCCTCACGCCCAGCCCATGGCCTTTTCCACCCACTGGTAGAACCTCCCAAGCCCCAAGGAGAGGTCAGAAATGGGGGAGAATTTCTGCTATGGTTTGCTGATGGATTGCACTGGAATCGCCAACATCCTCAAGCACTAGGCACTGCTTTCTGCAACGATTGGGCTTTGCTCAGTGGGGATTTATCAGCATCATTCCAACCAGGATTTATTGCACCTCAGTGTCCATCTCCCTGGCAGGGGGGAGAATGTGAGGCTTCAGATTTGCAAATTGTCCATTATCTCTACACATCCAACCTGCAATTCTTGAGCAACTCATTAATTTGGATGGGACTGGCATATGTGACAGCCACTTCTCTCTGGAGGAGGGGACTTAGAAGAAGAAGTAGAGGTGGAACTGTCTTATGTCTGCTTGGGAAGTGGAGTTCAGCGCCAGCCCTGGTCCTTGGGGTCCATTTAGGCCCTGCCTGATGGAGACAGCGATTCCTATGGAGGCATATTTACTAAACTGGAAACTTTGATTTGAGCTATTTAACATGAAGAGTTGTTAGGATGATGCTAATGAGAATTGCAGCAGGGCCCTGAGACTTGATTTGTTAATGTCTTCACAGCCCTTGGGAAATGACACATGCTGATAACACGAGCCCAGTGGTCCCCCAGTGCGTGGCTCAGAGCGGGATCTGCTGGATGCATGGACAGGGACTGCCTTGTGCCTGTGTGCAGCATCCCGCCTCCGAAACACAGCCCAGCCTGGGCTCTCCTTCTCTCCTGGGTCACCAGTCCCTTCATCTCTCATTTTTGAGGAGGATATGTGGCTGGACAGTGAAGTCACCACAGTGCCAGCACTCTCTAGGCATGTGCACTGAGCTGGAAAAGTTTCTGCCACATCACTGGGGTAGAGGGTGGAGACACACTGGGTTATGCTGTCCAAGCTCAGGGGGTACAGGTGGTGCAAACTCTCATCCCAGGACGTGGAGCACCTGAGTCTCAGAGAACTCTTCTCTCCTGCCCTCTTATCACCATGGTTTTACCCATCCTCCTTCAAGCCCCCAGTGCAGGGTGATATCCCTGGGAATTCAGGCTCATTGTGATGCTCCAACTTTATAGTTTAGGTATCCATCAAAAATTCCTGTTGGTGAGCCCCTGATTTTGACTGGGACACGGGCACAGCTGGATGCTCCATCAGAAAGCTGCCTCCTCTGCCTCCTACAGTAGCAGTGAAGAAGGAATATCAGGCTGGATTTGAGGTCAACGTGGTGCATTCAGGAAGTCAGGTCAGCTGCACTCCCAAACATCTTCAAGCCATGAAAATATCTGATTAGGCTTGAAAAGGAGTACAATGAGGATCAGCATCCATTGTCTGGGGTGGATAGGTGCTGTCCCAAGGGCTCCCAGCCCATGCACTGACTTAGACCATGGATTTCTCTGGCTGGTGATTTCAGCTCCCCAGTGCCTGTGTGCAGCTGCTTCTCACCTTGTCACAAAATCCATCAGGGAGGGACAAGGTCATTTCATCCACCAGGGTAAAGCATTCCCTGCAGCTGCAGGACCGCTTCCCTGGGGAGGGAAGGGGGAATCTGAGAAGATGAGAAAGCCTCTTCCTAATTAATAATGAGGCTTTTCCAAAGTAGCACAGCAGAAAGCACTCAAGCAGAGTGAGCTCGGAGCATTCTCAAGGGGTTGTTTTGCCATTTGTAGCTCCTGGATCAGCCCAAGGAGTTGCCACCCAACTGCTCGCATCCCCCTCTGGTCCTGGCTGCACAATCCCCTCCTTTAAGCTTGTTATAAATTCTTATCCTCAATCCTGTGCGTGTGCTCAGGAGAGAGAGGGGAGCACAGAAAATTCCTTGTCAGGAAAGAAATGTTTCATGCCAGTGCCAGTTCACCTAAAGCAAAGAAAAATGACACCAAAGCTAAGCAGAAAAAAAGAAATGTCTGTGGGTTTTGACTGAAAGTTTTTTCAAGGGGGAAATGGAGTGTAGCTTTGCATTAAATAAGGCAAATTTAATTGTTCCAGATATGGCAAAATCCTGTGGCTAAGAAGCAGTGAGTGATGAGAACGTATCCTTTACAGGCACTATCGGATAAGTTTGGTAACATATTTCACAGCGGGTGACAGTTTGACCAAGAGACTTTCCACCCACTCCAGCTCAGCTCCCAAAGTGCTGACGCTGCTCCAGCAGCCCACGTGCCACTGCCACTGCTCTTTCATTCACTTACTGACTCCCTTGGGGTGAGTCTGGAATTTAAATTCATAAAGGTCAAAATAACATTAGCGACTCTTTTCTCTTCAATCTCATTGGCATCCCACTGAGGCGGAAATATTAATAAAGGAGCTGAGCAAAGATTAAAGATGTAGCAATGAGTCTAGACAGTGACTTGAGGGAGAGACATGGTACTGGAAAGTTTTGGGAAACAAGACTCTCATCTATATGGAAAATCCTAGTGGTTTAAATATATACTTGTGTCCATAAGGGCATTCTGCTCCATCATCTGGGAAACAGGGATGTCAATAGCAACTCACTGATGTTCACAGATTTTATTGTAGTGGAGAAGGGATGATGATGAGGTTTCCCAGTAGGAAACGGTGTCCTGGCACTTCCCATTGTGAGGAGCAGCTACAGCAGTTAAACTGTACTTTGGACTGGATGCAGTGAAGTCACTGCCAGAGACTGTTCTGTTGTAGCCAAACTAGAAGGGTCTGCTAGGAAGATTCTGCCAGGGAGGGATTTTGATGCCTCACTCACCCACCATCAAATCCCAGCCAACCCCAGGGAATAAACAACTTCCTGCCATGCTTGATTTTAACACAACTCCAAACACTCTGTGGTTCATGTCAGGAGAACATGATAAGCCCCAAACACAACCCACTACATTATATACATTATACACATTATACACATTATGTACATTATATACATTACATACATATACACATATATATGCTGTACAGCTGTACATGGTTCATCTTAAGTAACGACATTGAGCAGATGCATCAGATACCAACAGCACAAGCTAGGTTTGGTGCCTTTTATTTATCCTTCTCCAGAGCAGCAGCAAAGACCTGAGGGGATAGTCAGTGACAATGAATAGCAGCAAGCCAAAAATTCATTACAAAGACCCATAGCTATCATAATGCTTAATTAGCCTGGGTAGTTATTTTACATTGAGGATCATGGAACTTGAATGCTTGAGAGGATTGCTGGGGATTTTTTAAGGACTGGAGTCTTACAAAGGTAAATAGAAGCCCCCAAATGCCACCAAAAGCAGTACTGGAGGTAGTGTGTAAGCAAGGATCTACTTTGAGGCAGCCACAGCTGCTCCCAGCCATCCTGAGCACCGACCCCTGCTCAGAGGGAAGGCAAACAGCTCCACCACCTCAATTTCTACCCCCTGTTAATATAAATTGTCCCTCAGTGCCTTTTCCCTCAATGTCTCAAGGTGCTACTCAAACATTTAACATCTGAGTGACTGCATCTCAACCTGTCCATCCCTCCCTGGCACCTCAGCACCTGGAAGTAAAAGCATCCCCCGAAGGCCCTTGTTTTTGGGCAGTAAGATGTGAAATGGGTCTTTCTTCTTCACCACTCTGGTGGAGCTGCCTGGGAGGGACGAAGAGATTTTTGTGCAATTTCACAGTTGATACACCAGACATCACAGTGAGTTGTATTTTGATTAGTCATGGAGATGAAGCCCAAATTGATTGCCAAATGCAAATGTTGCAGCAGAGACACAGGGGACAGTCTCAGGGAGCCAGAGGCTCAAGGCAGCAGCAGCAATGCGGTCACAGAGGACATTGGGACTGGACAGAGATAATTGTGGTTGAAGAAGAGCTCAGGACAGGTGATATGAGTTAACCACTTTCAGCTGTCAGGCTCTTGAGACACCTTAGATAAATAACTCCATCACTCCCAGCCACAGGAATGAGCCTGTACTTCAGATTTCCATCATCTCTCGTGGCCTCTTTGCATTGCAGAAGGGGAGAGAGGCTTCACCCTTCCACTCTTCAGAGTTGTGTCTGTGCACAGCAGCAAACTGGGACGTTGTGCTGGTGCACATTTCTGCCCAGTGTAAAGCAGGATCTGTTTACCGGCACAGTTATATCAGTAGAACCTTTGCTTTACTCCTTTTCAGAGCATCTCAGCAATGGCTTGATGGTATGACAATACTTCAGACCTCCTGGCAGCAACTCAAAAGCACTGTGGCCACATGCCTGGTACTGCTGGACCAGGATAAACATGCTCCATCCTCTTCAAATTTGCTCAAAATCTTTTGGCAGATTATCTGGGAGTGGAGGCTTTACCCTGCCAGGTGTCACACGGTGCCATGGCTTTAGCTCAGAGCCATCTTGGAGGCCCCTGCGAGTGGTGGGAGCAGGCTGGAGAAGGATGTTTCCTAGAAACAGATGGGCTATTACTACAGTTACCCTGAGACAGATATTGTGATATAGTTGTCTCAGTGTAAGTCCCTGGACAGACATCTTTTTCTTCAGAAGAAAGTAAGTGCTTTATATTACTTCAGAGCAGCCCGACCCAAAGGGTGAGAAGGGATTGGAATGACTTCCCCTGTGCCACATTCCCTGTCTCAAAGTAGGGCCTGCTCCCTCCTTCTCCAAACACCATGTTTCTGTGTGGGAAGAAGCCAGACTAGGGGGATTGAGTGCAGGTAGGAAATTCAGTGACCTTTCTTGCTGTAAATCTGTAAAGGCCCAACCTGTGCAGCCAATGGAGCTGAGAAGCCGGAGCACTCATGTGCAGAACCTGGAGAATAGTCCCCCTGCAAACACAGATGGGCTGCTGAGCAGGCAGGGAAGCATTTAGTACTGATACATATCATTTCCATGTAAACAGTGCTCTAAATGCTGGAGCTAGGTGCCATTCAGGGGGAGCTGCACCAAAGAGTTCTTCTCGGCAAAAGGGATGTTACAGTCCTTGTGGCGCTCTTTGTCTTCACTCTTTTATTTATCACTTCCCCACCAGGTAGGGGGGTTTTTCTCTTTTCTGTGTGCTGAAGAGAGGGGAAAGAACAGCATCTGCTTTCTGCAGCTTGTCTTCATCAAGCCGTTCTCAGTGTGAGCCTAGGAAAAATATTACAGCCACTCACTAGATGAAAACCTGGTGGGACAGAGGTCCAAATGCTGCCAAGTAGCAGCCCAGGGGTGAAGCACAGGGATCGATCCAGAGGCATCCGACAGCCTGGCTGAGCATCTCCTGATCTGACTGCAACCCCAGATTGCAGTGTCACCCCACAGCACCACCCCGACCCATGGGACCAGGAGGGCTGAGCTCCTGGTGATGCTGATACACTTCCCTGTGGTGGGACTGGTGGGACCTACTGGGTTTGGTGTCTGGTGGGAGCCTGTCGTGCTCTAACGGGAGTGCCAAGCAACATCTCACCAAGTGCCATGCAGAAAGGTGGAGATATTAAATCCAGCCTTGAGCAGATGTATCACAGAATGATGCACCTCTGTCTGACTACATCATTTCCAAGAGTCTCTCTTGGGTTTGGTTATTAATGGCATTGCTGTGGGTTTGTTTCACTGGTGGAAAGTATCATCATTGTTGCTCTCTGGCCCTGCCAACTTTTAGTTACTCACTCTTCCTGTTTGTCCTCCCTGAGCAATCTCTGTCCGTCCCCAGAACAGACCCTGGAATGCAGGAGGGACACTAAGGCAAAAGAGGATGTGAAGAAAATGGGAGTTTTTTCTTTGCATGGATGAATGTTATCATAAAATTTTTAGCTGTGACCCTCTATTTCTTTGTCAAATTTTGGTCAAAACCACGAAGGAGCTCAATAAGTTCAAATGGATGCAGAAAGGCACAGACACACATGTGATAAAAGGCGCTTTGTTTCCTGCAAAATACAGGCTTAAAACAGTTAACTTGAAGGTTGCCACAGCAACCCTACACATTAGCAAAGCTAAATGCAAAGGTCATTGTTAAAATTAATTTCTCCCTACAAGCTATGGGAGGCACAAGGTAACACTCACCATGCTCTGATGCTTCCCCAGCTCACATGCTTGGAAGCTGCTTTCCTTTGCTAAGATATTTGAAGACACTGAAAGCCCTGAAAATTTTCTCTAAGAACATGTCAAAATAACAAGGAACCAATTTTTCAGATATTCGATGAAAACAAATATTCCTCCATAAAAACTTTCATCTTCATCATTATCATCTTCAACAGTATTTTGCTTTTTTTCCTTTGGTCACTCTTTAGCCAGCTCCATCCATAGGAATTTTGGGGAAAGGCATTCAAATAACCACAAATCCAGGGGGAAAGGAAACGTGTTCTTGCACCCAAGGAGCTATGAATTTGTCTTAGGAAATGGCAATTTTTGTCTCTGTGCCAGCAGCACAAACACCTCTGGTACCCAGGAGTGGTTTGGACTGCACTCTGCCCATTCCAGCATCTCCTGCTCACCCATTTTCTGCTGATCTTGGATTGTAGTACATGGATATTGCAGCCATTGTGCTTCCAACCTCCCTGTGAGATGGAGCAGGGACATATTTAGCTACATTACATGTTGTTCTAAATATACATAAATGATACATAAAAAACTCTGCAATCTGGCCTACCTAATGCCTGTGTTAGCACACTTGTGTAGCTGGGAGAAGCACACAAAACTGAAATAGCTACAGTTTTGAAGTTTTGTACCTGGGAAAGACTGGAAGAGACCAACGGGAATGGCTGGGAAGGATATTTTGCAGCCAGGAGGTGTGAGATGTTTGGAGAAGCTTAGAATTAGATTGGATACACCACTGAGGAAGAGAAAGTCTGGCTTATTGTCTTTTGTGGGACTAGATGCCAAAGTCATGGCTGAAGGAAAGAACAGGGCTGAGAAACCAGAGCCAGGGAACCCTAAGTGGACTTGGAAGCCAGGTCTAAAACCAAGTTTGGACCAGAACTGGATTTAGCCCAGTAGTTTAGAAGGACCAGAATAACAGTCATTGCCATGACGATTCAACCACCTCTTGCAAGTCTCACACAGCCCCCAACTGGCGTTTGCCGTGAGGGTTTTCTGGGGGCTCAGCTTGACCCATCAGCTCCTCCAGCAGCCCTAGATGCATAGGGAAACCCTGACCTTTCAACAGCCTGGAAGTGGCCCATGGTGGCCCACAGGCCTCTGCTAACCCTGTGCACTTCATCCTTGCAGGTCCCCAGTGCAACGCCTCGGTGGACCTGATCGGCACATGCTGGCCCCGGAGCGCGGTGGGACAGCTGGTGGCTCGGCCCTGCCCCGAGTACTTCTACGGCGTGCGGTACAACACCACCAGTAAGAGGGGCAGCACTGCTGGGGACACGGCGGGCAAGGGTTCTGGGACACAAATGGCAATACCCTCTGGGAACAAAGCTCATCCACCATAAAAGAAACAGCGCCTCAGACCTCAGATTTCAGGGAGGGTCATTTCAGAGAAGCAGGTTTATAAGCAGGTTCTCCTGGGAGGAGGAGAGGGCTGATGTCCCCATCTTGGGGACAAAGGCAGAGGAGTGATGCTGCCCTGCCTTTCGAGGTGGTACAGGGATCTGAAGCCCACAGCTGAGCAAAGACTGGGAGACTTTGAACCTCGTCACCTACTGGCACAGGTGGCTGCACTGTCACTACCAGTGACATGCTGGGAGTAGAGGATCAAGCGATAGCATATGAAAAGTGCCCAAAGTCATTCCTAGAATAAGGTTGAGTTTCTGACCACCGAAGTGCTGTTTTTCAAGACAGAAACACCTTGCTTCTCACAAAAAACCATAAATTTTTCCATCCTGCACAATCTTGCAGCCATGGAGGATGGCACAGACACACAGCTCCTGCCTTGTGGTGCCTCCTGTGCTGCTGTAGGAGCTTCTCTGCATTAATAACGATTTGAGCCTGTCTCGGAGCCCTTCCCACCCCATCACCCTGACAAGGCTCATGGTCTCCCATTAATGGAAGCCCAGTCTCACCCAGTGCTGGCATCCCCCCATTGCTGACACCAGTCACAGACTCTCTGGGGCGCCTGGGCCATTCCTTCCCAATTAGCCTTGCCACCTATTGTCCTCGCTAGGAGGCAAAAAAGCTCCTAATTCATAGAGAGAAGTGAAACTTCTTGCTGCCATCTCAGCAGAGATCCTGGGCTGGCACATGATCACCCAAGTGGAGTGAAAGGGAAAAAGAGTCTAACAGGTGCTGGTTCCGCTGCATCCCTGTGTAGGGTGAGGAGGTGTTGGGGTCCCCTAGTACCAAGGGCAGAGCTGGTGCAGATCCAAAGCTCTTGAGCGGGTCTGAAATATTCCAAGGGTTTTGGTTCTGCAGTTGTGACCAAGGCAGCAGCTGAGCTGCCTTCAAAGCAGAAGGTGCCACTGGCCTGATGTCAGTGCCCTGCATGAGTGACAGTCAGGTCATATGTCTGTGCCCATCTCCATTCTCTGTTAACCCTTGGATGGGCATGCTCTCTTTCAGATAATGGGTACAGGGAATGCCTGGCGAACGGGAGCTGGGCAGCACGTGTCAACTACTCCCAGTGCCAGGAGATCCTCAGTGAAGAGGTAGGAGCTTGGGAGTCCCTGGGCTCTTGGCAGGGGGGCAAGAGACAATGGAGTTTTGAAAGGCAACAACATCCAGGCCAGGAATGGCCCATGGGACGTGAGGGCTGAGAATGCAACACCATCCCAAAGACGAAGTCGCATGTGGCAATTATGACCCCTTCTTGATTTGCATTTTTACTCCCCATCAGAAATTATGCCATGCCTGTTTCCATCCCCATTAAAAATCCAGGAGAATTAGCAGTGTGAGGTCCCCAGGGCCTCTGGATACAGATCAGCCCTGCAGCTCCCTCTTGACACAGCACTCAGTGAAAACCCCATCCTTCCCTGCTGGCAATGAAATAAAGGACATATTTAGGAAGCTGAAAGAGATAAATAAATGGAGATCAAGAATTACAAGCCCCTGAATAGGTCAAGCCACCCCTTGAAGCAGAGGAGAAGATATGAGTTTTTCATTTGCAGTTGATATCAACTCTGGTATTTAAGATGCTGATATCTCTTGCCAGGAATGGTTTTCTCACTCACACTTTCCCTCTGCCCAAATTCATCCCAGCCTCTCAGCTGCCCGAGGGCAATGAGGATGAACTGTGATATAAGATTCCAGTGAGCTCAGCTGAGTTCTAGCAGGGTTTCCCCAGAGGATGGATTGGGATGTCCCATTCTTGAGCTGTCCCATGAGCTGCTCTGGTACAAGTGGGATGTGAAACCAGGCTGGTGCCTCTCCTTTCCACATTAGCCCCATCTCCTTCCATTCCCACTGAACTGTCCCAGGGTGGGCTCCACTTGCTTCCTGAAAAAGGGCCCAAAATTTGAGGTGCAGTGGCCAAAGGTGATGTGGTGGAGGAAGTGGGTTTATGCTGGTACCAGGGCTGCTGCTGACCCTCTGCCCATCTCCCCCACTCCCAGAAGAAGAGCAAGCTGCACTACCACATCGCTGTCATCATCAACTACCTGGGCCACTGTGTTTCGCTGGGGGCCCTCCTTGTGGCCTTTGTCCTCTTCATGCGCCTGCGGTGAGTGACAAACCTGCTGCCACGTCCTGCGACGTCATCTCAGGCAAGGATGGACCCAGTTCCTGTGCTTTGCCATCTCCCCCCCCACAGCCACTGCTCTCCAGGCTGGAGGGATCCTGCCTATCTCAGGGTTGTTTTTCTTTTGCTGCTTTTTTAAACCACCTGGTTAGGGAGGCAGAGGGTCCTTCTTGGTGCCTTTCACCTCCTGGTTTTCTTCCTGCCCACCTCATTCAGGACATGGTCCCAGCAGGTCACCCTTGGGGTCCCAACAGAGACACTCAGCTCCACAAACAGCACTGTCCCCGGTCCCCCTGCTCTGATGGTGCCTTGTTCCACCCCTCTCCAGGAGCATCCGGTGTCTGAGAAACATCATCCACTGGAACCTGATCACAGCCTTCATCCTACGCAATGCCACGTGGTTCGTGGTGCAGCTCACCATGAGCCCAGAGGTGCACGAGAGCAATGTGGTAGGTGCAGCTCTGCCAGCCTGAGCCCAGTCCTGAGCAGTTGGGGGGTGCGAGGACCCTGGAGATCACAGAACCACAAAATGGCTTGGGTCTGAAGGGACCTTAAGGATCATTTAGTTCCAAGCCCCCTGCCATGGACAGGGCCACCGTCACTATCTCAGGTTGCTCCAAGCCGCATCCAACCTGGCCTTGGATACTTCCAGGCATGGAGCAGCCACAGCTTCTCTGGGCAACCCATGCCAGGGCCTCACCACCTTCCCAGGGAAGAATCTCGTCCCTAAACCTATGCTCTTTTGGTTTGAAGTCATTAAGATATGGCTACAAAAGCAACTTCAGGCAGCAAATAGGGCTGGCTGGTGGCTGGCAGGCACCCCATGTGTATGAGAAACACGGGTTTGATTGCTCTGCTGGGCTCTGTGCTGCCCCTTGCATTGTTTGCCCCACTGACAAAGAGCTCAACAGGCTCCACATCTCCTGGCAGGTCTGGTGCCGCTTGGTCACTGCTGCCTACAATTACTTCCACGTCACCAACTTCTTCTGGATGTTCGGCGAGGGTTGCTACCTGCACACGGCCATTGTGCTCACCTATTCCACGGACAAGCTCCGCAAGTGGATGTTCATCTGCATCGGCTGGTGTGAGTGCCAGGCCTCCCCTCACCCAGTGGTACCCAGGGTTTAGTGATGGGCCATGCCCCCTCCATCCCCTGCTCCAGTTCTTCTTGCACACGAAGAGTTGCAAAAAGGGTGCCAGGAGTAGGAGGATGGGATTTGCGTGGACGCATCATCTCACTGGGTGGTCTGTGTGTGAGAAAACCCCTGTTACAGTGTGGTTTTGTGGCAGCTTTGCACCTCTGAGACTCACCTCTGTGTTCCCCTGCAGGTATCCCCTTTCCCATCATCGTTGCCTGGGCCATTGGGAAGCTCTACTACGACAACGAGAAGTGAGCCTGATTGCTCTTATCCTCCATTCTTCTTTCTATCCCAAATCCCCAGGGATCAGTTGTGTCAGGAATTCTCTCAGGGAGGAAGAAAAGGATACTATTCTTCCATTCTTTATTTTATTCTACCTGTCAGCTCACTGCAGCACAAGCCCTGCCCCTGCTTGTTTCTCCTCAAAAGGCAAATATGATTTTTAATGGGAAAAAGAGATTAAATCAGATCCCCTACAATAGATTTGCTAAAGGGAGCTGGGATTTAACCAGCAGAAATCTAAATTATCCCCACCTGAGCCATTTTCACAGACACCTGCTAATGAAGGTCTTAACAGGTACCTGAGAGTTCATCCCAGAGTGGGAAGTTGAAAGGAGCCCATTGAGATGAATGGCAGCTTGTTGTGTTTTCCAGGGGTAATTTTCCCTGTTGACTTCAGAAGCCCCATGCTACTCACACAGGCACTGATTGAACAACCCTGACAAGGGGCTCCCAGGACAGGGATACACCTGAATGAGCTCCTGTAGCATTTGCTGGACAGAGGACAGAGCTGACCCGGACCTGTGTGTGTGAGATTATGGAGAATTATGCAATATGCTGAGTTGGAAGAAACCCACAAGAATCATCAAGTCCCACCCCTGGCCCTGCACAGACCCCCCCCAACAATCCCACCCTGGGCATCCCTGGCAGAGCTGTCCAAACACTCCTGGAGCTCTGGCAGCCTCGGGCTGGGACCATTCCTGGGGGAGCCTGGAGAGTGCCAGCACCCTCTGGGGGAAGAACCTTTCCCTGATATCCATCTCAAATTCCCCTGTGACAAAACCTCAGGCCATTTCCTGAGGTCCTGTCCCTGTCACAGGGAGCAGAGATGAGGCCTGCCCCTGGGGAGGAGCTGCAGCCCTGGTGAAATCTAAACTCAGTCTCCTCTGCCCCAGCTGAACATTCCAAGTGCCCTCTGCTGCTTCTTATGTGGCTCCTCCAGACTGCTCCCCATCTTCATGTCCCTCCTTTGGACACTCTCTAATGACTTCAGATCTTTCTTATATTGTTGTACCCAAAACTGCCCCCAGGATGTGAAGTGAAGCTGCCCCCGTGCAGAACAGAGTGGGGATGGCCACCTCCTTTGTGAGGAGGATGTCCCTGCTTGTCCTGCAGTAACCAGCTCCCGCATCCATATGGGGCCCACAAACACTCCCACAAGCCCCCATGCACCTCCTTTTACGGAGTTCCCAGGGAAGCTATTCCACAATGGCTGCAGCAGTTTGAGTTTTACTGCTTTCACCTCACCGACAGTGACTTACAGAGACTGTGCAAGGACAAGAGTCTACCCAGGTCACTCCCACATCAGCCTTGCCCCTGACACCGCTTGTCCTTGTCTTGCAGGTGCTGGTTTGGGAAGCGAGCAGGTGTTTATACTGACTACATTTACCAAGGCCCCATGATCCTGGTGCTTCTGGTAAGAGCAAAAGGACCTTGTGTGCAGCAAAGTCCTATATGCAGGTGGGACACAGCTGCTTCTGTAACAGGGTATGGCCCCTTCCTTCAGCTTCACTCTGCTGGGGCTGCTGCCCCACAGCAGCACTGCTCCTCGCCCAAACTGCCCCTTGAGCAATTTTGGGCTTGGGGTGGGCTGCAGTAGGAGCCTGGAAACCTCATTCTGACAGGGATGTCCCATCAGCAGACTCCAACATGCATCAGTAGGTCCCTCCACCCCTGCCCTGGCACTGTTTGGGTGTGGGCGGATGCTTTGCCAAGCATTTATAGAAGCCTGGGATCCTTGACTCCATTACTTGATCCTGATTCCACCTCTCTCTTCCTGGTCCCACCTGAGTAGCAATGCTTGATCCAAGGGTCACAAAGACGGGGCTTTTGGGGAGGGACAAGGAAGAGCAGATGTGGCAGGTCACCAGCTGGGGGTCCAACCTGTATTTGCAGGGGGAGAGCCATGCATGAATCCCAAAACTGTTCCTTCCTCCTTGCCCAACACTGAGAAAACTCAAAGGAGTAAAAATCACTGACATAATGGAATGATTGATCCTTCTTCCCATTTCCCAGCCCATGAGGCAGCCAGGCCACTATTAATTCCTGTCAATTGTGCTCAGCTCCAATGATGCCTTCCCATTCCCTTATTAGCGATTTGGCAGCCAGGAGAGCAGCCAGGCAGATCTTGGCTGTGATGGCAGCCACTCTCCACCTTAGATTCTTCCTCTCCCTCTACTTTTTCACCTTCAGCCTTTTCTCTAGCATTTGTCCTTCCTTGGCAATCTCCTGGCATGCACTGCTGCCCTGATCCCTTGACCAAACTCTTAAATCTTATTGTTCAAGTGTTTTTAAAAACGGCAGACATCCTCTCATGGTGCATGGAAGGCAGTAGATCACGTTCAAGAGGAAACACTCCCATTTCCCCTGGCTCCCCCATCTCCCTACCTTGCCTCGCTGCAGAGGAAATGAGAGCACATACTGGGGGAGCAGAAACTAACCAGTGACCCTCTTCCTCCCAGATCAACTTCATCTTTCTATTCAACATCGTCCGAATCCTCATGACAAAGCTCCGAGCTTCAACCACGTCAGAGACAATCCAGTACAGGTACGAGTATGAGTGACCCTGCAGGAAGCCAACCTAGGAACTGGGTTTTCTCATGATTAGTGAGGATGGGAACAGCCCTATTAGCCAGGTAGCAATGGGATGGGAGCATAGAGAGACACCTAAGAGCACCTCAAATGCTCTTTGGAGGCACATGGTCATTAAACATGGCTAGAGAGAGCCTTGTGATATAGAGTGTGAATGGCTGGTTTTGCCTTTCAAGTGAACCCTTGGGATTTGAGTCTCTTTGCAAAAGCCTGTTCTGGTGGGACCAGATGAGCTCTCCAGGCCGGGAGCTGCAAATCCTGGCATGGAGGTGAGAATTAAATCACTGCTTGACAGAAAAGCAAAAGCTGAGGAAGAAGTGATGAATTGATGCCACCCCAACACTTCCTTGTAAAGAAGAAGGCAGTAGTCCCACAGCACAAGGCAGGAAGATTTAACCCTTCCTTGCCTGTTAGGGAATATTTTGCAGACAACATTAGAGGTGCACGGTCAGAGCAGCTCCCAAAAGTACCTGGGATAGAAGACACTTTGGGCTTCATCATTACCTCTGTCTGGATCATTTTGTGGGCAGGAGTTGGGGAATTTCACTGTGTGCCAGGTCAAGAGAAGCTGTTTTGAAGTAGAGGGTGGCTTTTTCAGCTGAGAATGGGAAAATTCTGATTCTGTTATTGGGAAATGCCAGCTTTCCTCATCACAGAGTATTGAACTGGGATGAGGGGTTCAGCTTGGGGTAAGCAAAGATAAAAGTTCTGGGAAAAGGCTGGTTGGCCCTAGTCCGAGTCTTTGAGAGACTTTTGGTTTTCCAAAAGTATTTGCCTCATTTTGGGAGGGTTTACCACCTTTGGGCAGAAGAACATTTTCATTTCCCAGAAATATTCTGTGGGACAGGAAAACTTGGAGAACTTGGTAAGTTATAAACTGTGCACTTCTGCTTAAACCAGGCAAGGGACAGACCTGGAGGGCTCCAGCTCACCATAGATGGTAAAAAGCTGGTATCCCCTGCTGCCATGGCTGCTCCCTCGGAGAAGCTACACCAGTGAATGTGCTATACTGTAGTTTTCCAGCTCCTGTCCTTGGTTCCCTCCAGCTCCTCCATGTCATCAGCCTATTTGTGTCAGGAACTGTTTTCTCCTGTAAGTCATAGATGCAAAACAGGTCCTAGATCCCTCCCTGCCCAGCTCAGACCCTCCAGGGGATGACCATCGACTGTTGGAATCTGTCCATTAACAGGATCATTAAGCAAAAGTGATGACTTGGCATTGTTCTTGCCCCCTGATCCAAAGGAGTGAGGTGCCAAGCCCCAATCCTTCCCGAACTCTCTGTATCAGCACTATGACTTTTCACAAACTGCACTTGTAATCTCATCAAGATATCGAATTAATTACCTGAGATAAGGTTTTCACAAACTCATGTTGAAGGGTGTGAATTACTATACCCTCCTTAATTCCTTTTTAATTGAGCTGTAGATCAGCCAAGCAATCATTCCATGCCAGCTCAAGGTCAGGCCTCTGTTCTCCACTGCTCTTTTCTGGGTGGAGAAGCAGAGCAGGGGCCCACTGCTCAAACCAGCCCAGTCCCTTGGGAATTGCACTGGAAACAGCCTAGCTTGGCTCCATCCTCCTCCAGTAGTTGGTTTTCAAGTCCCAGCAGACTTGTCCAAGCCATGCTGGTGCTGGGAGTGGGATGGGCAGAGTCCTTGTGCCCAGGGCTGCACTGTAGCAGCTCAAGTCCCCGTTTTCTCCCTAGGAAAGCAGTCAAGGCCACACTGGTGCTGCTGCCCTTGCTGGGGATCACCTACATGCTGTTCTTTGTCAATCCAGGGGAGGATGAGATCTCCAGGATAGTCTTCATCTACTTCAACTCCTTTCTGGAATCTTTCCAGGTAATGGTCCTCCACACTGGCTTCCATCCCACTCCTTTCACCAAAGGATGTGGAAGACCCCATCCTGGCTGATGCCTCATCCCGCTTCTGCCCCCTCCCGAAACCAGACATCCCCAAACCCCAGAGCTGTTCCAAAGCTCCTGGATTGGGGGTACCTGTTGGCTGTGACTCTTCTGCTTGTCTCCTTCCAGGGGTTCTTTGTCTCTGTCTTTTACTGCTTCCTGAACAGCGAGGTGAGCACAAGGGGCTGGGGTTATTTGTGGCACCCTTCCTTGCAAGCGGATAAGTTCAGCACAAGCCTATACTATTGCACAGGACTTGGGGGGTGGTGGTCCCTAATTCCCCACCTGAAGGTCTTTGGTGATCAGAGTTGGTGCTATACCTGCAGCCCCAGATTTTGCCCAGATAGGAATGGCTGCTGTCTGTGTCCTCCTCTGGAGGAGGAAAATCCACCCCCAAGAGCAGATGCTCTCAGAGTGCACCTGTGTGATTTGATGCAGCAGAGCCAAGGGTCCCCCCCCATCCTAGGGAAATCCTTCCCCAGGGTGAGCCCCATACACATGTGGATTGCACAAGGATGAGGACATCTCCCAGGCTCTGACCCAAAAAAACACAAATACCAGAAAGCAAAGGAGCTGAGAGTAGAAGTGAATCCTGGAGCCAAATATTTGGGCAGCTCTTTTCTCTGCCTTCTCGAAATGCTCCCACACCTTTGCTGGCTCAGGAAAGTTTACCCCACGTGAACCTGTTTTGTTACCAAATCACATACCATTAATCCTGTTTTGGCTGGAGGACTGAGGAGAAGGATGGCTGGTGCCTCTGAACAGCCTCTGTGTGATGACCAAACGTCCCTCATTCATCTCGCCCAGGTGCGATCAGCCGTACGGAAGCGGTGGCACCGGTGGCAGGACAAGCACTCCATCCGTGCCCGCGTGGCAAGGGCCATGTCCATCCCCACCTCTCCGACCCGTGTCAGCTTCCACAGCATCAAGCAATCCACGGCTGTCTGAGCCGGGAGCAAAAGAGGCCGCACCAGGTGCTGATGTCCCCACTGTGGGGAGCCCCTGGGAGGGGGGCATGCCACAGGACCAGGTCCGGCCTGTGGCCCCAGCCCTGCAAGGAGAGCATGAACTCACTTGGTCATGGGACACCTGCACAGCTGCTGCCCCATCTGCTGAGCAGGCCTGGAGGACAGGACAGCTGAGATGCTGCTTTGTCATCTCCCTGGCAGCTGTGTGACCTGCTGGCATGGCAGAAAGAGCCAGAAGAACCTGGAGAGGTTGCAGCAGCTTTCTGCCAGCTCCATCCTGGGCAGGATGTCTCATGTCACTGCCTTTATTGGGTTTGTCTGCTTTGAGGTGACAGGACACCAGGACATTGCTGGGACAGCTTATGGGGCTAATTACATTGGAAGCTGGGTCAGCTTTCCAGTGAGCACATGCTGGAATGCTGCTGGTGGGGGAGAACCTTCTAGAGGAGCCAAAGTCCTATGTGTTGGAAGGGGATGGATGGAGAGCCCTGGAGTGATTCCAGACATTGCTTCATGGGGCTGTGTTTTTGTAGCACTGGGATTGAGTTCTTCCCCTGTCTCTTGCTGGGTCTCCAGATGTCCTGTAACTGCTGCTTGGTCTGACCAGGTCATGTCTTATCTTGACGCCACAGGTGGGGTAAAGCAATGGGGTGGGAGCGGGGACGGAACTCCCCTCCCATGGGGATGGGTCTTAGGGGCTTTGAACAGCTCTGAATAGAATGGGCTTGATCTGGAGGGAAGCACAGGAATTAGTTAAATCCTCTGGTCCAGCCCAGATGGATCCACATGTCTCTGCAAAGCCCTGGACCTCAGGCTGACTCCATGTCCCTGCTCAGAGGGTGAAAGGGTGAGGGAGCCCTGCAGTGGAGCAGTGGCTGAGGTCCCCAAAGGCAGCTACCGCAGGGACAGGCCCTGGCTTTGCCCCCTGTTCCTTGCTCTGCTTTTACCTGGGCAGGTGGGCCCAGTGCCAAAGCTGCTCCTTGCTCTTGTGCAGGGGATGGGACCAAACCATCCCCATGTTGGGGTTAAGTGCCTTGGAGGAGCAGCAGCCTCCTTTCCTCCCTTCCCTCCCTTCCTATCTCCCTCCCCATTCTGGGGACTCCAGATTGTCCCCAGTTCCCTCTCTCCCATTGCCCTCTTCCATGTGGTCATCAAAAGCAGCTGAGCAGAGAGGTCCATGCAAGTGGAGGGATTAGCTTTGACCACTTTGGAGCCACCTTCTCCTTGTCCCATACAAGGTCTGGCGATACCCAGGCAGGGGACAGATTACAGCACATTTATGGACTGTCTGCCCTTTGCATCCCAGGGATTTTGCTGCTGGGGCAGTACAGGGTCTGGTGTGAGTCCCTTCACAGTTCTGTGCCTCAGTTTTCCCACTATGAAGAACAGGCATAAATGTTTCCTGCCCTGAGAAGATTTAAACATCTTTGAAATTGCAGTATTCTGTGATTTCCTCAGGATATACCACCAGAAAGGAATAAAATCTTGCATTTTTTTTTTATTTAAAGGGAAGCATAGGGAAAAACCTCTGGGTTCTTTCTTTGAACATTTGTGAAATTTAGTAGTTTGGAGAGAATTCCTCCCACTTCCCTCCCATTTTGATTTTCTATTTGCATGACTACAGTGCAGCCAAACTGGAAATATCCCATTGACTCCAATAACCTGCTGGGAACAGCAATAGTTCCCAGTATGACACAGTGACCACAACAAGGACCATACCCTGCACATGGAGCATGTTTCAGTCTTTGTTCAAGTTCAGGCACTGCCAACAGTCCCAATAACTGCCCCTACTTCAAAATACGGGTGTGAAAACCCCCTGGAGTTATGCAATGAGAAAAGTGGCAGTTCCCAGCTCTATGGACACTTTCTACTGGTGCCCTACAAGGAGTATACTTGTGTCTTCTGTGTCTTGGTTTCTCTATAGGGTACTTCGGCAGGAGCTAATAAAGATCTGCTGGCAATGGAGAAGGGGAAATGCCCCAGAGAGCTTTTTTCATCATCCCTGCAAGTGATGTGCCAAAAAATGGTGTGCTACATGTTCAATTTGTATTTTTCTAAAGTGGGGTCTTTTGGTGGAAAGAAGCTGGAAATTGAAAAACCAAAGAAAGAAACCTAAACAGAAGCACCTGTGTTCACATCACTGTTTTTCTCTTTTCTTGGTGGTCTGGTCCAACTGATGTGACTTTGCTTTCCGCAGCTGGAGTGTGTATTCTCAGTGTTGTTTGATTAAAAATACTTCAATTCCTCTTACAAGGACTTCTGGGGCATGTTTATCTTTTGGAAAAGACAACTCTGGCATGGCCACTCCCCAGTTTCCAAGGGAGCATCCTCACACTGCAGTGGGGTCAGCATCCCACTGGTCCAGAGGCTTTTTTTTCTCCTTTCTACCCCAAATCCACACGTCTAGAGCATGGAGGTGGCTCTCCACAAAGGTATCCACATCATCCAATCCAAGAGAATCCCACATGGGTTTTCCAGACAAGTACCATCTGGGCTGGAGAAAGTCATCCAGGTTTTCTCCCTTGCCAGGTGAGCTAATACAGAATAAAAATGTAATGTGTTTCACAGCAGGAAGGAGGGCAAATTAAAATAGACTTTCATTTCATACATCGGTGTTTACAAGTGAAATTCAGACACAAACAGATTTCTGGTCAAGCTCTTCTGATGCAGAATTAATTTGTTCATCACACAGAGCCTTGGAGAGCACTGTAATTTAGTAAGCACCATGCACATAAATAATAATTACAGGTTCCTGCTGATTACATGATTGTATTTAAAGTTATCAAGTAACTCTGAGATTAATGACCAGCCAATCCAGTGCTCTTGACAAGACTGAAGCCTCTTGGGATCATCCTGTGTTAACCCTTTATGTTGTTCTGGTACATTTCAGGGCTGGAAAAAGCAAAATGGGACCCCAAGGATGGGATCTTGTGGTGCTATGGGATATCCCAGTGGGATAATACACAGGAGCTTCTCCAGTACCCTGAGATGGATTTTTATTTAGCTTGTTTTTTTGGTTGACACATTAGACCCACCTTGGAGGTTGTTGCCACCCCTGAAGTCACTTCCCACCCTCAGCCTCACCACCTGGGATCCAAGTTCGGGTGCCCTGAGATACATCCCCAGCAAACCAAGGGCCAGCAATAGAGAAAACCTGCCCTCTAGAGCCCGAATGGAGGCAGAGGGAAGCTGATGATCCTGATTCCCTTTGGAGGATCTGTGCCTTCATTTCACCTTCCAAGAAAATTGTCCTGTGCAAATATCCCCACTGCCAGAGCCAGGACCGCCCAGTTCCACGGCATGTCAATCGGAGGGTTTATGGCTGATTTTTAAAGCAAAGCAGGGCTGTCATTTCCCTTCTTCAGACAACACATAACTGTGGGGTGGCCCACAACTTTGGGCTATTCCCAGATACTGAACCCTGCTGTACCTTCCCACACAGGTAAGGGCTCTGAAATGGGTGGGAGGTCGGGAGGGAGAGGAAATCTTGTGGCAGTGTGTGGGTTACAGCCCAGTGGGTTCACTTGTGGCTTTCAGCACTGTCTGCCCCAAGATGCCTCCCATCTGTGATGTGTTGTCATTTCAGCACTGCTGAACTCCCAGGTAAATATTTCATCCTTTAATTCCAATGCCCCCTCCTTCACTGCTCTCTCCAGCACAAGCCTTATGCTGACATTTGTCACCACAGAAATGGCTCTCAATCACATGTGGTGGTGGGACACATGGGGCTCTGCCACCGTTATGACAATTTCAAAGGGACATATTTTTTCAATTTGGAGAAAAACTAAAGATCAGAGACACAAGTGATTCCATGGGAGAGCTCATCTGCTCAGCCATGGAAAAAAAGGATCCTTGAGGAGGCCCTGGGCTGTACTGAAGGCAGCAGAGGTGTGTGATCACACAGCCTTCTGAAATTGGCACCTGCACAGGGCAGGGACGGGTTAATCCCACAACCAGGAATTTGTGAGCTCACCCACAACTGAGTCCATCCTCCCAGCTGGTGCCCTCATCCAGAGGGATATGCACCAAGAACTCTCCAGGTTTTCCAGATTTCCTGGGTTTGTTTGGAAATAGTTGTAGTCCCCAACCACCTACTCCCAGGACAGCTTCTGCAAGCACCATGGCTGAGATCCGTGGCCCTGCCCTCTTCCCTGTCAGGCAAAACTTCCATGGGAAATTTGCCTTTAGGCTGCTGAAATCTGTTACTGAGCCTCCTGCTAATGTGGAAACTGAGGCACAGATTTTCTGTTGATTTGGGAAATATTGGACTCTGGCTGAGCACCATCCTGAGAGACATCTCTGCTGCAGAGCACCCTCCAGCCCCACAGCATCCTCCAAACAGGTCTGAGACCTGTTTCAGGAGACATCCTGAAGGAATGTCCTAGTGTGAAGGGGCTTGGGACCCTCCTCAGCAGCCCAGAGCCTCCTTCTGCCCTAAGGAAATGTCCCCAGCACCCCACTCTGACCCAGCCAACGCCACCAAATACAATTGCTGTGTGTTCTGAGCAGCTTCCACTTTCATCCAGCTGGCTGATGTATCCAGGTGCCTTGCCAGACCTTACCTTCTGGGTACAGCAGGAGAAGGGTCACAACTTCCCTCACTCAGCACCGTGCCCACGGGGCCAGTACCCAGTGGGCCCAATGCAGATGCTTGAGTTCCAGATGTCCATGTCCTTTCCTGGTCCCTGGCCACTTCATTTTCTGCCTCCCCATTTTTCATAGAGGCAAATCACCAAGGACGTGTCCCCACCTGCCCTTCTCAGCACATGGTGTTGGTGACACGGCTGTCAAAGCCCAGCCAGCAAAAAGTCTTCAGGGTTTGTGTGCTGAGTGTGGCTGACCTCCAAACACAAGGTGTCAGAGCCCCTGGCATAGTCCCAAAGGATCTTCCCTTGCCAGGGACTATTAGCACCTCTCTCCTTCCAGAAGAATGTCAGCTTTGTTTGGGATGAAACCAGCCTTTGGAAGAGCAGATGATCCAGTGATGTTGCAACCAGTAGGGTCTCCTGATCTGTGCTTGCAGCTCTGAGGGTGCCAGGTAAGGTCTTGGAAGGTGGATGAGGCTCTTCCTGCAGTGGGATGGCTGGAGAGTCACAAGGACCTGGTGGCTCTGAAGAATCCTGTGGGCATCTGAAATATGGGGCAAAAAGGGAAGCCCTGGGTTAAGCACTTCCAGCAGTCCCAATAACAGAGGAGCCAGAAATCTGGAGAAACACAAGCAGGGGAAACTGCAGTCTGAGAGTGAAACACACAGGCACAGAAACAGGATCTTAGTACACATCAGGAAAAAGCAGTGTGACTGTGCCAGCTAGTTCAAAAGGAAAATAGGATGAGATAGTCAGGAAAAGCCTGACTTGGTTTATAGGCAAGAATTGGTTGGAGTTTGAGTGACACTCCATCACTAATCCAAGCTGGAGTAATAGAAGTGCTCATGTTTCTGATTGAAATTAGTTGGGTGGCTAAAGGGAGCTATATTTTAATGCATTAATGTGGTTAAGGTGTATTTAGAAGCTGCATATTGAATAATAATAAATAAGCATATAAAGTAGACTATTTTTTGCCTTTGGGGAATGTCCTGCCTCATTTGCATGCAGGGAGTGCTGTGTTCAGGTCTGGAAACCTCAAAAGAGAAAGGACATGGAACCTTCTGCAGTGATGCCAGAGGAGGCCCTGGAGATGCTACTCTGGAGACACGCAAGGAGAGCTTGTTGTTCGGCTGGAGAAAGCCCCAGGGAGACCTTAGAGCCCCTTCAGGTGCCCAAAGGGGCTCCAAGAGAGCCAGAGAGGGACATTTGACAAGGGCCTGGAGTACCAGGAAAAGGGGGAATGGCTTCCCACTGCCAGAATTGAGGTTTGATACATAAGTCACAAACTGAATCGAAGTACACCTCACCCACTTCTGGAGCAATCCCACTGCTTCCACCCAGGACCACATGCTCCTGGTACAACTGAGTCCACCTGGTGCTGGTCCCCAGCTCCTTATCAAAACTTTCATCAGCTTCTTTGTTTCTTTCGTCAGGAAGTTTCTAGCTCCTTTTCTCCTTGTTGTTAGCCTTTGCACACAAACCCAACCTTAAAATGGATAAATCCCACATATTATAATGATCAGCTTACAAAGGCTTCATTCATCCCTTTTGACCTCCAGGGTAAAACTTCAGTCTTAAACAATTAATTCTGTTTGGTTGGGTTTATTTTTTTCCAAAGAAGATACATTTCCTGCAGCTAAATTTTCCACCTGTGTGTAATTCCCATGTTTTTCCATTTCTTTTTCCAAAAGCAATGCCCCCACACATAATGGGATAGCAAGGAAGAAAGCCTAGCCCAGTCCCCAGAGTTTTGCTCCTATAGAAGTTGCAACTCATGCATGGTACACCTGAATTGTGTGGGGAGCTTTGAAGGCCCTGGCATAACACAAATGATCACAAATCCCAATATGGCAAAACAAGGCACAAGTCAAGCACTGCTGGAGAGGAGAAAGTGTGGAGCCAGTGCCATGGCAAACAAGGGAAATCTATGCAAAATGGGAAGCAATTAAAAGAGAATTAAGCGAGCTGCAGGAGGAGAAAATTGCTTCTTTCAAACCATCTTGATTATGGGGCTGCAATGGCCCAGAGTTTCCAGGGCTTACCACCAGCGTGAATAGATGAAGAGGCTGTTAATCAGGATTGTCAGAAGCTCTCCCAAAGCCAAACATCCTCATTGGAGAGAGGGCTGCTAGGGAACTTTGCTGTTCCACAGTTTCCTCTGCTCAGCCCTCACCCATGAATGCGCTGGTCAGAGGAGGCCTGTGGCTGGTCAGTCTTTCCAGGAAAGGGCTAGGGATTTCACACTGGTGGTTGGGAAGGTGACATCTCTGGTGGAGCAGGATGGAAATGGGCACTTCACAGCCTGTTGCCATCCCACACAGCCCTTCTCCTTCCCTGACATCCTGAAAGGCCAACAGTGTTGTGGAGTGTGGAGAGGAGTTTGTCAGACTCTGAAAGCCAAGCTGTGACGTGGGCTGACATCTTGCCAAGGTGGGATGGAGCCAGAGTATGGCTGGGAGTGGGCAGAGATGTAATTCCTTCCCTTGTCCACCCTCATCCCCCTGGCAATGATCACATGGACAGTCACAAGGAGAATAAAAGGCTTAGAAAAGGACCTGTGTCCAGCCAAGGTCAGATTTGGTCCTCTGACCTCCTAAAATGATAAACCCCAGCTCTGCATCCTGCAGCTCTGGAAAGCAGCTGTGACACGCCCCCATCAGCTCCCTGAAACAGCTCTGGGAGTTTGAAGCAAGAATGGAGGGTGGGGTATTGCTTTCTATTGCAGCTGAAGTAATCAAGGAGCAGGAGGGTGCACAGCCACGGCTGCACAGAGAAACCAGCCTGTGCAGTGCTTAGGAGGGGACCACCAGCTGTCCCCTTTCACTGAGCTCAGATAAACCCCAAAATAGGAGCCGTGTGGTGCTCAACAGCTGAGCTGCAGCTGTCTTGGTGCCAATTACATACTTTTGCTAATGCCACCCTGCTAACTGCATTGATGGGACACTAATCACACACCTAACAGATATAAACGGGAGCTAATTGCTCTACGGTGACACTGTGCTCCATGCAGAGATGTCCATCCCTGTGAAAAGCAGCTGCTCCTGCAAGCATCCTGCTGCTCCCAGGAGCATCCCGTTGGCGGCCCCAGGGCTCTCCCAGTGCCGGAGCCACAGCCTGCAGTGAGTGATGGTGGACACAGAGTGGCACTTGGCCATATCTGCTTCTAACCCTCAGCAGAAATAGCCCCTTCAAGATTCATCTGATCCTTTCCAAGGCAAATGAAGTCTTTTTTATGGGGGGGAAGTGTGTTCAGGTGGCAGAGGCATCTGACTGTATATCCAGATCACCCATGGTGAAGGGGTCTGCCAGTGTCCATGGGGGGTGGCTTGTCTTTCTCCTGGGCCACCCTGGGTATGACCAGAGGCTGTGGGTCTGTGGGATGTGGATTTGTAGAGAATTCTCAAAGCCTGACAGAAGGGTCACGTAGTATGTATCTGTATGCAAACTTTGAGATAAGAAATGCTGACTTAGAAATGCCATGGAATAGGACAGACATTGTTGAGAGAGAAATGGAACTAGAAACAAGTTTCAAATAAGACTAGATACTTTAGAGAAATAGAGCTATGAAAGATGCATTGTAGTAGGACCCACGAGGGGTGATTTTAGATTATTGGCTTTAAGGCATTTACAGCATTGGGTGGCAAAAGCTGATAGGCGAAGAAACACTTATAATTAGGAAATAGTTGGCTTCTGATTGTGATGGCATGAATTGTAACATCTATATTGTCTCACCCTTCACATGAGACTGAAAAGGGAATAAAAGTTTTTTAAAAGCCTTTCAGTTGTCCCATCTCTGGGTCAGAAAAGGGTATGATCCGACAAACCTAGGGACACCACGTATGCCTGACAAGAGGGTAGGAAATGGGTTATTACTGCCTGGAAGGAGCAAGCAGGAGCTGGGGAAGGCACTGACCCTGCTCAGGTGCTGCATGGACTGTTTTTGCACTGTCTTCCTATTTCTCATGGCCGGCCCCATGCTCCCTGCACTTCACAGCCACCTGCTAACACCCATCCCTCAGGCTCCCCGCTCCCTGCCTCTGCCACATGGAAGCTGAGCTGAAATTTCTCACGGCCTCAACCAAAGCACCTCTTCTCAAGGGATATCACAGCCTGGTGCTAAGCAGGAAGGACACGCAGGTGCCTTCCCTGCAGGCTCTGTGGCCTTCTGCCCCTTGCTGGAAGGTAATTAATGCCTCTTGACTTGCTTATGTGACAAACTACAGCAGCAGCGGCACAGCAAGGGCAGCAGAGTAGGAACAGGATGCAGCTGAGTGTCCTGGCTTCAAAATCCAGCCTCAAGCAGCTCAGTCACCCTCACAGGGTTTGGGATGAGTTTAAACCCATTTCCCTAACCATGGCACTGGACTAACAAAGGACAGGTCACTTGTTACAGCCCATCAAAGCAGAGCAGTCCTCGAAATACCCTTAACTCTGACCCTGACGATGTTCAGGACCAAAGTCTTTGACAAAGTAAAATGTGTCTGGAAAGGAGGGAAAATCTGGATTTAGAGGTAACATTTTTCAGATAATTAGAGACCCTATTTAGCAGGTGGGCTAAAATCTTCTGGAGGCAAAGGTGCATTGAGGGAGGGACTGGACAAAACTCTTCCCAGGGCATGTGGCACAATAAAGGTTGGGATGTATCATAACCAACCAAGAGCAAGAGGCGGATAATCATCTGGAAACGAAACACACGATGTTCTTTGCAACTTTTCCCCAGCAGAGCCTGAGCCAGCAGCTCTGCACCACTGTGGGCAGAGCTGCAAAGCTACTGCGGGGAAAAGCTGGGCTCTCCTCACACTTGGAGAGGGTGATTGCTTGGTGTGAGAGGAATCTTAATGGCACAGGAGGTAGATACAGAAGCATTTATCACCTCAGCAGTCCCTCACAGGCCACACAGGGCTGGAGCTGCAGGAAGGGGCAAGGGCAGCACTCTCAGGGCACAGAGGGTGCAGTGTCAGCAGCTCTCCTCATTGCATTGCTCAGGGCATGACCAGTGCCATGGGCTCCTGAAAATGCGAGACGTGACACCACTTGCCCAGTTTCTTGTTGCAAGATCATACAGTGTCACACTGATGCGGCAAATTTGGGCCACAGAAGCAACAGTCTAGAGTTGCCCAGCTGCACAAGTCAAAAACATACCTGGGAGTCAAATGGTGGAGGATGAAGTCACAGAATCCTAGAATACCAGAATGGTAGTGGGTTGGAAGGGACCATCCAGTTCCATACCGATGCCATGTGAAGGGACACCTTGTGTTGGGGTTTAGGATTTTTTCCTTTCGTTTTCTTAGTGAATTTTCTCCCATTTTTGTTGCTGAGAAGCAATAACGGTCAGTACTTAAGAGAGAGAAAAGAAGTAACTACGGAGAAGGGGAAGAGTGCTGCCAGCTTTACTGTGGGGGTGAGGGGTTTCTCTCAGAGAGGCAGAGTTACCGGAATTGGGCTGGGGAAAAGGGCTAGGCCCAGCTCCTAGGCATCATGTGCTCTTGGCTTTCGGAGGGAAGAGGCTGCCATCTCTGTGGGGAGAATTTGTTATCACTGCAGGGTTCCATCTCTTGCTGCCTTTCTCGTGAAAGAAAGGCAGCAAGAGATGAGTGAGGGGGGCTTTGCTTGTAAGAGTGGCCATTGCACCTCACCAAATAAAGGACCCTTTGCCATCTGCTGGGGTGCCTCAGGGGAAACCCCGGGATCCCCAAGCCCCTTCACTCTCCAAGGGAGCCTCTCCCTGCCATGTTTGGAAGCTGGGCTACCACTGCCCAGCCCCTCCGTTTCTTTGCCACTGCTCCAGGCTTTTTGCTGCACTGTAGCCCCACACCCTCCTGGGACACTCACCCCGTGGTTCCAGCTACAGCTGCAGAGTTTCTGATACATCTCATCTACCACCCTGGGGTGTTTGCTCATTCCTGCTGAGAGGAACGACAGACTTGTCTTCACAAACAAGCAGTGGGTCCGCTGGTAGATAAAACCAACACAGGGATAAAAGAAACAATGGAAAGGATTCCTCTGATTGATGAACAGAAAAGAACATATTCGCCTTTACGAACAAACTGTAGGTTTGCTGATAAATTAAATTGGATATTGAAAGATGAAAGAAACAATGGGGGAAGCCATAAATTCCATAAGAATTAAAAATTAAAAGGGGGTTATACATTAAAGGGGAATCTTCGGCATTAGGCACTCCGGGAAGTCTGTACCTCTCAAGTACCTCAGCCAATGGGGAAAGAGAGAGGGAAATGTGCCCAGGAAATTGGGATAAATAGGAGGCTGCATCCTTCAAAATTTGAGACACCCCAGGGGAAATGCCTCATGGCCTCTCCCTTTATTCAAATAAAGTAAAAGGACTCCTCTGTCTCCTTTTTGGACATAAACCTCTGGTGTTTGTGGATTAATTTTCCTAACACTGCTGTTCCATCCTGCTGCTTCTGAGGGTCCTGCTGGGGCATCAGGATTGGCTGTCCCTGGGAGGTTTGTTGTCTTGGGGTGATTTTATGATAATACTGTTGTGAAAAATGAGGTTTCCTTTCCTGATAAAATTTAGAAGTTTTAATAATAAGACAATAAGAGACACAAAAGCAAAAATACGGCCAGGTGCTTGGCATTTAGCCAAGAGCATGCACTAACTCAGAAAACACTTCTTTAAATGCATCAAGATGTTGCATATTTATAGACCCTCATGCATTATTCAAAGCATTCCTTTGAGTTGCCCCCAACCTGCCCCCATTCCATCTTGCAAATGTGGCTCCATCCTGCCCTCCCTGCTCCTGATAATGGAGAGGCAGTAAATTCTTCCTTTCGGGTTCTGTTGTCTGCTGCTGTTATCTTCATCCAGATATGACGATCCAAGTACGTGTGGAATTTCCTGATTATCTTTACTATACTCTGAGTTAGCTACAAAAAGCATTTTATATAACACACTACTATTTCTGAGTTTTGTTAACTGCAGAAATAAAAGAAACTATATTCATACAGTATAGTTTTCCAACATTATACATGTTAAAAACGGGCCAGGACACCAGCTCCCTTTGAAAGGCCTTTATTAGAAACAGCCTGGGTGGAGGCTTGAGGGGCGCGTGTGCACCACCGCTGCTCCCTGGATGGCACAGAGGAGGAAGAGATCAGCTCCATGTCACGGCAGATCTGGGCCTTCCGTCCTCATGGGCGTCCCTGGGAAGACACCTGGTGGCTCATGGTCTAGGGGTGTCTGTCTAGTCGAGTCCTGTTAAAGTTATGGTGACAAAGTAAAATCTAGCTGTGATTGGTGTGGAGTTCCTTATGGTTCTGCTGGCCTAGAGCAGTTATTTTCAGTCTCTAGTTTTATTCTGGCTCATTGTCATTGAGGCCTGACTGGTACTGGAGGCTCTTGATTTGCATATGGTCTTGAACGCGCCTCCTTATGGGAGCAGCGGAATTGATACCCAACAGGAAAGGGGAAGTAGGTACAGTACAAACGGGAAATAAACTTTACTAAGGAACATTGACAATTAATTAACAGAAAAAACTACTAACTTTAAACATATTTAACAATAAATTGGTGTCTTGGGACTTTATTTTCCACAATACATATAGCATTTATTTTAATATTTGCAAAAAGCCAATAATATAATATGTACTAATAACACTGTATTCCCCTACTGACTGCTTTATGCCCAGAAATGGGTCCTGTAGTTTAAGCTAGGTCCAGGAGAGGGAGGGAGCCAGGGGAATTGTTCAGCACAGTTTGTGTTCAAGCTCTCATACTCTCTCGTGCTCAGCCTTGCAGCAGAGAGGGAGTTACATTCCTTGCTTTTAGTAGCTTCTTCTTGTTATCTGAAGAAAGATATTTTCCTGGGACTGCATACTGCAATCCTCTGGTGATTTCTGTGGCTTCCTCTAGAACTGTTCAGCTTACCTCCAGTCTGAAAACCAGACCATCGGTGGGAACCTGACACTGTGGACCAGTGGGGTGCTGGGGGACACTGCAGCCCAGCTCCAGACCTCAGAGGAAGCCAGCTTAAGAAAGAACTCTGAATCCACTAGCTGTCTCCTCAGTGAGGAGGTTTAACATTATTCATTTTTAACCCGTGCCCTGCAGGCACTTTGTTTGTTAAATAAATAGGTTTTTTCACTTTCCTCCAAAAAATTCCTTTCTTATTGATGGGGGAGGGAGTGCCAAAACCTACGTTGTGTGTAGGAGACGTTCATTCCAGAGCATTTTCCTCCTAAAATTGTTTCAAAACCAAGACATTTGTAAAGCAAGCCCTTCCCTTTTCCCATCCCTTCCCATCTTGGCCAAGCCGCCATTACCACCTGGTCCCCAACCTCACACCACAGCGCCCCCTGCAGCTGCGGGGGAATAAGAGCACCTCCCCTGCCTGGCCAGGAGCCAGCAGCGCCCCTGCTGGCTGTGGCCAGCACTGCACCAAAGGGGAAATGCTTACAGAGCAGGGAACAGACTGTTTATTGGGGTTTCTGGGTTGTTTTTTTCTTTTGCTTGTTGTTGCTGTGATTGTTGTTGTTTGTTTGCCTTGTTATACATACTACTAAAGAACTGTTATAGCTTTTCCCATATCTTTGCCTGAAAGCCCCTTAATTTCAAGGTTATAATAATTCAGGGGGAGGGATGTCATATTCTCCATTCCAAGGGAGGTTCCCACCTTCCTTGGAAGATGCCTATCTTTCAAACCAAGACACCTTGCATTAGACTAAATTTCTCAAGTAAAAGTGTTTCTTTACCTTCTTCTCCAGTACCGATTCTGTTCTTGGTTTAAGAATTCCTCAGTGGATGAGAGCAGATGAGAGCCCGAGAAAATGCAAAATAAACCCAACCTAAAAGAAGATTTTGAAAGTGACAAGAAAATTAATCCACAAACACCAGAGGTATATGTTCAAGAAAGAGACAGAGGAGTTCTGTAACCTGATTTGAATAAAGGGAGAAGCCATGGAGCATTTCCCATGGGATCTCTCACATTGCTAGAGGATGCAGCCTCCTTTTTATCCTAACTTCTCAGTCACATTTCCCTCTCTCTTTCTCCATTGGCTAAGGTACTTGAGAGGTACAGAATTACCAAATCACCTGATACAGGTACACCTGATAATAAAATGTGTACCCACCCATCTTTTTCTTTGTATCTCTGTTCTTTTTCTCTAACTCCAGGAATTTAGCATGGCCTTGGGTGAGCAACAGTCTGTGTCAATTAGTGGAATTCCTAGGGAACTTATGGTTTTACCCATTGCTTCTTTCACCTAAGAATATCTGGGTTTATTTACCAGCAGGCTCACATTTTCTTTGTAAAGACACCTCTCTCTCATTCCTTTCGAATGTAAATTTTCACCCAGTCTTCTGGGAGGGATACACATCATGCAATTTTGAAATATCACAGCAAAATACTTCAAGCTTGAAGGACAAAAAAAAGTCATTCTGGATTTTAGGGAAGACTGACGAATTCCACCAGAAGCCACTTCAGTGTGTGCCAGCACTGCTTATAACACAAAATGCTTTTGCCTGAATTGTTATTTCCACGCTGGGACAGACATTTTCTAGTGGGTACAACCTGGGCAGATCAGCTGCATTTTCCCTCAGAGGAGCATTATATATTTTACCATCCCATTAAATCTTTGTGGCTATACCACACTGTGACCTCTCTCTAAGGAAGAGGCTGCATTTCATTAGCCAGGGGAAAGCATTCAGCTAGCAAACGAAAATCAATACATGTCATCTGTATGAGCTTTTATTAATGTGGACTTTGGATCTGAGCTGATCTTCTTTGTCTGTCCTAATACCCCCTGCTCTGCGGGCTCTCCCTGCTCCACTCAATAGCCAATCCTGTTTCCAAAGAGATGCACTTTAAAAAGCATCTGCACCACTTCCTTGACTCAAAGCAGTGGAGTTTTTTCAGCAGCTCAGTAATATTCATGTACAATATAACATTATACAATCATATAATTTGATGCCATGGCTAGCTTGATGGTGTTTCTCTTCTCTCCATGATCTTTTTCCCAAAATAAAAGGAAAAAATTAGTCAGGGGTCATAAAAAACTCTAAGTCAAATATATCTCTCTTTTTTGCATTTTGGGATTGATTAGTGTTTTCTTCCTTAATAAATTATTTCTTTCATGTTTTTCTTTCCCACTAGAAGATCAAAGGCCCAAGCTATATTTTATTGGCAAAGTGTTCAGCTTTCAGTTGTTGAAAACCTGAGATGTTTTGGCCTGGAACCAAAATAATGAAAGTATTTCCAAGTATTTCCAAGGAGCATTTTAAAACCTCAAAACTCTTCTTAGTATTTAATGTTTTCAGTTAAGATTTATTTTTACAAAGTCCTGGAGCAGATGTAGTCTGGGAGGGGGCTGTGCATTCATCATCTCTGTCTACAGGTCATGACTTCTCATGCCTGTGGCAGGGTGAGAGCTGAGGATCCCTGGCACGTTCCTCCACATCCCAGTTCCTCCTGCACAGTGCCTTATGGTTTTATTTGAAGCTCTGAGCTGGTTTCACATTCCCTAAGCCCAAGCAGGGATCTCAAGATAGGGCATATTGGCAAGGCATCTCTTTTGGGTAGCAGCAATACACAAGTAGAGGCAGCTTCCTAACTTGGCATCTCTCCACAGCAGCAGTGAAAAACAATTTAAAAATTAAAAAAAAAAATTGATTGGGATGACAGAAATACAGAGACTGGAATGTCTTCTGCCTACAGCTCAGCTGGACCTGCCTTTTGCCCGTGGCTCCTGAGGATGTTTTGAAATCCTGGATGCTCCTGGCCACATCTGGATCCTCTTTTTCTCTTCACTCATTCACTGCCCAAGAGTGGACTTAACCTGTGGAGTTCCTCATTTCCCTGTGAAGAATTACTTGATTTAAGCATGTCATGGGTTGAAACAGTATCTCCTTGCTAGGACCTTAGAATTCTCTGGAAAGGACAGGGACCTGTGGGGGGGAAGGTTTTAGATTGACATGAAGTTCTGACCACTCAGAGAATGGAAGGCGACTTTTGGTAATACCCATATAAAAGCTGAAGCTAGGTTCAAGACTTCCTCTTTTCCCCCATCCAGACATCAGGCAACATTGTGGGCAGCCAAGGAGAGCCCAGCTTAGGCCCTGGCTGCCCTAGGGTGGCCTGGGCTGGCGGGGACTCCGAGAGCCACTGCCCGCAGAGGAGGCAGGGCTGCAGTTCTGCAGGGCCAGCCACGTGTCTGGAGCCACAGCAGGGATCGGGGCTGGGCTGTGGCAGGACCATGCCCCAGGCCCCCCTGGCTGCTGGCACCCCTGGCCCGTGGGGTGTCGTCCTGAATTTTCTGCCTTCTGTCTCCGTGCTGTAGATTCTCAGGCAGCTTCATCTAAACAATGTGTATTTTTGGAATGTTTGCATACTTCTCCTCTGAGAGAAGAAATGATTGATGGTGATGTCCACCATCCAGGTTAGAGAGGTGGCGACGTGTGTAGCCAATCTCTTGACCTCTGTACAAATGTATATAAATGAAGTCAGATTTTTGCATTAAAGTTTGTTCCCTTCAACTGCTGCTGGTGGCCTCATCTTTCTGTCCCTGAAGTTGGGACACTCCCAGCCTCGGCAGTCAGCAGTGGGGAGGATGGGATTCCCGCCCACCCTACACTGGGCCTTACAGAGCAGCTGCGAGCGGCTCACGCCATCAGATCGAGGGGTTGAAGAGAAGGTATCCATCAACTTTCCCCCACCCACTTGCATGGCTTTGAAACTTTTGCAGCTGCCGGCAGAGATCACATGACAACCTCAGGCCTGTGCAAGCTTTAATTCTTTCCTGATACAGATTGAGACTTTAAACTCTAACCCTCCCGGAGATGAGAGAAAAGGCCAAGTTGGAGATGTGTAAAGGGACAATATGGAGATCTCAAAGTCAGTAAAGGAAAAGTGACTTTTTTAAGTGATAGAGATGACAAGTTGCCTTGGTTCTAGGCTGAAAATCTCCTATGGATTTTGGTAACCGAATAATCTTTTAAATCGTGGACAATATAAATTGGGGAGATGATATGTGGATTTGAGCAAAGGTATCTGTGATGAACTGAGTAAATATTTTTGTGCCCCCATGAGAGGTTGAACAGAGAGAGATGAGAAGAAGCCCTCTGCCAGTGAAGAAGTGAGAAGACCATCTCTGTTCCCTGAGTTGAAAAAGATCCTCTGTTTTTTTGAAACAGCTCATTTTTAAAAGGTACCACCCCAGTTTGTGAATCCATGGCCCATAGGTAGTCATGGGAAAGGCTACGTGATATGGTAAGTTCCACAACCGCAGAAGTCCCCTGGGAAGGGTGCTTTTGTGTGAAGGTTACTAAACAACAGGAGTGACTTCTCTCTCTCAAAGACTGAATGAAAGACGGTTTCACAAGTGGTACTGAAATGGAGTCCTGAGTTTTGCCTCTTTACATGGTTTATAGAAAATGAACAGTTTGTAGTGAGAGGAAGGGTTGGTTTTAGAAATTAATTGTGTTGGGGTTTTTTTTCTTTTCTTATTTTCCTCTATTAGTGCATGTTAATAAAATCTATCTGGTTTTGCTTCTAAATTGAACCTGCTTTTGCCTTTTTTTTTTCTCCCAGAATCCAATCTCCAAGTTAGTAAACAAATTTGGCAAATGTAAAATGGTGCCGTGACTCAGGTAAGCAAACCTAAACCATAACAAAGCATCCCTTATCCTTTGCTCCTCCCCATCCCTCCAATCCTTCCCCTGCAAAAAGAAAGCAAAGGATGGAAACCACTGTAGGCACTAAGCTTGGCATGCATAGTGCGGGCAGTGTGGCATGGAGAAATGGGTCACGACATCTGTGGGAGCCTTGACTGCCTTTAAATGGAAAATTAATGACTGAACCTCAGTGCCTCAGAGCTGGAGAGATTTTCTCCTCATTTACTCAAAACTAAAAAGGAGAGGCAAGGTGGGCTTTGCTTACATGGATCCCTGAGGAAATTGATGTGCAAGGGACTTCTCACTGTGCTGCTTTCCATGAAAGGAATTTCTCAGCAAATACTGAATGCTGGGAAAGTCACGGAGGTGTGACCCCATTCCCTTTTTCTCTAATAAATGGCTTTCACCTCCACTAAAATTCTTACAACATTAAGGGGGTTAATTCATCTGGAAAACTCCCTTCTGCTCCTTTCTGTTTCGGTTTGGGAAGACAGGTATCTGCCAGGGAAAGCTAGAGTTTCCCTTGGAGTGGAGAATGTAAACCACTCTCCCTTTTTCCAATTATAAATTTGCAGTTAGAGGCTTTCAGGCAAAGATTTGGGGATAGGAATAGCAGTTCTTTACTAGTATGTATAACAAAGCAAACAAAAACAACTATAGCATTAATAATAAAACAGTACCAAGAACCTTAAGGGCTTTGCTTCACAAAACCCAGGGCAGTGTGGTCTTGGTGCCCCGCAGGATCCTCAGACCACCAAGCTGGAAACAGTGGAAAGTCCTAGGCTGGTAGCGGAATGGCAGGATGTCCCCGACAGGCAGGGGCAGGATGTCCCGGCAGGGGAGGGCTGTGCAGGGTCACACTGTAGCAAATAGAGCAGCGCGGAAAAAGCTGCGATGGCAGAGCAGGGCTGGCTCAGCTCCAGTAGGGCAGGCAGAGAAGCTCAGAAATTCCAAACAGGGGAGCAGATGATGGTAGATTTCCCAGGACCGGACTTTCTGGTGATAGTGAGCTCGTCTCGCAGCAAGGAGCAAGCCAGCCGTTCTCTCTCCCTGAACGCTGATAAAACAGAGACCCAAGCTGCCTCAAGCTCCATCCTTACCTACCCCCAAAACTCGTGTTATCTCACCCTCCAAGCTTAGGTCACCTCTTTGTTTTGGTTGAGTACTCTTAAGTATCCAACACTCGGTCTTCTTGGTTACTTATGAGGAAAAAATTCTTTAGAGTAAAAGAGGAACAAACCTAAACCGCAACACTTTCACTTGAAGGAAAATTGCTGGTGAAGCCTCTCATTCATGGAGGAAAAGCTGGAGGGAGACCCAAGGCATGCCATGTTCTTCTCTGCGGCATTTTCATGCCACACCAATGCACCTCTTGTTGAAAAGAGGGTTTCCCAGGTGGCAGCTCTGCTGTGTCCTGTGTCACTCTGCAGCAGCTCCTGCTGCAGTATGGGGGGGGAGAATCTGCAGGTGCTGGGTGATCCTGAAGCATCACTAGAAGTCACAGAATCATAAAATATCCTGAGCTGGAAGGAATCCACAAAGATCATCAAGTCCAATGCCTGGCCCTGCACAGACATCCTAACAATGCCATCCTGTTCATCCCTGGGTCTAAAAGCTCCTGGAGCTCTGGTAGCCTTGGGGCTGTGACCATTCCCTGGGGAACCTGGTCTGTGCCCCAGCACACTCTGGGGGAAAAACCTTTTCCTGATATCCAGCCTAAATTTCCCCTGACGCAGCTCCAAGACCAAGCTCCCACTGAAAGAGCAGCAGCCAGGATAACACAGGGATGATGTGCATCAATATAGACAGCTGCTTGAGGATAAAGGAATAAATAGCAGAAAACACCTTCCCAGTGCAAAGCTGCTCATCCTGGGTGGAAGTGCCTGTGTTGCCAGGAAGTGCTCCTGGCTGTGATAGCTCCAGGGAGATGGGTACACAGAAAAACCACAGCACTGTGACACTTTTATCTCCAGGGCTGTCTCTGAGAGACACAAAACTGGTGTTGGGCTCAAAATGAGAAACAAGAGGCCAAGCTGGCTGCTGACCTGCAGCAGCCAAACACCAACAGCTGAGCTTCTGCCAGAGGAGCCAGGCACCTGCTTGTTTTTCAAAGCACTGGACACATTGACGCATCTCAGTGAGTTTAGGCAGCTCAGACAGCTCCTCTCACTGTTTCAGGGAGAGAAGGGCACAGACAAAGGAGAATCCCAGTCCTGGAGGCTTTCCCTGCACTGTAATTCCATCACACAGGCAGGAGGAGCACTTATTGATGGAAGTGAATGTCTAGAGTATTTATTGCTATCTGAGCCAGCTGTGCTCTGTGTGGAGCATCCTTCCTCACAATGCTGTGTTTGAGAATGCCTGGGTGACTCACGGAGAAAAAGAGAGAGGCCTGGGATGGAAACTTAGGAGGGGCAGCAGGAAAGACAGGGAGAACTTAAGAGACAGAATGACAGAAATTTTAGATCAGCTGAAAAGGAGTCAGCAAGGACACTTGTGGAGAGCTGAAGTGGGATCAGATGGGATTTCCCCGCAGGATCGCGACCAGCTGCAGTTTCACACAGCTCCTGCTGCATCCTGGGTAGTCCATTAACTCTGTGTCGAATAATCAGGTTTTCTATCTTCATTAAGATGCAAAGGCAATCACCATGAAGTCACTCCTGCTCAGCAGGAAGCTCCTGGGAGAGCCCTGCCTGCACACCTGTAAAATTAAAGACATCATATTAATTCAGCATTCTGATTTATTAAAAAAATACAAATACCGATCTAATACCGATATCCAACTAGACGGACAAAAACTCTCTAACAGTTTAAAGTTAGAAAGTGTATGTTTATTACAGCGCCAGGCAGCGTGCGGGATAGCTCCCAAATACACACCGCAATTTACAGACAATCACAGAGTCCTTTTATGTACAAAGATGTTGAATACCCAAAACACAAATGCATATTCATAGCCCTGTCCTATTCTCCGCTTCCTATGGTAAGTATAGTAATTAGCAAAAAAGCAATTAAGCATGTGTAGTTTGCCCTTTGAAATGGGTCGGTGGTCTTTTTCAAGGAGAGGGGGCTTAGAATGAGGAAGTAAAATGACTCTTCATAAAATGACTCTTCATCGCTCTGAACTTTCTACCTTTTCAATGCAAATGTGACAAATGAGCCTTGGTAGGACTTCCATTTCTCCAGGTACATGACTTTCAATGGGTTTCGGAGTATGGGAGTTTCTGTAACTGTCTTGTGTTCCTAAATCTATTTATCAGGTTCTCTGTTCCTCATTTCAAACACAGCTAAACAAACATAAAGTTGACAAGCAATCAGTTATTTAGGCCTGGTAAAGTTAACACAAATCTGGTTTCTCTTAACTAACTACAAACTTTTAATTTTTAACGAACTTTAATTAATTCCACCAAAGCTTAACTTCTCTAAAATCCTTAATTCTTTGAAGTCTATGTCTCAATTCTGACTGCTGGGGAGGGCATCAGATGCTCACACCCACATTCAGCCCTGTGCAGTGCAAGAATCTCTGTATCAGCAGCATCACTTCTGGCCACTTGGTTTCCTCTTGCTGGTGGCTCCCTGAGGATGGTGCCTCCAAGGAAGCCCAGCCTGGTCCCTTGAGTTGTGCTGGGCAGTGCATCTGGAGCATTAGCACCCCAGCCACATGGCATGGTGTCACCTGGAAAAGTCAAGGTTATTTGAAATCATCTCCACCAGCAAAAAAAAAAGCAGGGCTTGGACCATTGGTTTGGTATTTATGGGTTTGGTACTTGCAGGATGAAGCTGCCTCAACAACCCTGCGATTTTAGGAAGAGCCCTGTGATGCCCCCGTCTCAGAGCTTCACAGGTGCTGTGTTCAACCCTCTGTTCAGGCAGCTGGTAAACACGGCTTTGCCAAACACTGAGCCTTCCTTATCACCCTGCATTCTCACACTGCTGGGCATGCCTTGGGATGCAGGCTGTGAGCATGGAGAGGGAGAGAGACATTATCTTGTTGCTCTGCCAGTAAGAGCTTCAACAAGGCAACCGCAGAATAGAATCACAGAATACGCTGAGCTGGAAGGGTCCCACAAGAATCATCAAGTCCCACCCCTGGCCCTGCACAGACACCCCAACAATCCCACCCTGGGCATCCCTGGCAGTGCTGTCCAAACACTCCTGGAGCTCTGGCAGCCTCGGGGCCAGGACCATTCTTCCCCCAGCAACCTCTGGGGGAAGAACCTTTCCCTGATCTCCATCCCAAGCCCCCTGGCACAGCTCCAGCCATTCCCTGGTCCTGTTCCTGTCACAGGGAGCAGAGATCGGAGCTGCCCCTGGGGAGGAGCTGCTGCCCATGGTGAGCTCTGCCCTCAGCCTCCTCTGCTCCAGCTGAACAGACCAAGTAACCTTGGCCACTCCTGGTGTGGCCACTCCAGACTATTCACCAACTTCATGTCCCTCTTTTGGATACTGTCCTGGTTTAGGGCAAATTTGTGAGGAAACCTCTGAATGGGGTTCCTCTGGAGAGCACATCTAAATGGCCCCTCCCCCCAGCCGGTCCAGGAAAAGAACTTCCTCAGAGAAAAGTGGAAAAACTATTTATTTTACAAACAATCTGCCCACAAGCATAAGGAATGAATAATATGAAACAATAAAACCTCTCGCTGGTCTGAAGAGAGATGGCAAAACTGAGAGAAGTCCTTGCTGTGAGTTGGCTCAGCTCTCTCAGTCTCTGATCAGTCCGGGTCCCTTTGGCGCTGGAAAATGCCCAGGTCCAGGCCCAGGGGGCCACAGGTGCAGCTCCTGGTGCTCCTCTGGTTTTTTTCAGTCTAGAGCAGATTTAAACAGTCCCAAGAAAAAGGAAAAAAAAGAGTCCAGGAAGCTTTTTTGCCTCAGCTAGCTAGACTAACTGAAAGGAAAAAAACAACTCTCTCGCCGCTGTCCGTGCATCCGACGAACACCCAAGGACGAAGAAGCACTGCGGAAGAGTGAACACTTTTCAAAACAAACTGCACACTTCTTCTTTCCCTGCTCACTCTCAGAACCAGTCTTAAAGGTACAGAACACATGGCACAGCCAGAACAGACGACTGGGGATACAGGCACCATAGTCACCCTAGGACAGATACTCTCTAATAACCTTTTAATCTGTTTTACATTGTAGTGCCAAAATTTTCCTCCAGACTTGAGGTGGGGCAGCCCCAGCCCAAGGCAGAGCAGGACAATCTTCTCTCTCAATTGAGACAGCTGACAACTTTGCTAACAACTGAGAGAAAATGCTACAAGCCAGAGATTGTCTGCACAGGGACAGCACAGTGTTTATTATCAGGCTGGTTTCTGTTGGCTTTTCCCTTTCTTGAGGCGGGAGAAGGCCAGTGATGCTGCAGGGTCTTTAACAGCAGGTTAAATACAACAAATTGCAGGAATCTGCAAATCAAGCCATGCCATTGCTCAAAAGCAGAACCTGTTAAAACCATTTGGGAATTTATGTTTTATGGGTGAAGGATTTCTTGGCCTGCAGAGAGATATGGGTGAGTGTGACAGAGCATTTAAACACCTCTTAGTTGGGTGATTAATAAGAGCTGGAGCAGAAAGCCAGACTCAGCATGCATAGCATGATCCTAAGGATATTTTACTGCTACCTTTAGCTATCTCTAGTAACTGCTGGATTTATTAACTGGTTTCGGGATGACCCTGGCTGTATCACGGGGTGCTCCGTGGACACGAGACAGCCGGTCCTGTCCCGCTGGGTCCCAGCAGTGCCTCGCAGCAGTCCTGCGTCCACGTCAGGATGCCGGCCAAGAGAGGTCCTGCAAGCTGAGGCAGCTGATTCAAAGCTTGCGCAGATGCCTTCAGGTCAAGGCCAAGGGTGTTCCCTCAGGATACAGCAGTCCTGGGGGGTCTCTATAATTCAAAGAAATCAGCAGACAAATGCACTGTCCACCGAAAGTTCTTTCATTGGCAGGAGGGTAAGGGTCTGCAACCCCACTAAAACGCTTCTTTGCCACGTCTAAATTTCAGTGGGTTTATGTAGGAATTCTATCAAAAATACCATCCATCTTTACACTGCTGAGGTGATTCGATAGGCAGGGGGTTGGAAAGAAATCCATTGTGTCAGATTCCTAGACTTGAAGCTCATGTCCACCTGCGGGCCAGGATCGGTCTCAGCGCACCAAAGCAGCTCGTCTTCCTCATCCCTTCCCTGCACAGGGCTGATTCTGTACCCGCCCTTCGGTCTTCTGGAAGGCTTTGGCTAAAGCTTTTTGTCAAGTCACTCTCGGGTCAAGTTAGGCTTCCAGGTTTTTCTTATGTTAACTGTTGCTAAGTACTTCTGGAGATCTGTGCTAAGTACTTGTTTACTTATGTAAATTGTTTTGCTTACTTACATCAAAGAAAGGCCTTGATTCATTCTCCCCTTGTCTTTATCCTGTTGCAGGTTCTTTTGCAGGGTCCTATCCATAATTCACAGTAGATAAACCTGTTGTGCTGCTGTTTTAATTTTCTACCACATCCATAGGTTCATGATGGTTAAGAGGAGGTTTAGCATTTTTAAAATTAGAACTGGTTGGCTGAGAAGGCTAAAAATCTTCGGAGTAGCTGTTGGGGATTCCAGATTTGTCCATCTGACTCATAATCTTCTCTTTCTTTCTCTGTTTTGGTGATGATTTTGGTAATTTCTTTGATATCTCATTTCCAATTCCCCATTCCTCACAGATGAAGTTTATCTCTAAAACATGCTGAACCAGCCTGCTCAGGGAGATGGTAATGCAGAAAGGAAAAGAAGCTGGGCCATCCCATTGTGACCAGAGGAATGCTCTTCCCAAGGCTGCTGCCCCTCTCCTGCCTGGGATGGAAATGATTTAGAATTAGCAATTCACAGAGCATTTTAGGTTGGAAAGGACCTTAAAGTCCATCCAGTTCCAACCCCCTGCCATGGGCTGGGACACCTTCCACTATCCCAGGTTGCTTCAAGCCCCATCCAACCTGGCCTTGGACACTTCCCGGGACGCGATTTAGACCCAAGCATAAAGCTTTGTTGACTCACATGCTCCCATGAGAATTTTTTTATCCTTTGATTCTTTGTTCACAGTTGTAAACCCCCCCCAAAAAATCTTCATTTGCTACAAACGCCAAATGTGTTTAATGCTGTGCCTTTTTCAACAGGTGAGAACAGGTAGCAGCAGGTTGCAGACATTTAATTTACCTTTTTCTTCTCTATCGGGAGAGTTCTTCCCTGGCTATACTATATGTGTTTAAGAACAGTAATTTCCATCTAATTTTTGTCCTATTACCTGTTTTTACTAAGAGTCCATCAGCTGCTCACAAATCAGATTAAACTGGAATTGATTCCACAAGTGTAATGACAGAATCATAGAATTATTTAGGTAGGAAAAGAACTATAGGATCATCAAATCCAACAATTTCTCTCTGTCTTCCTCCTCTTTTCTTCCTGTTACTTATTTCACTCCCCCTTTCCCTTTTCTTTGAGGAATTCCTCTGTCACGGAATCCTGCAGCAGTAAATGTCCAGTAGTTCATAGGACATGGGTATACATCCATGCTGACAATCTGTAAGAGGGATAATGCTTCCGAGATTAAGTTGTCGAGGACTGTCCCAATTTAATCTCCATTTTTTTCATGGTGATTTCACAGAGGAAGCTGCTGTTTGGAGACAAAGCTCCAGTCATGCTACCTGTGCTCTTAAGCAGGACCAGTGTAACTTCAGAAAAAATTAATTTAAAATCCATACAGGAGCTGTGGTGGGAAGGACACAGGGATGCCTTTGCCACAGGGCAGTGTTGGGGGTATTGTACTGTTGGGCATTGGCACACAGCCTTCCCCTGGGCCATGGGATGAGGCATTATCTCCAAACACCTGGACAGAGGGTTGAGCTTGCAGGGGCTGTTTTTAAATAATTGCAGCAAAATATCCTACTACAGACAAGAGTCACATGTGCAGGTGTTTGACTCCAAACAGCTGCCCTGGCTCATTTCCCTATATTCTGTGAATTTCAGTGGGAATTGATCTCAAAGCTCTGGGACTTGTCTCTGAGAAGGGCTCCAGTTCCTGGAGCTCAGCTCCAAAATCAGCCAAATGTTTCCAAAAACTTGCCTTTCCTTCTGTATTAAGGGTGTGCTGTTGGGAGGTTGGATCACCTTCCAGCCCTGGCACTTACCCTCTTATCTGTGTCACTGGAGCTTTCCAGTCCCCTGTTCCCCTGCATGGGAACACTTAGTCCACCCTGCTTAAGGTTTAATCTGTGGTTTGGCTCTCCTCTTCCCAAAACAACATTAGCAGCAGGGAGCAGCACTGAAAGGAAAGGTGCTTTTGCTCATGTCCTGGTTTGGGACAAATTTGGAAGGGAACTTTCAAAGGGCAGAGAGATTCCCTAAAGAGCAAAATTCAATGGCCCTTCCCCCCACCTATTCAGGAGATAAACCTCCTTCAAGAAAAGTGGAATAAACCTGTTTATTTAAACTAGCAAACTATTCACAAACATAAAAAATTAATAATATTAAACAGTTAAACCTCTTGCTGTTCTGAAGAGATAGCAAATTCAGAAAGTCCTTCTGTAGTTCAGAGAGGGTCCTCTGTGGGTGTTTCTCAGCTCACTGAGTGTCTCTCAGTCCCTCCAGCACTGGAATGCAGCGTCCTGGACACCAGTGGGCCACAAGCGTGAGCTCCCAATGGTTTTTCTGGGTTTTTGGTCTAGAGCAGGTTTGAACAGTTGCAGGAAAAGAAAAAGCCACAATCCAGGGATTCTCTGCCTCAGCTAGCTAAAAAAACTAACTAAAAGCAAAGGAGACTTCTCTCCCGCTCTCTGTCCATGCTGCAGACAACATGCACCGAGAAAGAGCTGAAGCTTTTATCTCTATGTTTTTGAATACAGCCATGAAAAAATTCCACTGCTTTTCCTTCTTCTCACCTTCACTCTTGGATCTAGTTTTAAAGGCACAAAATGTATTTGTGGCCTAAACAGATGAATGGGGATACAATTCATGGGGATTCAATCATAAAGTCACCCTGGGACAGCTCAAAAGCCTCTCAAAGTGCCAGTCGGCCCCAAAAAATAGTGCAGGGCTCAGCTGGCTGCCCTCCTGCTCCGTGCTGGGCTGGCCACCTCTGGCCATCACAGCTGGAGTGAATCTGCTGCAGGGATAAATTAAAGATTTTGTTAACACAGCTAATCTTGGTTAAATCCTTGCCTAACCCAGATCCTGCTGGCTGTTATTGCTTTACAGGCTAATTGACCAGAGCCTGCTGCTGTCTGTTCAACAAAGGGATCCAGCTTGGCTGCTGCAGAGCAGCAAGGGTGGGAGCAGAGAAGCCAGGAGGGACCAGGGTTTTGCTCATTGCTTCTGATGGAAAATCTGAGATTTTCCAGATAGGAAACTGGGGCCAAAGCCAAGGCTCACACAGAGGTTGAGCTCAGCCATCTAATAAAATCTGTGTCATGCAGTCTGTTGGTGTTGGGGAAGTCAGAAAGGTGCTTGGTGTCCCCAGGAGGTTGTTCAAGGAGATCTAGCTGCATCTGTGGGAGTATGGGGGAGACCAGATAACCACATAGGAGGGAAATTCAGAGAGTCAGAAACCACCTCAGCCTCACCAATTCCCAAAGCTACAAATAGCTGGAGGTGAGGAACACACCTCAGGGTGCTTCTGCTCTTACCCCAGCACCTGGTTTTGGCCACTGATGATGTGCAGTGTGAGAAGAAGTTCCACTGTAACCCATGAGGATGTTTCTATGCTGGGCAGGATTATGACTGCAGTATGGGGACCTGAGCTTTTGGCTCAGCTCCGTTCCGGGGCCAAGCTGGAGCTGTGTTGCTGCAGGAGTCCAGAGCCTGTGTTTGCTGGAGGGAGGTGATGCAGGAGCATCTCTGACAGCAGTGTAGACACTCAGGGATGAGGGCAACATCCTCCTCGCAGTGTAAATAGACCTTCAGGCATCAGGGTAATAACTCAGACAGACAGCATTCATCTTTCTTCTCTTGCTGGAAATGGTGAAAAGCAGGAACAGAAAGATCCTGAGCCTGCCTTTGACATCAATCAAATATGCACAGAAATAGTTTGGTGGTGGTGACAAAGCAGCAGGGAGGAGGAGTGCAGGAGGGGTTCATGAATCACAGAACAAGTGTGAGAGGGGGCAGCTGGCTGGAAAGCTGAAAGCAGCAGCCTGAGGCCTGGTCCCTGCTCAGCTCTGGAGCCAGGAATAGGACTGGGATATTGCCTATGGATTTCCAGCTGTTGTGGAGCAAGTCTGAGCACAGAGCACCCAATATATGGAACACACCCTGATACCCCCAGATCGCCTCCACCAGCCGTCATCCAGCGCTAAGGCCAAATGCTACAGTGGCTCTTAGTGTGCTGGCCAGGAACTCATTTAAAAGAACACTGAGCTCCAACAAACCCACTCTGTGCAGGTGAGAAGGTATTGGCAAGTGGCATTAACTTCCTGACACTGTTGGCCTAGATGATGGGGCTGAATCTGGACTCACACCCATGTTCCTCATGGCTCAGCTTGGACTCAAAGATAGAAATTGTCCACAGTGAGGCTGTCAAAGACCACGTATCCCTATTGGAGGTGGCTCAGAGGCTGGCAATGAGCTGGTGCTGATTCCAGCCATCCATCCTTTGTCATTGCCTGTGTCCTCATCTTTCACCCACCCCCAAAAGGGATTTTAAGGCAGACTCTGCTCTTGTTGTAGTGTTACAAAATTTGTGTTCTGGATTCAGTGCTTTTCGCAACAGGGTAGTGTGAATATACCTCTCCCCTCCCCACCACTGCCGGTATCACCTGGATGTGTCCAGATGTTCAGCAGCACAAGCAGACTGCCTGAGGATAACCTTCCCCTACCTCCCAAACTGAAGAGGATTCATTTTTTTACCGGAAAAGGTTACAAAAATGTACTGAAAATTACCACCGATTAGGTGAGGCTTTCTTCAGTAACAGGGCTCTTTTTCTCTGCCTTTATTGCCTTATTCTGCAGGAAAAAGATAAGCACAAACTTCACTAAAAGTTTTCAGCTGTTTTTTCCCCCAAGCTTCTAAAAACTACAGTTCCTGGCTGTATGTGAGCCACACCTTGAGAATCAAAGGGGGCTGATGGATGTGAGTGTGGGGCTGGCAGAGCTGAGTAACGATGCCCCACAGGGCCACACAGCATCTCTTTGTCCTTCCAGCACCTTCTCAACCACAGCCATAGACACAGGAAGTGTTACCCTGAGGATCCTTGGCAAGAAACAACTGCTCTGCTGGGCTAAACCAGGACAGTGACTTGGACCAGTCCATATGGAAAGGGGTGGAGTTGCTCCTCCACCTCATCCCACCGACAACAGACATGAGAACCAGGGTATTAGAGGTGTTTTTTTCCTCACTGACTCCTGGAGCCCAGCCAGAGAACTCAGGTGTCCTGCTGCTCCATCACCAGCAACTGCAGCTTGCAGGTATGATTTTCAGTGCAAACTCTTGAGCTGAATGTTATTTAAACTCTTTTTTAGCAAACAAATCCTCCAAGGAGAGGAATTTTTTTCTGCCACTATTCTCCAGGGAGAAAATATCCCTGAGGGAGTTTGCCTCTCCATCCCACTGGAAGCATCTCAGCTGCCAGTTTTGCCATTCTTTGAGTGTCTACCAGCTAAAAATACCCAGTGTACAATTAACCAGCTCTCTGTCACCCCTGGAAATGGGGCTGACAGGTGCTTATGAGCTGCACTGGTTGAAATAAAAGCTCCTCAAACAAAACTGAGGGAGGTTTCCAGTGTCTCACTGTGTTGCGCTGTGAAACTGCTGCACAGTGGCAGGAAAGTATTTAAAGCACCTGTGAAGGTGATGCCAAGTGAAAAATTGTCACCCAGAGTGGGGTGTGCTGGTGCTGGGCTCTTAAGAACATTATGTGGTGGGTGAGCAATGGGGTCACACATCAGGCCCAAAGGGTGACGGTGGCTGGGGTCACATCAGACTGCCACCAGTCACTAGTCATCCAGCAGGGCTCCATGCTCAGTCCTGTGGTCTTCAACATCTTCATAAATGACTCGGATGCAAGACTGGAAGGGATACTAAACAAGTTCACAGATGAAATTACATTGGGAGGAGAAGATGACTCCGTTGAGGGCAGAGAGGCCGGCAGAGAGGCCTGCAGAGAGACCTCAACAAATCAGAGAAATGGGTAATCACCAACCGTGTGAAGTTCAACAAGGGAAAGTGCTGGATTCTGCACCTGGGATGGGGCAACCCTGGATGTGTGGATGGATATCTGGTAAGCTCATCCTGTTCCAATCCCCTGCCATGGGCATGGGCACTTGCACTGTCTGGGAAGGGGTACCTTATCATTAAGATTCAGGACGGCTCAAATAACGATACATGTCAACTCCAGTTTCTCCGGAGAGCTTATGGCAAAAGTTTATTGAAAGACAGACTCTTTTATACAGTGTTTCTGTACAATCAATATGATTGGTCGTTTAGAGCAACACCTCTAGACTGTTTCTTACACGTAAACAAGTTAGAAAAAGATCAGCTGCTAACGGTTTTCTACTTTAATGGTTTTTCACCTTCCAAGGATTGTTTTGATTCCTCCTTATGATTTCCCAGGCCAGTGTGAAAGAGTTCTGTACTTGGCTTTCCCACAGGCCCAAGATATTGCCTGAAGCCTAAAAGTCTATGTTCTGATCACTGTCAGTTTCCACAGTACCTGGGTTTGTTTTCCCTCTCTTTTCTGCTTTGACTCACTGAACAATACCATCTGGCTTTTCCAAACAGCAGTTTTGCTCATCCTGCCTTCATGGGGATCCATAATAAACACTCCTTTGGTCAATAATGAAAGAGCAAGAAAAATTAGCAGCACTTCCACCAGTAGTGCCAGTGCCAGTAAATCCCAAAAAAATGCCATGGCACCCACAGAACCCACTGGGATAGATCCTCACATCTCCCTTCTCCATCCTTTTCTCTTTATCTGAAGTATTCTTCTTCCTGTGATGCTGAAGGATGTCTCTGGTGTAATCTCAGAGCTGCAGCAAAATCCTCCCCAACTGGCCCAGCCACAGTGGTTTGTGGCCACAGCCCTTCCTGCCAGGATGGATGTGAACCATGCCAGACCACTGGCTTCAATGTCTGTTCTTTTCCATTCTTCCCAAGAGTGATGTTTCTCCCTGATGGGTTCTCCATGTATTCCTCACCTCAAGAAAAGATTTGGCAAAGCTTTAAAATCATCTTAGATTTTGTTTTTGCTGCTTTGAGGTGAAAAGCCAGTATTCTGGTTCAAAATATATTTTAGCTCTTATTACTAATGTTGATAAAATAAACATTTGCATTTAGATGCAAATGGTCTAAGGCAAATGCAACATCATGAATCACTGAACAGTTTGGCCTGATTTCTTCTTCCTATTCAAGAAAATTTTCCCTTCCCATTTAAAGCATTAAAACACTTTAAATGTCCAAATTGCCTGACTATTTTCCATCCAACCTCGAAATAATCTCATTACTGTAACGCACAATGTTTTCCACTATACCTACAGTGTCTTACTCAATTGTTACATGGAGGAGAAATGACTGTAGGTGATGTAACTCCTCCATCCTAGGGGCAATGGATGAACAGCCAGAAATGCTGCTGCAGGACTGTGAGGGTTTAAGTGTCAGTTAGAGACACAGTGGATGGAGCTCAAAAATGAGAGGAGGGAAAATCCCTGTGCTGGAGCCACGTTGACACTCCAGGGAGGCAGATCCAGCTGGAGTTGTGATGACTCAGCTTCAGGGAGATATGTCACTGCCAAGGCAGGAAAGGAAATATTTTATGGTGTGAGAGAGTTCAAAGGGAGCATGGCTGAGGTGTCTGTGTGAAAGCAGAGGTAGGATGATCCAGGATGAGCAGCCAGAAAAAGTATCAGCTTGTAAAAGTGGAAGACTTAGAAACTCCATCATTTGGGATGCTCAGAATTACACCAAACAACATCTGAGTGAGTTCCCCTCAGGAAGCAATCATGCACCAGCTGATCCAGAGCTCTCCAGCCTCCCCCATTCTGCTTTTCACATTTTCTCATATAAATGCAGGTGTCAGTAAGGAAATTATTAGATCCCCAGACATGTCCCCAGCAGTCCCACAATATCTCCCCTTAATCAGAACTGCAAGTTCTACAACCCCGCCAAGAGGGCCTGCCAGGCAGGCGGGGGCTGTTTCCCAGGGGATGTATGACCTCTGTACAGAGGGAAATTGGATGCACAGCTTCTGAACTCTCAGCTTGTGTCTCTGGGTCACAGCCCTCACAGCACTGCCATGGCCACAGCCAGCTCCAATACTGACTGCCTGAGGACAAGAGAAGCTGTTTGTCACCATCCTTCTCCTGGCTCCTCTGTGTTATTGAGGAATGAATATAAAAAAGCAGGAAAGGGAGAGCCAGAGGTTCCCAGAGGAGCTAGGAAATAAGCCCAAAGGTTTGCCCTGAGCAGCTCGAGGACTGAAACTGGAGTGGGCAGTGGGGAGGCTGGCGAAGGTTGGACATTGCTGGATGTGAAAAATCTTCATAGAGGAAATGTCTTTGTTATAGAGAGTAATCATGTGGTTGGCTTTCGCAATTTAGGGATCAGTATTATGTGAACATTAAGGAAGGTTTTATTGATACATAGTTATGTTATTGTGATTTGTTGCCAAATGGTTGCCAAGGGACAACCTTGGTACTCGGGAGGTGTGGAGGGAGGGCTGTACCTGCGCCCTTCCTTACATGACGCCTTCGGGAGGAGGGCAGGTTACTAGGAGGTCTGGCATGGCAACCTCTGACCATCAGTCAAGCTGCATGAGAGAAGCCTCCACCAGTGAACAGCACAGAAGAGTTGTCCAACAGGCTTTGGGAGGGGCCAGGGCTGCCTGATGCAACACCAGGAGTATAAAAGGCGGAGGAGCCATTTTGTAGATCATCTTGTGGGTGGCGGTGTCTCCAACTCTCACTGTGCTATCCTTTTTCCTTATTCAGTCCCTTTTTGTATTTTGTTAAGATTTTTAATAAACCTTTGAAATTTTTAAGAGTGTTGTTTCCCACACCTTCAAAGGGAGGTAAAGTGGAGCCTTAGCCCCTGACTGATGGATCTGCAGTGAGCAACAGAGAAGGTGCCCTTTGCTGGGCTGCCAGATTCTTTCCTGAAAAAGCAACAGAGGGAAGAAAGCTTCACTGCCATGCTGAGATGGGCAGAGGTCAGACTGCTCCCAGATCCACTCTCCTGTGAAAACAGAAGCTGTTGGCCCTTTCTGTGCTATATCATCCCGCTGCCTCTTCCGTGTGACTCCCACCCACCTCTAACTTGATGGCCACAGCACGGCCATGCAGCTGCTGCCATCTCGGTGCAGCTCGCAGAGAACTTTGCCTGCTTGGCCACCTCTAGCCAGCTGCAGGCAGAAGGGCAGGGGCGGTGGCAGCACCTTCTTCATTTCAGTGCCCTGCACCAAAAGAGGCATTGAGTGGCACTGGCGCCAAGGCAGCAGGGGCCATGTGACTGGCAGTGAGGAGCATGGTGAGTGATTCCCCAACATGGAGCCTGGATGAGATCAACTTCTCAGTGCTGCAAAATCCTGCAGAAATCTTTGAACTGGTGGAGTTTGTTTGCAATGGTGCTTACAAGCAGCAGGGTTTTTTTTCTTCTTAGTCCGAGAAAGAGGAGAAAGTGAGGAAGTGAGGACATGTGGCAGAAGACAACATAGCGACACCACAGTTAGTGAAAGGAAGAAGGGGAGGAGGTGCTCCAAGTGTCCAAGTCAAGATGTCTCTGCAAGCAGTTGTGAGGACTATAATGCAACAAACTGTCTCCCTGTAATTCATGAAGTCCATGGGGGGATGCAGAGATCCATTCACAGCCCATGAAGAAAAAAAAAAAAAAANAAAAAAAAAAAAAAAAGGTGCTCATGCCAGAGCGAGTGGATGCTAAAAAGCTGTAATCTAGTGGGAGACTCAGAGAAAGAGGGCCCTGGCTTCCAGAGATAGAGAGAGGGCCTTTGCTTCCAGAGATAAAGGAAGAGGACCCTTGCTTCCAAACCAGAGCAGTTTATCCATAAAATACCACACCCCATGGACTAAAATGACCTATGCCATGCAGTTTTGAGAAGACTGTTTTGCCCGTGGGAGGGACTCACGTTACAGCAGGTTGGGCGGGACTGCTACTTGTGAAAATTAGAACCATGTTGGAGAAGTTCACAGAGAACTGTCTCCCATGGGAAGGACCCCACGGCATAGCAGAAGAGGCTCCTCTCCCTAAGTAAACTGAAAAAAGATTTTAAGTGAAGAACTGACCAAAATTCCCACGCCCTGTCTCCCTGTGCTGTTGGTGGAAAGGAGGGAGGGGCTGGGGGGAGGAAAGGTGTTTTAAAGTTTATTTCATTCCTCATTATCCTCCTCTAACTCTGTTAATAATAAATTTACTTTATACCTTTATGCTTAAGCCTGTTTTGCCCTTAGAGTGTTTTCTCCTGATTCTTATCTCACCTGATGAGCTCTTTGGGTTTTTCCCCCTCCTCTGCTCAGCTATAGCAGAAGAAAATTAATGAATAGTTTTTCATGGATGCCTGGCGTTTGGCCAGTGTCAAACCACACCACTTTGTCAGAAGACAGGATCTTTTTCTCCTGTAGGAGGCACTGAGATGCAGCCAAGTGACTTGGATGTATTCATTCAAATCATCTGAAGCAGAGCAGACATGGAAAATCCCACTTTCCAGCCCTGAGCAAATAACCCATTTCACAGACCCAACATCCCACCCTGTTTGCCAAGCACTGCATTTCTGTTTGCTCTCACTTTCAGAGAGAAGCTAAATTACCCCTAATTACAGCTGAAATAAGAGGAACCATGGCTTCTTCAGCCATCAGCACAGGGGAAACCAGCTGGAAGGAAGAGGTGCTCTCAGCCATGTCAGGGATTCAGGCTGATATTTCAAGCTGCCACTTTTCCAGTATCCCATGGCCAGGGGATTGTGTTTGGATGTGGATTTCCATGCCAGGAAGACAAGATGATAAGACTCAAACCTAAATGGGGAATATTGACCCTACAAGCCCAAAAATGCATCTCCCATTTGCTCTCTGGTTTGTGATTTCTCTCCTGCTCTATGTGCCTGTGAATTTAAATAGTCTTGTATACATGTAAGAGGCTTCCTCCCAAATGCTCCTGTACCATGTGTAACCCACTTACTGTATGCAAGACTCACAGAAACAAGCAGTGGGGATCACTTGAAGTGCCACCTATGAACACAGAAGATGCTGCTCTTGTGTTTCTGCAAGAGCCTCTTTGGCAGATGACATGATCCTGAAAACTGATGTTATCAAACTCAATATGCCTCTGTGAGAAAGCTCCATTCCTTCATGCTTGGCAGAGGCAACTACAGTCATAAAAATAACTCAGTGAGGATTGAAAAGATTTTCAGTGAAGAGCAGGGATCTCTATGCCCTGGGATACCCGAGGTGCCACCAGCCCAGGACTGACCACTGTAATTGTTCCCTGCCAGGGCTCTGTGCCCTTCACCACCTAAAAATCCTAATCACCCCCAGCCAGAAGGCAGGGAATGGCCTGGCACACATGGCTCTGCTCAGCCAGCTCTCTCATTAAGATGAATGATCCTATTTGATGTGATGACATGGGCCAGAAGCTTAGGCCATCTCCCAGCTGCTTTAGGGGCAAAGACAAGCACTGAGCCTGACATGGATAACCTACATCTGCAGTGAGACAGTGAAGGAGGCTGCCTAGTGATAAACCCAGTGTTGCTAATGACACTTAGAGCATTTATAATCATCCCCCTGCCCCATCCCCTGCATTAAACAGGGAACATGCAGCATGCAAAGAGAAGCAGGAAACTTGGACGTGTCAGGTATGAAACCTCAGCAGGATCAGCTGGGCTGGTGTGCAGGGGCAGCGTTATGAGAGGGATTCAGGCCCAGGGATGGCTTCAGGTCCTAAAATATGAGTGCAAAGCCCTGCTGGGCTTTTGGTTTGTACCTGGGTATGTTTGCAAGGAAACCTGCTTCCCCTCCGAATGAGTGAGAGCAGTGTGGCACATGGAGGGTACCCAGGGGTGAGAATTTCCATGTTTTCAATTCACAGGCACCAGCAGAGCTAGGCAAAGCCCAGACCTCAAAAGTTAGGAAGAAGATACCCAAATAGTAACCAATGTTGCTGCTGTTCCTGGGAAATGAAATCCCCACACAGAGAAGTTTCTTTTCATTCAGTCAAAACCTTCTCCTCTGATTCTAATCAAAGCCTCACATGCTGCCTTGCCTTCTCCCTCTTGGTAGTGGGGTCACTGGGGATATCTTGGCAGGAAATTTCTAAAGGAAATGTCTTTCAGAACAAGCCTTTGTGGTGAGAACATATCTGTCTCATCAAAATGCCTTGTTGCCCTTTTTATCTTTAAACAAAACCTGCCCAGATGTGCACTGTGCATCTGCACCAGGCTGCAAACGTTGCCGAGCCTGTGGCTCACAAGAGCCCGGGAGAGGAATCCAGTCATTTGCTACCCTCTGCTGTCCTTTTCCCGCTATCTCACCTCCCTCTGGCAGAGGCCACCACTGTTTTTCTCCCTCCTTTATGTCCCTGTGTCACCTGCCATATGGGCATCATCATCCTGCAAATCTTGCCCTGAGCATCTCTAGGTGCCCTCAGGCTGAGGCTGCCTCAACCCTCTGCTTCCCTAGACCACCCAGAGCCATGTCCCAGATATTATAACATCCAAAATACAGAGTACTTGTGTTTCTCTTCATCCCCAGCCTGGTCTTCCACACTGTTCTTTCTGCTCCCCAGCTGGTCCCCCTGTTCCTGCCCCTACTTTTATGTTGCTTCTCCCTCTGCATTGCTCACAAATATGGATCAGCCCATGGGAGTGTTGGACTCTGCTGAGCACTGAAAGCCCCTCTCAGGTCTCAGAGAATGGCCTGGCACCACCAGAGTTAATCCTGAGTAGGTTAATCTTCAGGGCAGTTCCTGCCTTTATTAACAACCCTTAGCCCTTCACAAGGGTAAAACAAGCCAAGGGATGCATGCAAAATGCCCACCAACCCCAGATCCCTCATTTCCAGCCATGGAGGGATACAGAAACTACTCCTGTATCAATTCTTATTTATAAATGTAGTTAGCATGCGGGGGTAACTCACTTTGCTTCTTTGGAGGGAAGGAGGTTAAATCCTATTCAGGACAACACAGGATGGTTTTTCCATGCACTTACTGAGGTTGTGCTTTTTGCAAGACAAGCACAGGAATAACAAACACTATAAGGTGGTAAGAAAGCGAATCCATGTGCTTGGCATTTTCCCATGGATGAGCCAAGTTCAGTTTCACATGTGAGCTGGAATTCTGTATTTCAAGCAGGAATTTCTTTGCTATGTAGGAAGGGTATCCCTCCTCCTGCCACCACAGCACATGTTCAGTGACTGCTAAACTCATCTGAGAACTCACAAACAAATCTCTTAATGAGCTGATGAGTTAAAATGAATGCAAAACCAGGGAATTTCAGAAATGTTGCACCTGCCTCAGATCATTTATATTTTTAGTCTGGTTCCCTCAGGAAATGAGATCCATTGAGTCATTCAGAGCCTGGCCTAGCTGGCTGCCTTCTTTGTAATAACTTCTGAACGTGAGTTTCATGTTTTATGAAGTGGAGATCTCAAAGGTACTAACTATCAAGTTCTGGCATGTTCAGTAAAAAACCTGATCAGGGAGATCCCCACAGCTCAGCCCACACCAGGCAGGGGGGATGCACAGCCCCACACCACAAACCACAAGGAAATCTTCATTCCTTCTCCTGCTTGGTTTTATCCCAGTTTTATCCCAGTTGATTTCAGGCCAGACTTGGTTTATTTATGCTAAAACTGTCAGAAAAAAACCCCTTAGACTCAGGGTGTAGTGTGATTTTTTTTATTTTTTTAAAATTTTTTTTTAAGAAACATTAAGGATTTGCTCATCCCATTGTTCACCAGGGTGAAGTTTTCTCCATAGGCACAGCCTGGAAACAAACATGCTTCCCCAGCCCTGCCCTTTCCTTTGGCTCCAGCCAGGATGAGGGGTGAGGCTGCTCTTGCTATGTCTGCTCCCCACCCTCTCAGTCCTGGGGCTGGGAAGTGTAAGTTTTTAATGGATTTTCTCATTAGTTCATCATTCTGAGACAAGAAGAGTGACACCTTAGCCTGGCAAGATTTTGCCCAAGAATAGCTGCTGCTGCCTTCTGCTGTCTCTGAGCTGTTGTGTGCACTTTATTTCTGTTGGATCTTAAATGAAGTGGTGGGTGTTTTCATATTTCTCTTCTTTTTTTTTTTCTTTACCTTGTGCTGTTTTCTCATAGACATTTTTTTTTTCACAAGCCAGCAGGATGATCTGATATTTACCCTAAAAGCACTTCTCCCTCCCCCTACCTCCCACCTCCAGAAATCCTAGTACAAGTGAGAAGGAGTTTTTAGCTTTACTCTTCCCAATTTTCTTGCTTCTGTATATTTAAACTGCTCACTTGTAGATCTCAATAGATAATCGTAGGAATCTAAACTTCATTTCCAGGACAAACTGCAACATTGAGAAAACACACCCTTCTTAAATGAGATTCCAATCCAAACTAAGAGATTGCCGAAAGATTCCAGGCTTGAATCCAAACTTCCTATTGGAAGCTGCTGATATGCTTTTTAGGATGACCCAAGCTGGCAAGAAATCCTCCCTAGTGTGTGGCCACACCTTGATCTTTGCTCAGCAACTTCTATGTTTTCTTCCTCTGAGACTTTTGTAAATATAATTTCCCCTCAAAACCACAGTTCCCTATTTTCTTCAATAGAGTCTTATTTTTTCAGCCCCCTCTCCCTGAGCCAGTTCTAGGGACCATCCACAGATGGAGACCCAGAGTTTTCCTCTTGAAGTGCAAGGCAGATTCACCTTCAGTGTGTGTTTCTAGGCTTTCCCTGCTTCTTGCTCTGCTACAATTGCCACCAAAAAAAAACACCCTTGAATAACACTCTCATACTCCTCCATGCCTCTGATCATCTCTCCTAACATCATCTCCTTCTAGGGTGTTCCAGCTATATTTCCTCTTCCCAGATTCCTCCCAGGGCCATATTTCCCACAAAGGCCAGATATGGTGAGTGCCAGCAAAGTGGGCAGGAAGATGAGGCTACCCAGCCTGTGAGGCATCACTAAGGTGACAGGGAGAAGCAGCAGATTCCTTGTTACCATGGTAACAGGATGCTCCAAACTGCCCAGCAGGTAGAATGCCCCATGCTCCACATGTCTACCTAGCCCCCAGAGGACCCAAGCTTTTGGGAACCCTGGGGATGCTGACTCTGGTGCTTTAGAGTTGCTCAGGAAAAAGACCAGTGGAGGTGGATATAATCTACTCTGCTCCTTGGAAGACTGACTGGAGCCTTGGAGAGGAGCTGGAGTGAGGTGAGCACCCCCTGAGCTGGGCCTGAGCACTGGCCTTATGCTTTCCCCCTTGGAGATCCAAAGTCCTTGCCTTGGGACCTCCCAGACACTGTGTCTGCCTGCTAGCACCTTCCTATCTCCAGCTGGGAACACCAAGAGGTGAGACCCGCAGAGCTCTCCTGCTGGACCTCCCTTACCCACAGCTTCTCTCTCCTGGACTCTCCACATCCAGCCTTGTGTCCAGGTACTGGTGACAGGATCCTCCCCTCTCTGCCCACTCTGCCAATGACCTGGGCAGAGAATGTGGCTTCCCGGTCACAGCCAACATGAGCAGAGGTGTCCCAGTCTGACCCTGGTCTCCACAGCTCTGCTTACCACAGTCTCACTTCCTGCCACTTATTTCACTAGCTCCTGGCATTTTCTCTCCTCTAAGCACATAAAGAACCTCAAGTCTGCCTGTAGGATGGTCCCAGGTGGGGCTGCATCCATCCACATGCTATGCATATTCCCAGCTTGCCCCAGTGAATTCCCAACCCTCCTCTCACTTTGTCTCCAGGCCTGCTCCCTGCAATGCCTTGAAATTCCTCAGATGTGTCCCCAGCATTTCTCTCTCTCTCTGTCCTGGGCCATGTTTTCCTCCACAGGGAGAGCAGCCTGGATTCGCTGCCAAAACTCTGTTGGGATGGACGTGGCTGATCCCACCTGCTGCAGGGATGGGCAAGGCAAGGAAGGGGGGTCCTGCCTCCTCTCTGTGTCATGGGCTCTGCTCCCATGAGAAAAGAGAGGGCAGGAGGGGAAAGAGCCCCCCAGGGAAGGAGCAGGTCTGTGGAGCAGGTGAGGGGCACATAAAAACTCAGATCTCAAGAGCCCCAGCATTCCCCCAGCCACCACTGTCCATTTTGTTTGTCCCTCCCAACCATCTCACAATAGCTGAAATATCCAGCAAGGAGAAGAGGGACACCCTTCTCTCTAAAATTATTCTTCCCAAATAGACTACAACCACTTTTTTGCTAATTAAGATTGGCTTCTAATTGATCTCTGCAACACTGGCTGTTCCAGACACAGTGGGATTTGGGAGTTAGTGGGAGACCCATCATACAGGTTAAATCAAGTGAGAGAAAACAACATTCCCGGTCAGTCTTGCACTCAGTTTCCTTCCCATACCACTTTTTACACACCACTGAAAAAGCAGCCCCAGGGAAGAGCTAAAGCCAGAGCATTTACTAGAGTCAAGGTTCATAGGACAGGACATGAGAAAGCACAAACTCAAATATCTTAATTTTTAGAGACAGGTCTTTTCATGTGGGGACACAGGGCTTCGGGAAGGATTCCCACGTTCTTGGCCTCAAGGATCGGTGTATGTAGGTGAAATTTTGCTGAGCCCAGTGGCTGCCAGAGAGCCCAGAAGAGGGCAGCAATACTGTGCAGGAGGCCAGCACTTTTAACAGAAATGGGGTCTTTTTAGAGGAAAGAAATTCTGGATCTAAAATGCAGGAGGAGGAGAGGCTTGTTCTGCTTTTTAGCATAGAACGAAACTCAGAGAAAGGGCACTGGCCTAACTCCAGGTTTGTGCTCAGTAGTTTCAGGGCATGAAGCTGTCCCAAGAAATTTCAAGGAAGTCTGGGCTGGCAACTGTTCAACAAAGCAAGAACCAGTGCAATTCATCCACAGCATCCTGGGAAGGAATGCTAGGAGCTGCCTGGAGCTGAGAGGAGGAAGAGGAGCAAAGTGTTTCAAGTCTTGACCAGCCTTCCTTCGCTGAGAGGATGGTCAGGCATTGTGACAGGCTGCCTAGGGAAGTGGTAGAATCAACATCCCCAGAACTGTTCAAAAAACCTGCGGATGTGGCACTTGTGGACATGGGGTTTGCTGGGCTTGGCAGTGCTGGGAGAATGGTTGGACTTGATCTTGAAGGGCTTTTTCAACCTGAATAATTCTGTGGAGTGGAGGTGGAGTAGGGGATGATTGTATGGTCTGTGAGGACAGGGATGGTGAGCCTTCAGGTGGGAGCTGCAGGAAGGAGCTTGCAGGAGGGCCCTATAAAGCTCCACAGTCCTGATCCTACTCACAGCTCTTCTGTCTGTGAGGCTGCAGCAGGGGATTAAACACAACTTGTTATTGTATTTAATCTTTTCAGCAACAGTAGGCTGAAGGTGTAGAAAAAGGGAGTGCCAGCTTCCAGGATCTCTGAATCAGGGAGAGTGGAGACCTTGAGGAAAGGAGATGGGGAAAGAGGTGAGTCAGTTCTGGGTCTGTCCCCTAAAGTTCCTCTGCTGGGCTGGAAGTGAAGCCTCTAGAGAAAATTTGTGCATTTCCTGAAACACAGGGACAGAGAAGCACTGAGGCTCCCTCTTCTGCTGTGGAGTTTGGATGTGCTCAACCTCCTCACTCACTCCCAGCTTCTCCCCTTTGCGAAATCCTGAAGGGGGCTGCAATTATAGACAGTGCTGGGCACTGCCCAGGCTCCCCAGGGAATGGTCCCAGCCCGAGGCTGCCAGAGCTCCAGGAGTGTTTGGACAGCGCTGCCAGGGATGGCCAGGGTGGGATTGTTGGGGGGTCTGGGCAGGGCCAGGGGTGGGACTTGATGAGTCCCTTCATACTCAGGGTATTCTGTGATTCTATGAAACCTGCTTTGGAATGACCCTGCGGGGCTGCAGCCCAAACCACCACCATGCTAATGAAGCAGAGCTAATGCCCCTCTGCTGCCTTGAGGAGGCTGAGCCCATGCCAGGGACCCAGCAGAGTGTGACGAGGCTGGCTTGGCACAGCCTGGCATGAGGAGGCAGTGGCAGCTGCTGCCAAACTCAGCTCAGCTTGCAGGGAACAGATTCCTTCTGACTAATCTTGAGGCAAGTGTAATTAGCAGGTCTGTGGTGGGGCCTGAGGCTGGGGGCTATGGCTCTGACCTGTCCCCAGCTGGGTGGGCTGGACCGGAAATTCAGAGATTACACAATATTTTGAGTTGGAAGGGACCCACAAGGATCGCTGAGTCCAAGCCGACGGGGAAGGAGCTGGTGGCTCTCAATACAAGCTGGTTCACCCCTGCAGTCCAGGGCTGAGCAAAAAGCTTGGCAGTGAAATTCCAAATGTCCAAGTCAGTCTCTTCTTGAATGGTTCAAAGAATTGGGCCATGGAAGAGGCTTGGGCAGAGCAGGACTGGTAGCCTGAGATGGGCAGATGTCCAGCATGGCTGAAACAAGCCCAGGTCTGGCGCACAACCCTGGTCTCTGAATGCTCTGTCCTAGGATTCATTAAAAACCTCTCTTGGTTCTTCATGTTTTGTGAACTCCTGATGCTTCACTACACCATGTGATAGCTTAAACCCCCCTGTTTCCCTGGGGCTGCTGTTCCTAATGAATGTGATAAACAAAGGCTGCTCCTGTTTGGGTTTAATTCAAAATCCTGTAAAGCACCCACGTTACTTTCAGCGTCTGGGGTTGTTTGTGTCAGTGTAGGTTTAGATGCTTTCTTGGACTGGGATCTAAGAAAAAGACCAAGATCATTAGGAAAACCAAAGGGATTTTCAGTGGGGGGTGATAAGGCAGTAAGTGGCAGCAACACAACTATTTGTAATCATCTGCCCACACTGCTGCTTAACCAGACTGAGATAACTAATTGATGCTTATGTTTGCAAGCAATCATCTTGAAAATATTCTAATTTACATTCGATTTCAGTCCTGCTGGATCCAAAAAGATCTTCTGTTAGAGTAATTCTATGTATGTGCATGCATATAATAGAACCTTTCAGAAGTTTCATCTTTCCTAGGTGCCACAATAAATGATACTTAAAAAAAAAAAAAAAAGTCATTTGGTCCAGAATTTATTTTATGCCTAAAATCCAACCAGAACACTGTGATGAACTCTATGGGGAAAAAGCAATGGGAAAATTTGATTGGCCTGAACAAAAAACAAACAAAACATACGGGATAAATAGAAATACTAATTTCAAATGGGAAACACAAAATGTTTCAGCACAAAATAATCAGATCTGTCAGCTGTATAGATCAGGAGAGGTTTTCCTTTGAAAATGAAAACATGGTGAATTTTCTCAAACTTCTGGAGCCAATCTTATACAGCCAGGGGGAAAGTGCCAAGTACAGCTGATGCCCAGTGCTCAGCAGGAGTGTGAATCCAGCCCAGGAAAGGTTTATCTCTTCAGTAAATTCAGGATTGAGACCTTGTCCCCAGGATGCTAAACACCTTTCCTTGCACATACCTCTTCTCCTGTCTTCCTTTCCACCATCAGCAACTGTATACCCCAAGGTATGTCCTGGCTTTATGTATTTGGAAATAGCTGTCCTGGTTGAAAAGGCTGGGGAGTCTGCCCTTAAACATTGAAGTTTTGCTCCCATGCAGATTTTCAATTTTTTTCACCTCCGTGCTGTGGAATGGGTACTCCACAGATCCCCATGACAGTCCCAGAGAGGACCGGCAGAGCAGAGCTGAATTGGACCCTCCCCTTGCATGTTGGTATCCATGACAACCGCTCCTTTCTGTGCTCTCAGGAATTGCTGAAGCTATCCTCCTTCACCAGAGTCCCCCTTGCTGGGACTGCCCCCCTTGCTGGGGGTCTGAGGGGGCCAAAGGGCTGTGGTGCATGTCCTGAAGACACATTGGATGAGCCAGGGGTGGCACACAGGTGAGATACTCCAGAGGAAAATCCATATAGTACCTTCAGCACTCTGGCATCAGTGGCAATGGACAGACATTCTAGAGGGCATCACATTGAAGCAATTTGGTCTAGTAAAAGGTGGCAGGGGGTGAAATGAGATGACCTACAAGGTCCTTTCCAACCCAAACCACTTATGATTCTAAGGACAGGTTCTCTGTCACAGACAGCTCCTGCCAAAAGGTGCCAACAAAGTGGAGAGTCAGTCCTGACCCTCCCCAGAGGAGAATGTTTCCCTGGCAGTGCTTTGATCCCTGAGCTGGGATTTACTCTTTGAAGAAATGAGATGTAGAGATTTTTCTGTGCAGACAATAAATCACGGAAGCGATGCACTTTGAACTCACCCAAAATATTAATGAATACACAGTTGCTCCACCATCTCGAGTGGAGGACAGAGTTAATTGTCTGAATGCTGATGGGCAAAGGGCTGTTTTGCCAGCTGCTGTCAGTAGGCAGCAATTAATTAAAAATGTTCCTGGGTAATTTTGCGTATCTTTTCTTTCAAGCTCAAAAAGGCCATGAGCCACTTGGTCTGCTCTTCCTCCTCCAAGGATACAGCACTTACTGTCATATGCAAGATGAAGGAGATAATTTGCTCACTGCTGAGGAGTTCTCAGCTGGACACTGTCTTTTTGAGTATCATGCCTTAAAAGATGACAGATTAGAGAGGTCCCCGCCTGAACCACTTCTCCACAGAACTGCAGGGTCAAGTGTGTTCAGGCCAGGTCAGAAGAGGTTAAGCGGGCAGAGGTTACCAGTCCCAGAAATGGTGTTTAATAAATGACTGTTCACATACACTGAAAGACCAGTGAGCCCATTAGCATAGTTTATAGAATCATAGATTAATTGGTTGGGACTTAAAAACCATCTAGTTCCAACCTCCTGCATGGGAAAGGACACCTTCCACTAGACCAGGCTGTTCGAAGGTTTTTGGCTGGATATTAGATAATCATGCAATGTCAATTAAATTATTGAACTTAGACAATGGTGGGGGCTACCTTAAAGAGGTTTCTCTGAGGGTTTGCTGAGGGTTTAAGCTCTCTGAGAACCAGTGGTTTGCCAGAGGAGTTGATTTTAAGTGAAACCACCTGGAGTTCAAGTTGACCTCACCACCAAGTGCCATAGTGGCTCTGTGCTTGGCATCATGTTCTGAGGCAGCTTTGCTGGAACTTCATTGTCCTGGGCAGGAAGGTACTGGGTTTCTTTCCCTCTGGGGCTGTGACTATTTCAGCACTTCAGGGTTTGTTTTGTATTGCACAGACTTTGAGGGGTCAGAGCAAGGATCTGATGGGTCACTGAGATGGCTAGAGGAAGAAGCCAAAGTCATCCACAGCCCTCCTGCTGCACTTTTGTGATTCCTGCAGTTAGTGCAGAGCAGGAAAAGTAGTCACAATTAAAACAATACATATTCATGAATAAATTATAATTACTGAGGTGTTTTTATGCAAATTCGGCAAAGCACTGAGGAGCTGAACAGCCACCCTGAATCTCCTGGTGCAAAGGCTGTTCTCAACTATAGCTACGGCTCAATGCAATACAATTTTCATGTTTCTATTTTAGTTCTTTTTCATTTATTGCCTCTTTTCTGCTCTTTGTTGTTTTTAGGGTGAGTTGCATACTGCTAAGCATGCTGTGAACTCTCTTACAGTGATTTCTCTGTAGATGTTGAGCAAAATGCTTCCAGCCAGATGAGAGAGGCAGAGATGCAGCTGGACTCTCCTGGCTGTTGTCCCTGGGCTGGGCTGTTTTGTGGTACTCAGCTGGCCTTGAGTGACTACAACTGGTGGGTGATGCCAGCAGCAGGTGCTTTCTGCAGCACTCTTCATCCAGCCCTTAAGTTTCCTCTGGCATATCTGACCCACACATCTGATTCTCCTGGGAAAAAATCCCCACAAAGCAATGCCTCACTTAACACAGTCAAGGGAGATGGGTGCTCTTCTGTCAAGATCCTCAGGCCTTTCTCTGTAATGCAGTCTACTCCTTTTTCCCCCCATGCTCTTGCCCTGAGCAGGTTGATGGTTCGATCACTGCACTTGTTCACTTGTTTCTGGATTTGAAGCAGAGGTTTCTGTGGTCACACGAGGCAAAGGGACAGCTTGGCTGGGTAATGTTGCTACAAGCTAGAGAATATCAGCATCATATCTACTTCTTAGGTGTTTTCTCTCACTTGAACTGACCACTCACTTGGCAACTTCACAGGAATACCTTCCTCACAGAGAGGAATACGTGGGTTCCCCAGGCCTGGTGGTCATAATTGTGTGATTCAGAGAATTCCAGAATACCCTGAGCTGGAAGCAACCCATAGGATCATTGGGTCCAACTCCTGGCCCTGCACAGACACCCCAACAATCCCACCCTGGACATCCCTGGCAGAGCTGTCCAAACACTCCTGGAGCTCTGGCAGCCTCGGGCTGGGACCATTCCCTGGGAGCCTGGGCAGTGCCAGCACCCTCTGGGGGAAGAACCTTTCCCTGAGATCCATCCCAATTTCCCCTGACACAGCTCCAGCCATTCCCTAGGTCCTGTCCCTGGTCACAGGGAGCAGAGTTCAGAGCTGCCCCTGAGGAGAAGCTGCAGACCCCAGTGAGTCTCCCCTCAATCTCCTCTTCTCTAGCTAAACAAGCCAAATGACCTCACCTGCTCTTTGTGTGGCCTCTCCAGACCCTTGCCCATCTTCACAGTCCTCCTTTGGACACTTTTTAATAGCTTTATATCATTTAAATCAATATATCTTTATATTCATATCCTTAGGAAAGCCATGACTCCCATCTAGAGAGCAGGAATGTTGGTTGTGAAGGGTAACAAGCGCAGGTGTGGGTCTTAGAGCAGCAAGTGCAGTGCCAATCTCCTGAGAGCAGTCAGGAATGCCTCAACCTGGCTGAGACACAGGCTCACTTCTAGCAGAGTCTCCAAAAATATTCCACTGGGAACCGATTTTGGTCTAATCGCATGTTTTGGCCCCCTGGGAAGTATCAAGTTGAAATGCAGCACTATAATCAACAACTGACAGCTTAAATAATGAGAGGGAGCTGGGAGGCCTGGAACTCATCCTCTCTCCCAGCACAGCTGTGGGGGTGGGCAGGCAAGGCAAACACTGCCTGGAGGAATTAGTGCTTGGGTGGGGGAATGTCAAACAGCTGTCAGCGTGGGTTCTGATCCAGGCAGGGGACTGTCGGAAGCAACAGTCACTTTGGCACACGGGCCTGTTGGAGGAACACGGTCAGTTCAGCAGAGAGATCTTGTTACAGGTGTTTTTCCATTCCACAGAACAGTGTGTACTGGGATGGAGTGATACTTTTGTCCTTATCTTTTGGGATGGTAATAAGGACTCTCAGTGGAAGCACCTGAATTGTAATGTTTCCTGTTGCTGACCAGTGGCACAGGTTTGACTCCACTTCCCCAGTGACCCTGTAGCAGGAAATAAACCTGTGGCTGAGCTGCAGCCAGGACACTGCTGCTCCACCAGCAGCAGATGGGGAATATGTTGGCTGGAGTCCTCTTGAGCTTCTTTTTCCCTTCCCACCTGGGAAATAACTGGGAATGGGCAGCAATTCAGACTACAAGGTGTTGTCATCAGTTAAAGGCTTTTGTATGTGTGTGATGGTCAGGTTGGTGTCGACATCAATGTCTTCCATTCCTCTTCCTCCCCTCCACCACTTCCATGACCACCAGTAGATGCATCTCTGTTTCCTTGAGCCATGAGGAAAGAGGAAAAGCTGTGGCCAAGCCAAATGGTTGTATTTCACTGGGAAATAAACATCGAACAGACAGATGGGAGAACAAAGCTATATATATGTGAGTGTGTGTGTGTGTGTAAATATATATATATATATTGCACAGATATTTAATAGCCAATAAAATGGGTCCTGGACCACAAAAATCTTGGGCATGGGTTGCCATGGCAATGTGCACACAATTCCAATGAGATGCAGAAAAGAAATCTTTTGAGCTGTTAGGAAGCCTTCTAAAATAAAAATAAATTAGATTTAAATGAGTGATTACAGCTGCCTCAATGAGCACCTGCCAAAAGCTCTGGGCAGACCATCTACCAGACTATGGTGGTTATTTTTTGTTTCTTGGGGTTTTTTTTAATGCAACAGTGGCAGAGTGTCCTTTGGAGCCAAAGCTGAGGGGCAAAAGGAGGAAAGAGTTGCCCTTGGTTATTCAGTTATCAGCCTGGGGACACTGAAGTCTGCTCAGGCCAAAGTCGGTTAAAATTTCAGGGCTTAAATGACATTAAAATAACAGATGTATAGAGATATGAGCCACTGGCTGCCCTGTGTTGCCCTGACATTGAGCTGATCGCTGCAAGTGGTAAAATGGTGAATTTAGTTCTCTCTGAATTTTTCATAACTGAAGCCCTGGGAGAACACAGTGTGTTGGGTGATTACGTTTGTGAGTCTGCAGCATGGGGCTTGTTGGAGCTTTCATGTATCACCAACTATCCCTGTAAGAGATTGGAATAGGATAGATATTGTTACAATTCAGGATGGCTCAAATAATGATAAGTAAAACTCTGATTTCTTCAGGCATTATAGCAAAAGGTTTATTGAAAGACAGACTCTTTTATACAGTGTTTCGGTACAATGAATATTATTGGTCATTTGGAACAACACCTCTCGACCATTTCTTACAAGTAAACAAGTTAGAAAAACACCAGGTGTCAGGAAAAGGGATAGCTGCAAGGATTGTTTGGATTCCTCTTTACAATTTCCCAAGCTAGAGTGGAAGAGTTACGTACTTAAATTTTCCCAAAGGATCAAGCTACTGCCTGAAGCCTAAAAATCTATTTCTGACCACTGTCAGTTCCCACAGATAGAAATATTCAATCTCACTATTTAATGGTTCTGGTTGTGGTGGTATCACAGAATCATCCAGGTTGGAAAAGATGTCCAAAACCACCAAGTCCAAGATGTGCCAAATCCCCACCTTGTCACCCAGACCAGAGCACTGAGTGCCACATCCAGTCCGTCTTTGGACACCTCCAGGAATGGGGACTTCACCACCTCCCTGGGCAACCCCTGCCAAACCTGACCATCCTTTCCATGAAGAAATCCCTCCTGATGTCCAACCTGAAGTTTCCCTGGCATAGCTTAAGACTAAGTATTTTCATCCATCTCAGTCTGTCATCACCTGTATCTGGGCTTTCCACAAGTATATTCCCCAAGTGGCCAAATCTCTCTCTGTTTTTCCCTGGATTTTCACATCCCATCAGTCCTCACAGAAACAGTTCTTGATCTCTTTTCAGAAAAACTTGTTCTGCATATGTCACAGATGAACCATTGTCACAAAGTCTTTGCTTACTTGAGTGTCTTTCCAGAGTTGGATGGTGTCCGGTGTTTGGGGTCAGTACAGTTTCTTTGTTACTGAGCATTACCCTGAGTCCTAAAAGCAGGATTCTGAACCTGCCTTTAGCTTCTGGCTGTGGTAACCTCTGAGATGCTTCAGGAGGTTCTCTGAGACTCTTACACTGGTGCTGTGATGGAGCTGACAGGGAGCTTTCACACAAATTAGTTGTTTCTGTTGTAGGAAGGGCTGGGACAAAACGCACATCAACTGGCACAAAACCCACATCACAGAAGATCACCTCTGAAGATCACCCAGTCCAACCTGGAGCAGGTGACACAGGAACTTGTCCAGGTGGGTTTAGAATGTCTCCAGAGAGGGAGACTCCACACCCTTCCTGGGCAGCTGTTCCAGAGCTCTGCCACCCCCCATGGAAAGAAGTTCTTCCTCATGTTGAGGTGGAACTTGTTGTGTTTTAGTTTATGGCCATTGCTCCTTTTCTTGGTGCTGGACACCACCAAAAAGAGTCTGGAACCATCCTCTGGACATCACTCCGGACCTTTTGAGCAGGAACTTTTGACTCCTTTCTGTATCAAGAAAGGGAACTCTTCAGGAACCAAAAACCATCTGCTGTCCTTAACACCGGCATTTGCTCACTGGGAAGTGGAATGGAACCTGCCTGGGATCAGATCCCTGAGCACTGAACTTTGGTGTTGCCACCTGGGAGTACTGGGAGTACCTGCCTCTGCTTGCCCTGGCTAGAATTGGAAACCAAGGAGGCCGGTGTAGTTTTTATCTCTATCCTTTTTTCCTGCACGTGGTAGTAAGCAGGACACAGCTCCCACAGTATGGATTAGACATGCCATACTTCCTTAAGGGACAGGGGAAGGCAGGCAGCAGCCTGGCTGTGGGGAGGCAGGCAGGGAAGTGATGTTTATTCAGAGCAAGGAACCAACTCTGCGTGGGAAGGAAGCTGTGAAGTATGACGCTTTGGGTGGATGAATCCTAGGCAGACTTTCTTAGAATAGACCAATTGGAGGTGATGGGAAATGAAAGCCATGGATATGGGTCTGCCTGCTGCTCCGGCGGGGCTGCCAGGGCTGGGTGTGCACGATGCACACGAGTGGGGGGCTGGGCGACTTAGCAGGGTCTCCTCCCCAGATGGTGCCTCAGCAGGGCCCTTCCCATCACTACTGTGCTCTGCAGACACTCATCCACACACAGCCACTCTCAGAGCCTCTGGGAGCCAAAGGGTTGTCTGAGCTTCAGCAAACCCGGCTGCTGGGAAGTTTCACACTGCTCTGTGGCTGCTGCAAAGAGAGAAAGAGGGAACTGTTGGCTTTGTGAGCATATGGCTGCTGGATGAAAGCCCACACTAACTCCCCAGTGGAAGCTGCCCATTGAACCATTCCTTTCACTTTCTCAAGACTGTAGGACATCTTTGCTGCAGAAGAAATAGGTTTGTATCACTGCACCTAGGACTCCTGTATATTTCCAAGCAACAGGAAAATCTGTCTGATAAAACACCAGACCTTTTTTTGCAGGAATTTTTTACCTGGGAAACCTAGTACCCTGAAAGAAGTGCCAGGTATGGGTACAGAAAAGTAGGACTTTTTACCTTGGAAACCAGACATCATCCTAAAGATGGTCAAAAATAGGTGATTCCACTGCATGAACCTAACAGCATCATGCAGAGCTGTGGGTCTCTCACACACAAAGCTTTTTCCAGAACCAGCCTGCTTCCCTGCACACAAAAGGCATCAACAGCAGACCCTCCAGGACTTCTCTGGGTCTGGGGCTCACAGCTTGCAGGCTGAGAGAGTTGGGATAATTCAGCCTGCTCTGGAGAGGCCTTAGAGCCCCTTCCAGTACCCAGAGGGGCTCCAGGAGTGCTGGAGAGGGACTTTGGACAAGGGTCTGGAGCCACAGAACAAGGGGAAATGGCCTTAAGCTGAAGGAGAGTACGTTTAGATTGGATATTTGGAAGAAATTCTTTACTATAAGAGTGATGAGGCCCTGGCACAGGGTGCCCAGAGAAGCTGTGGCTGCCCCTGGATCCCTGGAAGTGTCTGAGGCCAGGCTGGATGGGACTTGGAGCAACCTGGGATAGTGGAAGATGTCCCTGACCATGTCTGGGGCTGAAATGGGATGATCAACCAACCCAAATCATTCTATGATAGTGTAATTCTGTGATAGTGCTTTCTCACAAAATTTCATGTTATAGGCTCCTTAGGAAATCTGAAAGAATTGTTCTGAGAAAATTCCTTAAAAGCTGACCTGCCCAAATGTGAATGAATTACCAGCAGCTGGAATCTTGGAGTTACCACATGCTCTTTGTTTCATAGACTGCAAGGACCAGTGTTTAATGCACAATATGATATTATCACTCAATGGTCTTAATAAAGAAAAATATCCAAAAAAAGCAGAGGAGAGGAAGGAAGGAAAGGGAGAGGACTCATGACTGCTAGCAGCAAATTTTAATTTGAGTTTGGCAGATGAGGAGAGTTATTCAAGAAAATCTTGTCCTAAAATGCCTGCCCTGCACCAACCAAGGCAGGCAGACAGGTGTGGAATTTGCCTCCTCTTCCTCACAACAGGGCTAAGCAGCACATAGGGGTGAGAACGGGCAAACTGGGTCCAGCTCAAGGGTTTGGGGCTTGGCACTGCCTGTGGCTCTGCTGCTTCTTGAAGCACATGAGTAACAGCACAGAGATGGATGGCCCAGCTCTGCTTGTGCAAGTTCCTTCAGCAGGAAAAGCAGATTAGGGATTGTTTTACAGCTGAAGAGTGCTTGGCTCCCTGGTGAGGAGATCCTAGACGGCCCCTCACCCCATGTGGGGTGGGAGGCACTCATCTGTCAATGGCTTTGGTTCCACAAACAAACATGGATACTGAAGGGTGCAAAAATACTAACGTGTATCCCTGTCACACCTGTTAATTCATCATTCCTTTTCAGTTCCAGCTTTCTAGTTCTTGAAGAGTGAAGCACAAGTGGTATTTACCTCTTCTAGCCCTGGGGCCCTTGGTGTGTGGCAGTGTGGAAATAGATGAAGATCTCGGTGCTGTCCCCAGGCTCTGTGTGCTCACACCCCTCCTCTCAAAGGACTCATCACCTGGGGGCACATCCCAGTGATCCCTGATATTGCTTCATGATCTCTGTCCAGGAGTCTGAGCTCCAGGGCCCACTGAAGGGTAGGAAGCCTCCACAACCACTGAGCAGTTCAAGGGAGGGTTTTGTCTCCAGGCACAGCTCAGCCTCATCTCCTGCTCCCTGGCACCGTCTGCAGATGCTGGGGCCTGGCTCTCACAGCAGGAGTCATTCCCCTGGGGCCAGGTGGGTACAGCACAGGAACAGGTTTCTTTTCTGCTGCCAGTGCTGCCTCTGTGGGTTAAAGAAGCATGGATGTGGGCTGGCATTAGGGTGCTTTTATGCACTCCCACATATGTCTTGCTGCACAGTGGAATCATGCTGCAGAATAATGATCAGGCTCTTCTAGGGACATCTGAAATACCTCCTGGCTTCTTCTGCCACTTGGAGGAAGCCGTGGACCTGCCCAGCCCCTGTGTGTCCCACTTTGCCTTGCTCCTGAGTCACTGCATGACTGTGGAGTGACCGAGGGAGGTGGTGAGGGCAGAGTGCGTGTTTAACCATGACACACTGCTCACTGTAACAGGTCTCTGCTGTCCAGAGAGGATACAGGAGCTGAGGCTGCTCCCCAAAGCCTCAGAGCATCCCTGTTCCCCCCACACACCTGTCTGTGACACAGAGTGCCAGCATCCTTCTGCCCTCACTACAGAGTCACCCAAGAAAGGCAGGGAAGATCCCAGTCTGGCTGCGGGGGCGGGGGGAGCAAGGAGCATGTTGGAACTGTAAATAGAAAGTAATTTCCATTTCAATGCTCCTGCTCCAGGGTGGGCCTGGGTGTGTGGGTGCAGACCAGCTCCTCTCTGCCTCTCCATATTTTATGCTGCTTCCCCACTGAATTTTCCTGTCATTACATCTGTCCTGTGTCACCTCCCTATCTGCCCACCACTGTCTCTATTGCATTATTCTCCTGAACTATCTCTAAATGGGGCTTAAGTTACTCCTGGAAGGCTTTAAGGAGGCAGCGAGCAGAACCCAGCACACCAGTCCAAAGCAGAGCTGCTCACCCTTCACTTGTGGTCTCCTGCTCCCCAGGGCTGGGAACCTGGAAGCTACTGTGCTGAGCCCTTTGGGGCTCCCGAAGCCCACGAGGGCTCCCAGCTCACAATGGAAATGAGACCAGTTCATAACTCTGTCACCTCATGTAACACCGATTTTTCACCAACCTCCAAAATATAGTTTCTCTTATCTTAGGAAAAGTGCCTCAAACACCAATGATCCCTGCTGCTCAGTGACATGTCCTGGAATTCAGGGATCTGAATTCAGGGGTCCTTGAACTCAGAGAGGTTCTGTCCATCACAGGCAGGGAGAGACAGGAGAGCCTCCAAGACATCTGTCCAACCCTTCTTGTCTGTCTACCCGCTGCTAAGGCAGAGGACTGTGAGCTCTCCTAGTGGAAAAAGAGAGGGAAAAGTGGGAGAATTCCCAAGTGCAACACGGTGGAACAGGAGGCAGATAGAGGCTGTGCCAACAGGGATGTTCATGACTCCATCCACACCAGGCAGGCTGAGAAAGGCAGCTGAGATGGTGGCAGAAGTGTCTCCTCCTGCCAGTGAACAGAGCCCAGGCATGGGGCAGCAGCCACTCACACAGGCTGGTGGGTCCATGCCTGTGTCCCTGTGCAGGCTGTTCCTGTGTCCTCCAAGGTACAATCCAAGGGACAGCAGTTCACAGTCACCAGCTCCCCTGTGCTTTTCCTGCTGAATTCTCATTGCATGTCAGGGATCCAGGGCTCCATCTCTCACTAGTCCAGCCCTCCACAACACTGCCATGATGTTTGTGCCCCAGGAGGGGAGAAGAGAGGTCTCTTGCCCAAAGATCCTGAGCGCAAAGGGGGAGGAGAGGCTGCAGCACATCAAGAAGTTTCATGGAATCATGGGATGGTTTGCGTTCCAGCCCCTGCCATGGGTAGGGTCACCTTCCACAAGACCAGGTAGCTCTAGGCCCTGTCCAACCTGGCCCTGTTTCAGAAAGACTTTTATCAAAGCTCTGGCTTGCTCAAGGTCCTCTACATGCAGCTGTCTCTAAGCCCAGAGAAGAAGAACCAGGACTGGTCACCACCTGGCAGGAGGATCCCCTGGCCAGGTTTTCCTGGCTTATCTGGCTCTTTGGGGAAAAAAAACCAGCCTGGGCCAGCACCACTGCAGGAGGTTTTGAACAGGGCTCACAACCAGGGAGCTCTGCAAGAGCAAACACTCCACTCAAGCATCAGCTCACTTCCAAGCCCCCTTTGGCATGAATTTCTGTAGGAGAAGACTTTGATGAAGGTCAAAAAGCATCAGATAGCTGGGGGAGAAATGTGTGTGAGGCAGACAGCACCTTGCTTCACCTTCTGCTGTCTCCTCAGCTCTGGCATGTGCTGGCAGCACATTCCATCTCCAAACACCGCCTCCAGTGCAGGAGACAGCGGAGGAGGAAACATGGAGGTAACATAAAAAACAGTATTTGCTTTCTTGGCCATCTGTCACAGAGTCACAGCCACCTTCCCAAATGCATCCCAGCTCAGCACTGGCTGGGAAAAATTGAGTTATTTTGGTCCAGCAGCATCCAGCAGGAGCAGATCCCACTGAGCATGGCGCTGTACACTGCACTGGGACCACTGGCTTCATGAGTAGGACAGGACAAAGGATGCAGATGTCCCAGACACCTCAAGCCACCCTGGGGTTCAGTCACTGCTGCAGCAGCCACTAGCAGGAGTTGGACTCCATGATCCTTGTGGGTCCCTTCCAACTGAGCTAATTCTGTGATTCTGAGATCTTTGTTGTTCCATGTCCAGCACCTGCAGCTGCAGGGCTCCTCCCCTGCCTCACCAACCCTCATGGTGGAAAGTTGGTTTGATTGAAGGTTTTACCATGATCTGAGTGCTGTGGGCTGGGAGATGCTGGGCACTGCCAGAGGAGGATCCCATATTCCCACCTGTCTCTCCTGTGATGGAACTGGCAGTAAGTGGATCCTCTCTGTGAGTCAGGGCTGGTAGCAGATCCAGAGAGCTCAGGACAAAAATACCCTCACTGTTCAGTCAGATCAGCTCCCTGATCTGCCTCACTGATGGAGACAGGAGAGGGGATGGGAGAAGAAAACCCACTGCCTGCACCAGTGTGGGATCGTGAGTCACAGAATCATTCAGGTTGGAAAGGCCCTCTAAGACCAGCGAGTCCCACCATAAACCCAGCACTGCCAAATCCACCCCTAAACCATATTTCCAAGTGCCACATCCACATATTTTGTAAACACTTCAGGGACAGTGATTCTACCACTGCCCTGGGCAGCCTGTGCCAGGGCTGACAATCTTTTTGGTAAAGAAATTTTCCCTAATATCCAACCTAAATGTCCCTGGTGCAACTAGAAACTGTTTCCACTTGTCCTGTTGTTTGTTCCCTGGGAGCAGAGCCTAATCCCCACCTGGCTGCACCCTCCTCTCAAGGAATTGTTCAGAGCCAGAAGGACCCTCTGAGCCTCCTTTTCTCCAGGTTGAGCCCCCTCAGCTCTCCCAGCCACTCCTGGGGCTCCAGACCCTTCCCCAGCTCAGTTCCCTTCCCCAAACACATTCCAGCCCCTCACTGTCTGTATTGTCACAAGGTGCCCAGAACTGACTGCAGGATTCGGGTTGTCTCAGCAGTGCCCAGTTCAGAGGGATCACTCCAGGGGATGACTCTGGGATTCCAGCTGGCTGAGCCCACAGTCAGTGCAGGAAATTAGGAAGAGTCTTTGGGTCTTTTCCCCACAGCAAGTGGCACACTCAGAGCCTGGTGGGTTCTGCAGACACAGCCTGAGGTGCTGAGGGCCACTTTCACCCCAGCACAACTCAAAGAGCTCCCTGTGTGAACCCAGCAGCTCTGCCAGAGCTCCCTGGCCTTTGGGAGGTGTTTCCCTCCAGCCCTGCTCTGGACATTCTCTCTGCACCGCCTTCACATTTTCCCAGTGATGAGGCAGCATCCCCAGAGCAGACACAGCAAGGGCTGGTGGAGTTCTGACACATTTCAGGAGGGGCATTAATAGCACAGAACTAGAGGCTGTTCTGTTGGAGGCCTCAGCACCTTCCATAATCATTTTCCAGGCAATTCATTACCTGGCTGAAATTATTCCTTGGGGAACAAGACAGATAATTCTTTTCTGTTGAGTCTGGAATAACTTGCAGGAGACCCACACAAAACAGTCCATGACAAAAAAGGCTTAGAATTAGTTTCTCTGGGATATTTTTTAAGTGGAATCATTCCCTTGAAGTTGTCTGGATTCACAGGAAGATTGTCCCAGAAACAAGGAGAGCAAATTTGAAGGAAAATGGGAAAAAAACCCATGGGTTTGGGGGAAGAAGAGCATTTTGACATAAACAAAGTGACAAGGGCCAATTCTATAATAGAAGATTATTTCCTTGTCACAGTGCAATGAATAGGGACTAAAAGAAAGGAGAAAAAGCCTGTGAAATGGCAACACCGTGTGGCAGCTGGACTACAGCAAAGCAAGTCTTATCATGAGAAGAAAGCAAGTTTTATCATGAGAATTTAATGTTTGCTCTTTCTGTTTATTTCCCAAGCTCCAAAATTACCCATCAGCAGGAAACCATTGCCACATCCTCCCACCCTCTCTGCATTGTCATCCAAATTCAAAGCGGGACTGAGATTTCCCAGATCCAATGCAGTGAGCTGAGCTACACTGAAGACTTAGCTTTGAGTAAAGGAGCAACATGTCTCATGGAAGGTGCTTTGGGCAAGGCATTTTTGACTTGAAGGTGGCAGATTTGTGCCATGCTGCCTGTGCTTCCCAAAAGTACTTCATCGCACCCACAAAGGAAAAGTGAGGAAGAAGCTGCCAGAATTCAAGGGGCTTCAGCACAAGGACTGTTTAATGGTTTGGGCAAAGGAGACCAGAATGACACAATCACAGACTGTGTAAGGTTGGAAAGGACCACAGGGGGGTTTCATCTGCTCCAGGATGTGTAATATGTTTGCACACCCCTACACTGGGAGGAGAGGTGTGAGAAATGCAAGACAAGATGAGAGACAGGATGAGAGTTTGAAAGGAGCCCAGAAAAACAGAGAAATAGCCCAGAAATGCCCCTGAATTAGCCCTGGAATGGGGTTCACTAGGAGCAAAGGCAGAGCTCTGCAAAACTGCCATGGTTATCAGCTCCATGAATTGTGGGTGAGGAACAGCAAGCTAGGCACAGGAATGGTCCTGGGGTTTTAGTGGATCCAGTCTCAGGGAGAACTCTTCTAAAGCTGTTTTCTGGCGAGCTTGAGAAATACTTTTCACAAAATTGTAGCCTTTCCCTCCTCTTCCATACAGCAGGCAGGAGGCCTGAGACAATTAAATTTACTGTGCACATGGCCAATTCCTAAGCAGCCAGAGGTTCCTGTTTCTTGTGCCAGTAGTGATGCCTGGGGGCTGCTTGGTGAACCAGGGAATAACCTGAGCAACGTAGAAATGATGTTTAGTGCTAGTTTACTATGTTGGGTTTTTTTCAGGTTCCTTAATCTGGGTGACAGCTCAGATGTGCTCCCCTTTGTGTGGGATTGCCAGGTTAGCAGCAAGGATTCAGGAAGCTGGAGATGCACTAAGCTGTTGATGCCGTGAGTTCTAGCAGATAAAAGCCCAGTCCTAAACCATCCCCTCCTCCAGAAATGTCCATAACTCTGGGGCTCAGCTGGGCATTCCCTTCACAACATGGAGGGCAGTGCTGAGGCTGAGCTTTGGTGTCACTACTCTTCTACTCCCTCATCTCACAACCCCCTCACATGAGGAGGGAGCTATAAAAAGGGTCTTTGGCCCACTGCATCCAGTGGCCAGCTGGGTTTCTTTTTGTCTTGGTGCCAAGTGCTTTTCCTCTTCTGTCTGTTAAAGAGTAACTCAGTAAATACCTGGCAGAAAATAACTGGAACCATTAGTCATCCCAAAGCCCTGAAATAAGGCACCTGCAGGCAGAGCCTGAGCCTTTTGCCTGTGGAAATTCCTACACAGATGAGATTCTTACTAACTTCTCCCTCCCATCAGCCTTTGCTGACCCAAAGAGAAGGAGCTGGGTTTCAGAAAATCACAGAATCATCCAGGTTGGAAGAGAGCTCTAAAGTCGTCTAGTCCAACCTGTAACTGATCCCCACCTTGTTACCCAGACCAGAGCCCTGAGTGTCACATCCAGGCCTTCCTGGGACACCTCCAGGCATGGCAACTCTACCACCTCACTGGGCAGCCCCTTCAAAGGCCTGAGCACCCTTTCCATGAAGAAATTCTTCCTAATTTCCAAACCAAACCTCCCTTGGAGGCCATTTCCTCTTGTTCTTTTCTTCCCTGGGAGCAGAACCTGACCTTCCCTGGCTGCCCCCTCCTGTCAGGGAGTAGTGGCCTGAGGCACAGAGCCACAAGGTCCCCCCTGAGCCTCCTTTTCTCCAGGCTGAGCCCCTTTCCCAGCTCCCTCAGCCACTCCTGGGGCTCCAGCCCCTTCCCAGCTCGTTCCCTTCCCAGCCACTCCATGTCTCTCTCCCCATGAGGGGCCCAGAACTGAACACAGAACTTGAGGTGTGACCTCAGCAGTGCCCAGCACAGGGGAACACTCACTGCCCTGGTCCTGCTGCCGCACTATTTTTCATACAAATAATTTTTGTTGTGGGTCATCCAGCTGTGCCAGAGACCTCAGCTCCAGTGCAAAGTGGTTTGAAATCAGCACCTCAAACACACAAGGATGGAGTGGGCAGAGCCAACTCTACCTCTGTGAATTGTGGTCAGTGCAGGGGAGTGCTTTAAAATTGCTTTGCAACCCAAAGAAAAAATCAGATGTCAGATCTTGACTTGAAAGCAGAAATATCCAGGGCTCCCTGCCCAACAGAAGGCAGAAGGCAGAGCTACCGTCTCTCTTTTTCCTTCTCAGTCATGTGGGAAGCACATAAAACTAGAAACTGTTTTAACCCCATATCAAAAGAAATATCCCTAGTGATGCAGCCCAGGCAGAGGGAAGTGTGAAAAAAGAAGCCATGACCTACAGGAGTGCAAATGTGATCACTGCCTCCCTCCTGCACCTTTGCCTAGCCCAGGGATCACCACATTTCTGTACAGATTTTTCATCTCCTCATGCCTTGTTTCCCCAGGAACTTTATAAACTCAGTAATGAAATGCAGCCACCTGGCACACAGCACACTGCCAAAAGGGAAGGGAGAAGGGAAACTTGAGCCAAGAATGCAGAGCAAGTCCAGCATTTTTCTAGGCATGATCTTGCAAGCACTGCAATGAAAAGAACATCATGATGTTTTTCCTACCTTTGCAACCTCCCTGAAACATTCCTGACCACCAGGAACTGTCATCTGTACCAGAGAACAAGTGTTTGCTCCACAAAACAGGGATGTGGAATCTCAAAGGGACTTGCTAGAAAAATTGTGTGCACCGGGGCAAAACAACCTATTTCCCTAAGGCCCTCAGTCAGAAAGTGTTTCACTTTGTCTAATCAACATTTATGGTGGAGACCTTTAGTTTCATGTGAAAGGGAGCTCCAGCAGAGCCAGAAGGCTGTGGCAAGGAGATCAGGGAAAATTAGGGAAAATGTTGAACACTAAGGAAAATTTCTCCATGGAAACGGCTGCCAAGCACTGGAACAGGTTACCCAAGGCAGAGGTGGAGTCACTATGCCTGGAAGTGTTCAAAAAACATGTGGATGAGGACACGGTTTAGTGGTGAACATGACGGTGGTACTGGTAAATGGTTGGACTTCATGATCTTGGAGCTCTTTCCAGCCTGAACAATTCTGTGATTCTATACTAAATCTGTGGGTTGCTACCAGAAATCATTGTCAAGGCTGATCTAGAAGTGCCACTGCCCCCTCCAACTTGCAGCCTAGAGGTTTCCATCAGTCCTTGAAACAGAGCTTCTGGAACACCCGCCAGCTGAGCAGAGTGAGCAGGACAGGAAGGAGAAGAGATGAGCAGCTGGTTCAGCACTGACTGCTCATAGATAGACTTTGAGATCAGCCAGCTGCCTGTACACTGGGTCATGATAGGGACAAGTGGAGATTAAATCCCTAGTCCTTTCCAGCTGTGACCCTCTGGCTTGCTGCAGATGTCCCAGGGTATGTCCTGTCACACAGGACAGTTGGCATGTCCTGCTGGGGGCTGTGAGGTTTAGCAGCCCATTGGCTTCCTGGTTTGTGAAATGTGGAATGAGGCAGGATGAGCCTTGCTGTGTCCATGGGTCAATAACCTCCCTGGCTTCTGCCTGAGGGGTTTGGGAGCTTTAACAGCTCTCTGGATCTGAGGAGCTGGCCCTGCACAGCATGGCAGAACAGTGGGGAGCAGCGCTCTGCTTCCAGGCTGGTCCTTGTGGCAGCTGGCAGAGCACACACCAAGCTGGATGAATGGCTGCTCTGGGAATTCATTGCAACCAATTAGTCCGATTTTCAATTATCTGAGAGAAAGAACTTAGCTAATTAAAGTTTAATTACATTTTGGCTGCTTCTTCATCTGTCTTGTCCTATTAAACCTGCATTTGGGGATGCAAGCAGAAGGGTAGTACTCGCAGCTGCCTGGAAACTTGTAAGATGGGAACGCTTGTGGGGCTTGTGAAAAAGGATGACTCTGGATTTAACTCTGCATGTGTGACAGCTAGAGCCATGCCAGAGCAGAAAGCCAGCATCCAGCACCAGCCAGGCAGCTGCCATGGAAAAGGAACAGTGCCCTGGGCTTGCTTCATGCACACCTTGCTTTCCTGGAAGAGGCACAACTACCTGAGTCCACCCTCACACCCACGTGTACTAACCTCCAAAATCAGCACACCCCAAGGCAACAGAACTGGCACTTTCATGGAGAACCAGAGTTGTTTGACTCTGCAATTCCAGCCCTTTTTCCAGAAGGGCCACTCTAGCTGCTTGATGCCACAGGGGTAGATGTTTCTCTCTGTTTATTTTTCTTCTCCTTTTCTTGCTTATTGTCTTACCCGTCATTTCCTGCGTCCCACACACAGTTAGATGGAGGTGGTAACTCATGTCCTCACAGTATTGATCCTTTCAGAAGAAATGGAGCATCACAGGAAGGCTGATCTTGTCTCCTTTCCCTCTAGAGTCACTCCAAAAATCAGAAGTAATAGTGTTCTCCGAAAGCACGTGTCAGCTGGCACAGCTGGTGCTGCTGAAATTCATAAACAACCAGTGAGCCCACACAAAAGGGAAAGGCAGATCCAACTGGGGATTCTGGTTCGGAGTCCTCTGGTCTCACAGCTCCCTGCTAGAAGAGTAAACCAGATGCAGAGGTGGTGTCTTCAAAGGCTGTCACTGGGGCAGGAGAGCCCCATTCCTCTGAGAAGACATGTTCAGGCAGTTCTTATTAATTAAAAAAAAAAGGATATTAATTTGATTTAATAGCTGGTCCCTGACTGCACCCCAGCAGAGCATCCTGCTGTGCTCATTCCCAGCTGAATGTCATGGGCTGACAAAGAGTGACAAAACAGCTGCCTTCACCTTGAAGGCACCTGTGACCTACTGCCAAGATTGCCATGCAGACCCATCTCTCAGAAACACATTTTTGTTTTGTTGTTGATTAACCTGCCATCAATTATTGCTATGGAAATGTCATTCCCACCAACGAGCTTCTGGCAGGGAAGAGAGCTGCAAAGACCTCTCTGAAGCAAGATTTGTGTTTCACTTACGACCTGAAATACATGTACATGAGCAGCATCTTTCAGATTGGAGACAGTCACTTTACATACATGTTTATGTCTCTGAGTGTTGCCAGTGCCTCCACCACTTCCCAGCACATTGACAGTGACAGTTTCAGGGATGTGCCAAACCATACTCATTGCTGGCAATGTTCTGATCTTCTCTTAACTCAAGTTTCCATAATCACGTGCTCATGGAACAAACAAGTCCAAGAAAGTGTCTGTCTCTAAAACCAGAGGAGCACAAATTTGGCCAGACTGATGGGAAAATGCTTGGCTAAATCATCTTAATGGGAGAACTAGTGTGAAGCCAAAGGTGTATTTAACAGGCAGTTGGATCAGGCAGTATTCAAGGCTGTTGAGGTTCTGTTCTTCCCTGTGTTCACTGTTTTACATATTCTCAGACTAAAATTAAATGAGGTTTCCAGTCCCTCATTTGTCACAATGGAGTCTGAGACAGGGATGCAACATACACACACTGAGGATCATGTGGCAACAGCCTTGTTTATTGTCCGGCAGCTCCTTTCATAGGGTTTTCAAATTTCGCACACTTACAGACATGATTGGTCAAGGGCCTTAACTCTGCCTAGCTCACATGCTTCAAAGGGTTGGCTGAGGTCCTCTGACTGGGTTTGAACTTGACCTACCCTTGTCATGTCTACTTCAAGCTAGGCTGGTTGAGCTGGTATCTGTTAAGTCAAATCAACTATGCAGATATTGTCTAGCTATATCTGTTATACTCATTCGTACTTAGGAACACTAAGCTGGATTCCAAACAACTGCTTTAAAGGCATCTACACTTGCAAAATCTAATGAGACACTCCCTGTGCATAGACAGCAAAGCCCAGAGCAATGTCCCTAAGTCCTCTGTGGTCTTTTACCTCTGTCATTTTGCCACAGCCCAGGAACTGTTCAGGTCAGGTTGTTGGCACAGGTCTGAACCACACCAGAACCATTCTCACACATTAACAGTATCATCAGTCAAGTTCCCAGGCCCAGAAACGTTCCTGGTGTTCTCCATCTCTTTGGCACAGATGGGACTGTAAGATCCATTTTATTCCAAGGATGGTTTTAAATGCTCCCACAATGCCAAAACAGCTCAAGTTTGGCAAAATCATATTTATTTGAAAGTAAGCAGCTTTCTCTGACCCAGGTTTTTGGTGGGTACCAGGCACTCTGCACACCTGAGTAGAGAGCATGCCCAGTGCCAGGCTGGCAGCTCCAGCCAGCCAGGCTCAAGGATGGGACCAGGGCAGGGTGGAGAGTCTGAGGAATTCCATGCCAAAATGCCTTCAGCAACCTCAGCGGCAAAGCAGGTGGAAGACACAGACAGAGAGAAACATTTCCCTTTCAAACAGAGAAACTGGCAGGCAGAGTCCCTAAGAAGGCAAAGCTGGGTCTGAACTCTGTCATTGTTTGGCCTCAGTCTCCCTTGAGTCCCTGACTCTGAGGGAATCAACTTGCCCCTCTCTGGCAGAAGTAATGGACTACAAAGCCTTTATCTGGAGGCTAATGGCTCTTGCACAACTGATGCAAGAGACCATGCTGAGGGCAGTGGATTAATGAAATGATGTTCCTGAGTAATGGCACTGCAGATTTCAAGCCATGTCTCTGCTAAGTGAACCCAACAAGCACTGCCTCAACTTCCTCCAGAGAAACACAAAGCTGCTGCTTTAACCAGCACTGAATTAAAATTCCATATGAGGATCAGCTGGACAGACCTCATACACTTGCCGGAGGGGTTGGCTTGGGAGGGGAAGTAGAAATGCCTTTTTGCCCAGAGCTGGGAGGGTAGGAGGGAGACACAGGAAATTTCCATCTTGCTTGATAGATGCCCCTTTGGAAAGCACAGCAGCCTGGAGACCTTGCCAGAGCCCAGGAAACATGTGTTCTCTTCTTAGGTCTGTCATGGGGATTTAGAAAAGTGGTCTGTTACCCCTTTCCAGCCCTCAAATGCCTGTCTGGTCTTGGAGACCAGCTTTGGGACATCCATCCAGGCTGTTACCTGGGACCACAGCACCCTGCTGTGGGCCCAGCTAGGATCAGGGATTGTCCATCACTGCTCCCTTGTGTGTGCACACCTTCAAAGACAAGAGTGTCCTTCCCTTTAGCCAGCTGGGGACACACCTGGACCCAGGCCACAGGTGTGGCAAGGAACCAAGGTGGTGGCAGAGCATCATCCTAGACCCACCCATGAGAGGGGTTCAGCCCCTCACCCCCTCTAGCACCCAGTTTAAACTTGCAAAAATCCACTCCAGCTATTCCTCAGGCCTTCCAGGGCAACATGTGTCTGGAACAACCTGATTGCCTCCACCTGTCTACAGAACAAACCCAGGACTGCCAGAAAAGAGACACGAAACTGCTACTTATCTAATCTGATTTCATTTTACTTCTCTTTTATTTTCTTGGCTCTCAGAAATGTGTTCAGTCTGGATTGAGGTTACAACCCGAGTAATGCCTCTCTGCCTAGAAAACACCTAAACTGTTACCATAACAACCTGACTCTGTGCTTTATTACCATGGCAATTCTCAGGAACTATTAAATACTGTGCATGTTTGGTGCATCTGGTGCCAAGCTCAGGTTGGGATTCTTCTTGCCCCCACAATCTGTCTGTCTGTCTCATCATGTTTAACTCTTTCATTCCCTCAGTCCAGACTGCCATGGCAGGGGAAAGAGGTGTGTATCATCTGGGACTTTGGTGTTTTCCCCACCACAGAGACATCTGTATGACCAGTGTTTTCCAAGTGGGTCAAACCACCTCTTTATTTCTGCAATTGTACAGCCAGTAATTCCATAAGCAGAGGATTTCCCTTTGCAGGCAGTTCAGCAGGGGAAAATGCTCTCACTTGCCTTTCTCTGCTGTCTCCCTGCTGCCTGTCTAGAAAGAAGAAATTCCAGCTGGAGCAGAATCACAGCAAATGGGGACCAGCCCAGAGACGGGGAGCTATGCCTGGAGGATGGTGAAGGTCCAGGGCAGGTTGCTCTTGGTGGGCAGGACAACTTGACTGACCACAGAGTCATAGAGTCAAAGAATCATTAAGGTTGGGAAGAACCTCCGAGACCATGTACTGCCTAAAATCATGGATGTTTTCAGAGAAGAGATGCAGACTAGATGGACCAGTGGCTCAGACAGGTGTAACCAGTCCCACAGGCTTGTGTTCCACTGCTAGGAGGACATTTTAGATGAAACTCAATGGCTGGTCCTCAGTCTGCCACTGATGTGATGATCCATCTAAGCATATCCCTTCCCTCCCTATCCCTCCAGCAGTGTCTCTCAGTCATGCTTGAACAGCTCCTGGCACCCCAGTGGCACTCTGGAAGTTATCATGCTGCAAGCAACAATTACAAAAAAAAAATTAAAATATAGTAATAAATAACAGTTTAAAAAAACTGTTTGAATTTTCTTGGGAGCTGGTACCCACTTATGAGTTTATGCTAAATGAGTAGGTGTTAGATGAAAAACCACAGCTTGTGGGGAAAGGCAGCAGAAAGAACCATTATGGTCTGCTTTCTTCAACAAGCCCTTCAGTAGCAACCTCATCCTCCAGCTGCAAAACTCATGTCTCTGGGGCAGGACAGCTGGGTTTTCAGAATCTGAGATCACAGCTCTTCCCCTGAGATCTGGGGAGCATCATGGTACCCGCAATACCTTCCCTTAAGCAACCATGACTTCACCTCAAGATGGTCTTTAGACCCATAATCTCTGAACTAAGGGGTTCCTTCATGATGCCAGCCTTCTTTTCCACAAATAATTCCTCCTCAGTGGGGTAATCACCCTTTAATTGGGAATCTAATGGGATAAGGACATATGCAAGTGTTTTAAGTGTCTTAACCCCTCCACAAGGAAGGCAGAAGCATATAGTGGCACGTGCTGTAATATGGGAAATGTGGATGGTGCCACCAGCTGCTCCCTCTGAGGATCCTCCTCTTGGTCCACACGCTCTGTTGATGCAGACTTATCCCTGAAGCCAGGAAAGAGCCATAGCATGACCAGAGGGTGGACAAGCAAAGTAAAGTTGGGCTCCTGGCCCAAGGACCCATGAGGAAAATGTTCCCTCTCCCAGCTGAGTCCTGAGCAAGCTGCAACTGCCTCAGCAGGTGCCCAGCTCTGCTTTCTGGGGTGTTTCATTGCTCCTCCGGCTCATGTGTACATGAGCCTTCTGTGGATGATGTTTCTCCTTACCTCTGGAGCACTCCACAGCAGAAAAGGGTTGAAGACCCTCATGCCCCATTCCTGGAGGAATTCCTCTAAGGACACATGGCAGGACCACCCTCACCACGCACACCAGCTGTCACAGCCCTGGCAGAGCTGGGGACAGCTGAGATGTGTGACCAGCTGCTTCACTCATGGTACTGCTGCAGGGCAAAAGTAAATTTGATCCTTTCATTGCATTAGCAGCTTTCCCTGTGCCTTTCTCTCCTCGCTAGCATTGGAAGGTTTCTTCAATCGTCTGTGAGTTGTCCTTTGCATTGGGGCCACAGCTGGTGGATGTACTGGCAAGAGGGACCAAATGCCAGCTGAAAGCAGGATGGGATGGGAGTTCAGTGAGTGTATCTGGGTTATCCTGTGACAGCACAACAGCCTGGAGATGCAGATACACCTTTAGGTTAAAAACACAAGTACAGCCCAAGTGTTTGCAGAGCTTGGGTCATTGCCTGCTCTGGGGTTTTTCATGTCTCACCCTCACCTCTGACTAGGCTGTGCTCCTGCAATGGGGGTGGTTTGTACTCATATACAAAGAGATCGTGGAATCATGGAATCCCAGAATGGTTTGGATTGGGAGGGATCTTAAAGCCCATCCAGTTCCAACCCCTGCTGTGGGCCAGCCTGGCCTTGGACACTTACAGAGACGGGGCAACCACAGCTTTTCTGGGCAACCTGTGCCAGTTTGCATCCAAGGCACCACTCTGAGCAGTCTGTTCCAGGAGATCAATGGCCACAACACCCCTCACAGCAGCAGGGACCAAAATCCCCTTCCAGGCTGCTGTCTGAGGCCACTTTATATGTGGCAGCAAGGCAGCAGACCCTCTGCACTTAGTAAGTGTCTCAAGTCTGCCGACCCACAACTCCTCATAAAAACCAGAGCTGCCTGTTACAATGCCACCAACAGGACATTTCAGAGTTTTGAATTGCAAATTCTGCACCTGCTGCCATATTGTCAGTGTGCTCCTAAGGCTGACACAGGCAACATGTCAGTGGGAGCAACCAGAGGCAGCACTACACTGGTCCTGCTCTGCATCGTGTGGGAACCTGAGAAAGTACTTAGCAAATAACAATTAATAACAAAACATTCTCTAATCATGTTTTTCCCTCTGGGAAAGCCAGAGATCTGTTCCTCTAGATTGACATCCAAGTAGCTCAGCTCATCAGCTCCTCCAGTATCCAGGATTGCTTTTCCACTACAGAAGTAAACCCAGAAGGAATATTGTTGGTGCAACAAAACACAAATTATTTCTACCTCACACCCACAGCCAGAGATGTAATTCCGTCACAAAACAAAGGTCAGGAGTCTTCCTCCTCTCACATAATTCATCTTTGGCAGCTCATCAGGATCAGATGAGCTAAAGGTTTTTACTCAAAGGCTGAAATCTTGCTTTGCAAGAGACACTCAGAGCATCTTTATGAGACTCTGTTTCAGCACTGTACAGGTATTCAACACAAGCCTGGAATACACAGTTCTTGATGAATTTATTTGCTAGTGGAAAGTGATACTTGCCTGTGAAAAATTATAGTGGTTTCTGCTTTAAAGAAGTACCTCTAATTACCCTTCACTTCAAGGTGAGATGATTATACCTGGAAGTAGGATTGAAATTCCTGAACTACACACACAGAAATAATAAAGACAACGCAAAATTCTGTTGAAACAGGTTGGTTTTTTCTTGAATGTTCACCAGATTTCAAAAATTACAAAACCTCAAGGACTGTAACAATGTAGCACTTGGAAAGAGAGGCTGGTGTGTACAAAAACAAGCATGCTTTTGTTTTAGGGGTGGGGAGGGGTTTATATTTATCTGGGTCCTTTTCTTCCTCCACCATAGTGTGAAAGAAAAAAGTACCAGTTTATTTAACAGGATAGCTCAGGAAAATAAAGAAGAACATGCTTTCCCTGTTACAAAACTACCAGAAGATGCATGCTCGAGGTCCAAAACACAACAGACTGACATTTTTTAGCATGCAGACTTTGTTTTATGACCCACACATGAGGCTTGCCTTTCCCTGCCCCTTTCAAAGGTCTGTGCCCTGTATTTTGCTCTCCCATTAGTTTGTTCTTTTGTTTCCTTTTTGTAATGACTTATTTGCCTTTTTTTTAATCCCTAAATCCCAGGTAGCGGTATCCAAGGTAACAGCAGTAAAGAGTCTAGATCTCCATATTATCACTGTTTCTGCAAGTTTCATGCAAAACTTAAGCCATTTCTGTATGCAACACAATGCTGGTGATTTATTGTGCTTCTCACAGCTCTGGGGTGGTTTACCCATTTGCCACCACATTTTGTTGACTGGCAAGAGCCTGTTTGCTTTCCCATGGACACAGACAGACTAAAAGATCCCTCNCCCCAACTCCCCCCAGCTGCCCCAAACACATGGCAATGTGCATCTCAACACCAGGTCCAGACAGTTCACTTGCCTACAAGAGCCTGGTGGCTTCAGTAAAGTCCCATGATTGCAGCACCCACGTCCTTGGAAGGTCTTCGGTCCTTCACCAGAAAGTTAATCATGCTCTCAGACTTGATGAGCAAGTTGCAGCCCAAAAAGAAGATGCCAAACATCACAGTCAAGGAGAGGATGCAGAGGACAGCAATCTGCACCACCCTTGTGATGAAAAGGCTCCTCTCGTCGGGTGCCAGGACCAAGGAGCCGCCATCAGTCGCCAGCACCATGCTGGTCCCATTGCAGCAGGCCATGAGCATCCCCAAACCCTGAGTCCTGTTGGGGTCAGCCGCCCGCTCCAGGAGAGTCTGGTTGAAAAAGGATCCATTCATGGTCTATGTGTGACCCCAAATCTTCAGGAAAGGTAAAAGGGAAGCTTGTTGTCCCCCTGTCCACCCTTGACAGGCCAGGGCTCAGCAGCTCCAAGCCACCTCCTGCCCCTCCTCTCTCAGCGTCCGGGATGGAGAGGGAACTTCCTCAAGGCTGTGAGCAGGTGGGAAGCCAGTCCGTGCAGCCGACGGATGGCTGGATCCCAGATCCCTCCTGGCAGAGCGTTAGCACAAGCCCCCAAACAATCAAAAGGAGAGAGAGAGAAAAGGAGAAAGAGACTTGGGGGAGAGGTCGGCAGCCGGGGATCACCCCATGCCCCCTGCCCTCCCAATCCTCCCCCGAAAGCGCGGAGCGGCGCCGCCGGATCCCGGAGTTTCTCCCGCGGGAGGGAGAGCTGGTGTCTGCCGGCTGGGAGCTTCACAAATGCAAGTTACAAGCTAAAAGTCTTCACCGTGCTCAAACGAAAAACAGCAACTCCACCCCCTTCCAGCCTCCCCCCAGGCCCGCCTTCCTCCCCCTCCACGTTCACCCAGCTGCCCACCCCTTCCCCGTGCTGCACACCCCATCTCTGCCCTGCCACGGGTGCCCACATCCACCCCTGTGCTACCCCCAGGTGGGGGCTGACCCCTAAGGCCCTGCAGAGTGGTACCTAACTCATCCCTCCCTCCAGCCCTCGCACCTGCTCCCAAAAGTATCCTGCATGGTCAGGATTCATCCCAGACTGCTGACAGGTCCCTGTTCCCCCAGAGGCTCCTGTAAGCCTCAGGTCAGCACTGCTGTCACTGATCTCCCTTTGCTGCTCCTTGCCACCCACTCTTTCTCTGAGCAGCATGGCCCAATCCAGCCAGTCCACCCCCAGCTCTGTTTGGTGATGCCTGTCTTGTGCCTCCAGAGAAGAGCTGGATCCAGCCCTTCTCTGCATACTATTCCTCTGGCTGGGGGCTTCTTCCTCAGGGCACATGGTGTCCCTCTCCTCCTCTTCCTACTTTTGCTCCTCCAAAGGGGAGCTCTGCAGTGCTGCACCCTGATTTCTGCCCTGTCCCCAGCTCTGGGTCCCATAGCAGCATCACCGCAGCATCCGGGGCCAGAGCAGCACAGGCCCTTCAGCCTCACCAAGGCAATCCCAGGGGAAGTTTCACCATCGCTCCCCTCTCTGTGTCTGCATAAGCTCCCAAAGTGACACCACGAGTCAGGGGGTCCAGCTTGTCAGGCTTACTCCTGCTCCTGCTCACCCCAGGGATGTGCCCACAGGACTGCCATGTCCCAGCTTCCTGGATTTGTCCGTTGGCATTTGCCTGGAAATGTGTCTGGATGGCCCAGAGCAGCAGAGCACCCCCAAAGTACAGTGTGAGGACCCTGCCCTGATTTATCCATGTACATATTGGCTTGTTTCCTTTGCCCAGACCTCGAAAGATTTTAATAAAACAAAAATGAAGATTGATGAGTTGTAGCCAAAGTCAGGAGCGTGTGGCTGGCTGAGAGTGGTGGGAAGCTTGGTAGGGACAGTGCCAAGTGATCTTCCTTCTGGGCAGCTGGGACCCCCTGCTCTGCTGCTGTGACTTTAGGAGCTCAAAATTGTCCAGTTGAGGGTTTACTTGTTGCACTTTCTTCCTTTTCTGCATATGGCATTTCTCTCCAGGTTACTGCCCACTCTGCTAGGGCAGTTGCAGCAGAACTTATGCAGGAAGGAGGGGAAAACCCTGATCCAACGAGCATCTGCTTGTGTTTAACGTGAGGGCTAAGAAAAATCCTACGGGAAATCAGAGTATCCCGAGTGCCCCAGCCTGAGTGGGAAATCCTCCCCCTGCATGCTCCCAGACTGAAGGAGTTTCTGCTCCCTCTGGTGGCTCCAGCTCCAGCATCTCCTCTCCCAGCACACCCTAGCATGGATTTGGCTGCACCCAATGCTCCTGGGTCACAGTCTGTGGTGATGGGTCAGTCAGGGCTCCCAAACACTCCCCTGCTGGCTCCTGCCTTTATCCCACCAACGACCCCAAAATCTGGAGCATCAGACTGCCTATTATGCAGTGCATGGCGGTAACATGGTGGAATCTTGGAATGGTTTCAGTTGGAAGGGATTTCAAGTCATTCTAACCCCCTATCACAGGCAAGGACATCTTCTGCTAGACCTGTCCAAACTGGCCTTGAACACGTCCAGGGATGGGACATCCACATCCCAGTGATGTTTTCAGGACAAGCAGCACCTTCTTGCAGTTTGCAGGGAAATTCCACCCAAACATGATGGATTGAGTTCATCCCATCCTTGTCCTCAGGCAGGACCAGCCCAGGAAGGTGAGGGCAGGTAAAATACTTCATTTTGTGACTTTTTCCTTTCTCTTTAGTGTTTTTGCACCATGCTGGGAGTATCACAGCCCACACTGGGCAGGGAATTCTAGGACACACAGAGCTGCATGTCCTTTTGGAGCAGCAGCACTTGCCAGTTTGGGCAACCAGGAGCTAGGTGGGATGAGTCCCTGGTGAAGACAGCCTGTGAGATGGATGGCAGGTTTTGTTTTGGGGTGTGCAGAGCCAAACAGGATGCCATAGTCCTCTCTAGACAGTTAAGACTAATCTTCCTTTCCATGAAACACTCAGACACAGTCACAGGATGACACAGTGCAGCCTTGTGGGCAGAAGACACCACATGATGGGACAGGCCATATAGGCAGCATGTCCAGGCATCAAAATAAGGAAATTGAATGCCCTAAAATTGGCTAATGGGGTCTGCAATGAGACATGGCTTCAGGATCTGAAGCAGGCCAAGACTGGAGCTGCCCAAAAATAGGTTTGGGGTTCATACGGATGTCTCAACCAAGGTACAGCCTTTTTTGATACTGCATGAGGTTTGATGGGCTTCTCCTAGTCCCTTTTGCCAAATCCTCATTACAAAGCCCTGGGGAGGGGATTTGGTTCCAGGAGGACAGTGATCCCCACTGAGGAGGACAGCAGCATCCTCGAGGTTGGTGGGCTGTGTGGAGAAGCAAAAAGGCACCAAAACTTCTTTTGAAGCCCAGGAAAACCCCCAGGTTCTGAGGCAGAATCTGTATCTCTACCTCATTCTCACAAAAACCATCACCTCTTGCAGACAGGTGGCAGGTCTGGAACAGGTGCTGTTGTCCCCATCTCCCAGTATGGGGCTGTGCCTCTTGAACAGCTCTGTGCACATTGTCTGTCGCCTCCAGCACCGCTAGGATGTGGCTGCAGCGCTTGGCACCCACAAAAACTTGTATTCCACAGCTTGGTATTTCTGTGTGCTGGGTTGTCTTGATCCAGGGTTGTGTCATTACTGTCCCCAACCTCTGTCATCTGGTGGGAGAGGGCACCCCAGGGAAATTACTCCAGCCCTTCTCTCCCTTTTGCTCCTAAGGTGTATGCCAAGTGCCTCAGTTTCCCCAGTATTGCAGGGGAACAAGAGGTTAATAAAACCCCTTTGATAGATGCTCACAGGCGATTTTGATGTTTCAGTGGGCACAGTCCCTACACAGATCTGAATCCCTGGATTTGCCCAGCACAGGATCAGTTCCTGAGGACACAGAGGGGACAAAACAATACAAGTGAGAAGAAAATCAGGTCCCAATTATGTGATCCCAAGCTGAATTTCCCTCCCTTTGAGATGTCCAGGTTTATATCCAAACTGGTTCCACCAGTTCTGGTTCCTGGCTAGGTCTCCCTCAGCTCCCAGCTCTGCTTTAGCAGGCATATTCCCTCTCTGGTGAGGGAGTGGAGAACCCACACTTTCGTGTCAGTGTGCATTTGTTCTGTTTCTCCTTAAATCCTTGAACTCCAGCAGTTCAGAAGGGGTTTAAAACCAGATACCTTTCAAGAGTTAATAAAAGGAAGGAGTGAGCAAGATTTTGTAAGGAATTAAAGCCATGTGCAAGAGCCTATGGGAAAGAGCCTGTTCTGAGCCCCGGGGCTGCAGGTCACCACTGCCGAGGGAGAACTCCCTGCCAGGGTTTGTTAGGTCCTTGCATAAGCCGAGTGGAAATCTCATAGGGAGCTGGCGGCAGAGCGGGCGGGGACACTCCGGACTCCGAAGTGACGCGGCAGCAGCTTCCTCCGGCCGCCCCACTCGCCATGTGTCATTCACCCGGCCCCGTGATTCACCTCCTCGGTTGCTAAAAACCTCCAGCTATTTCAGAGCGGCTGCCCATCACTCGTGGTGGGGTTGGTCCAAGCAGTCTCCCCAGCCCAGGGCTCAGAGAAGATGGGACAACTCTCCGTGACACTTGGGATCCTCCTGCTCTGCGCTACTGGCAGCTGGGGTAGGTTTACTCTGTCGCTTCTGTCACTGCTTAAAGCCATCTAGTGAAGATATTGCCTGTTACTTCTACAAATCCCAGGACTTGCTGCATTCCCAAGGTCTGTGATTTCATGGGAAAATCGCTCGGAGGGGGAGCTGGCAGCCTCAGCTGCAGCACGTTCCCACATATTAAGCGCAGCTCAGGATGGTTGGGCTTCAGCTGGGTCGGGGCCAGGAAGTTCTCAAGATGTCATAAAGGCAAGACAAACTTCGGTGGGTTATTCTTACTGGATGTGGTGAGTTTATATTCTCTACCTACGCTGTGTTTGGCTCTGGTTGCTGGTTTGTAATGGAAGGACTTGGGTGTGACTTGTGACTTCATCTTTTATAAGCAGAAACTTCACTGGGAGAAATCGCATGTCAGGTAATCCCTCCCTGTATCTGTACATTTTAAGGGCAGGGGAAGGTGCATTTATGCCAGCATTGCTGTCCTGTATTATTTTTTCTCATGTTATTTTGATGCTTTTCTTTAAGAAATCTGATTTCTGGCATCAGATGATCTCGGGATAAATGTAGTTTGTATTTTTTAAGTGTTTTCCAATGTCAGAAGTACAGAAAACCCTGGAAAAGCATTATTTCCTCCCCAGGTATGTTCCTAGAGCTCAAAGGAAATCTTGAAACTGCAACATGGTGATTTATAAAATAAAAAATTTTTCAAGGCCAGACTTGGGGCTTGGAGCAACATTGTTCTGTCTAAAGAATCCCAGATTTTGGTGAATTCCCAGGAATAACCTGAGGCTCTGATCTGCTGCTGCATGGAGCTGTCATCAGTAGAGGATATGGGATAATCCCTGCAAGAGTTTGAGTTCATAGAACTGCAGTTTGCGGCTCTGCATGTGATATCTCTGGTGTGTGTGCTCAGTTTGGGGCATCCCATTCCTAGGAAGATGCTGGCAGAAAGGGAGAGGCTCAAGAGAAGAAACACCCCCAGAATGGTAGGGTGGGGATCAGCCAAGAAAGCCCAGATCCTTATCACTTAGTCAAACAGAAAGGCTGCAGAGAATGTGGTTTATACTTTTTATCAAGTTTTGTGGTTTGTGACTTTATCAAACATCTTTATCAGGTTTTCTCTGTGCTCACTCTTGCTTAAATTGGCAGAGCAGGAAAACAAAGTGCGTGGCTGCTCCTGCATCACACAGAGGTTACCCCGAGTGCAGACTGGGACTGAGTAATTTCCTCCAGTCAGGACAGGGTGATGCTAAGCCACAGACATCTGGAGTGTTTCAAGTGCATCACTTCCCTAAATTCAATCCCAGACTGGATGGAGCTTGGAGCTGGTCTAGTGGAAGGTGTTCCTGCCCATGGCAGGGGGTGGAACTGGATGGGCTTTAAGATCACTTTCAATCCAAACCAGTCTGGGATTCCCTGCTTTCACCTCTCAGGGCCACAGCTCTGCCCAGCCCCAGGTGGGTGGTTCCCATAATTCTGCACAGTTTATCTCCCATTTCCCTGTATTTCAGGATTGATTTTTTCCAAAAGCTGGAGTCTTTAGGATCAGCTCATTGTGTGACAGCAGGTGCTATCATAGTTTAAAAATCCAGGTGTTGCACTATGGCTAGGAAAAAAGCTCCAAAGATGGAAAAAAAAAAGTCACTAAAAAATACAGAATTTGTTAGTACAGGCTGTACTGAGGTGGTGTTGACCTGCTCACAGCCAGGTAGTGTCCGAGTCTGGGAAGGATTGTCAGGCACTCACAGGGCCAAAACCTGAGGGGACTCCACCTGCTGCATCCCCCCCATCTTTCACATTCTCCACTTCTGCCCATCTGTGCTTTTGTTCTGACATCCTCACAAGGTCCCTGCTCCCACAAAACCCTCTCAACATTGCATCCCTGCGTCCAGCCATGCAACCAGTGTTGGGAATGCCAAATGCCACATTTCCCCACGGTGGGGGTGTGCAGTTGCCTGTTCACAGCAGGACCAGCCTCATGTTTAGATGGTCATAACTGCCCAGGCCCTGCTCCATCCAGCCCCATGAAACTGCAGCCAAGACTGGCCCTGTACAGTGCTGGAGATTGGTTCCAGGGAAGGGAAGGGTCCTCCATCCCCAGGAAAGTGTCTTGGTCATGGAGTTATGGACACCCCAGGGACCACAGGGCTGTGTGAGTCTGGGGGCAGATACAGACCTCCAGGGACCGCCGAGGCAAAGCAATCAGCAATGGCACAGTGGCACGATGTGACTGACATCAGACCCCAGGGCAGCCTTGGCAATGGCAGCATCCCTCCCACAAGGATTTCCCAGTTGTAGCCCCACCTGAGCTGTGCAGCTCCCCAGCCATGACACTGCTCTGCCTGGCTCTGCGGCCTTCGTTCCAAAATCCACCAGAAGACTGGATTTACATCCCCAGCAAAGGGAGGCAACACCAGATAAAGGACCCCTGGGCTTTGGGGTGGCAGCAGGAGAAAAATGGAAACCACCAGGGTACAGGGGCTGTGCACAGACAGGAGGCAATTTGTACCAAATGGTGAGGAGCAGATGAGCTCAGAGAGTCCTGGGGTTCCTTAGCCCCAAGATCAGATTTCATGGCATGAGGAGGCACCCTGGGCCAGCAGACATGACCCTGAAATCTTCCACATGGAGTTTCAGTGGAACCTGGTCTCATTGAGACCAGAGTTAACACTGCACCTGGGAAACTGAGGCAAGAAGTGGCTGAGGGACTGGGTCAAGTCACAGAGAAAACCTGTGAAGGCAGGATTTGGACTGGTGAGTCTCATTTCCCAGAGCTCTCATGGAGCCCTTGTCAGCTCTGCCTTTCCCCAGCAAGGAGTGTGCTGGGGCAGAGCCAGGTGACTAAACCAGATAAAATCCTGTTTGAGGGGACAAACCCCACACTGGCATTAAACAGGAGCCTGGACCAGGAGTGTTGCTGGTGGCACTCAGTGCTGTAAATCTGCCTGAGCAGAGCCAAACAACCACAGTCATGAGCCAGCAGTTGGACACAGCCACTACATGGGGGACATGAGAGTGGAAAGCAGGAATACTCCTGGCATGTGGCAGGCAGGCACTTGGCACTTCTTCCTATCCTGGAGCAAAGGGCGTCATCCTGGTCCAGGCATCAAAGCACCAGGGACCTGCAGATTTGGAAGCTGTTTCCATGTTCAGGCAAGTGGCCCTGGGGTTGGCAGCCCTGAGCATTTAATCCAGAGCACCTGGAGCTGCCAGGGCTGTCCCTGTCCCTGAGGGCTGTCTGCGCAGTGGCTCCCTGCTTCCCAGAGGGCTGAGCTGGCTCCCAGCTGCACGGCACAAATCCATGGCGCGTGCTCTGGCTGCAGCCACCAGCACTTGGCAGGCCAGGAGCAATTTCACATGGATGCAGCAGGACCTGGTAAGAAACACAGGAGATGGTGTTGTCATTGGTGTTTTCAGAGAGCCCTTTGCCTTCCGTCTTCCTAGCCCTGTCTAACCCAAGGATCAGCATTGCTGCTGGAACACTGCTGAGGTGCAGGAAGCACTGGAGACCAACCTGTCACTCTTTTGGGCAATGTTACTTTTAAAATCTGTCCCATCCTCACATGGACCCAGGTATTTCAGGGTATGATGAGAGCTCTGGGTGTCAGTGCCACCCCAAAACTGGTGCTAAGCAAGGCACTTGGGCTCAGCCTTTAGTTTAGTCTGGGACAAGTGGGATCCACAGGTGTCAGAGGTGTGATGGGAACACCCTGGAGCACATCCCCAAGCAGCCACTGGCCCCTGGGACAGCCACAGCCTGTGACACCCCCCTCAAGTAGACACACACACACAGACACACAGAGAGGTGTGAACATGTGAACTCCCTGGCTACACGCCAGCAGGCAGGAGTGCACGGTGCTGTGGTTCTGGTTCTGCTCAAAGATCTGAGGATGTGGTTTCACCATTTCCTCTTTCCGTTTTGTGTTGCATTTCCTGTGGTTGTGGGACACTGCTGGGACAGCCCTGGCCAACCATGGGGGCGTACAGGGCAGAGGAGAGGCCCTAGTGCCCACTGCTCCCTGCCAGCATCCCCCAGGCTCCTGAGCCTGCGGTGTGTCCCAGCCAAGTGGGTACTTGGGTGCATTTTATCTGCCTGGGGAATCCTAAAACTATACTGAGATGATTGTGCCCAGGAGGGAGGAAGAGCCAAGGATGGGTGACACCATGGCAACAATGTTCCAGCCACTTGCCACAGTGTCCCTTGGCAGCAGGAGCTGCAGGATCACCCACTCTGGTCTGTGTCAGAGGAGCTCCTCCTGCCCCTGGGCTCCAGGGGCATTTTGTGGCCCTTTAATTACCCCACACAGGCTTACTGGCCTCTGATCTTCAAGACTGGTAGCAGCATGTGACTCTGAGAGTCCCCACGGCCACTGACAGAGCCTGGGACACAACACCACCAGCACATTTCAGGATTTGTGCCCTTTCACTCCCCTCCTTTGCCTGGATTTGAAGCCAAGCCAAGACCAGCCACTGAGCTTAGTGTCTTCTCAAGGTAGCAGCAACCACCCCTGGTCAAGGTGGTGGGAAGAGGCAGCCGATCCTTGGCAGGGCTGTGGGTACTACCCCTGCACTCCTGGGAATTCACCCTTTCCACTCCTGCTGCCCCAAAGTGTCTGCAGGGAGGCACAAGGATAGATGAACCCCCTGCCAGGGGGCTTCACTCCAACACCTATGTGATGCTGCAGGGGTGAGAGGACCCTTTGAGATACTGGCAGGTAGGGAATGATGATCAGCCTTGGGCAAGATGAAACCCAGCTCATACCAGTTTGGGGAGTGCAAGAAGGAAACATCCAGGGTTTGTAGGTGGGAAAGGGGGTAGAGAAGGGCCTTGGTGGGGCTCTGACTCCTCAGTAGATGGTGGCTGAGCACAGGTGGGTTCTGTGGGCTGTAATTGCTCTGTTTTGCTGTTTCAGGTGGCAACATCTGCACCACCCGTGGGGTGAACTCCTGCAAGCAGTGCCTGGCTGTCAGTCCCCTCTGCGCCTGGTGCTCTGCTGAGGTAAGAGCTGGGGACTGAGCAGGGCTGAAGTACATCCCTGAGAAAGGCAGGGGATGCAAAGGAAGGGAAGAACCTTTGGGATGAGTCTAGGTTACAGCCACAAGCTCAGTCTTCATCTGTTCCCATCATATCTAAACAGATTCCTTGGTGGGACCTGGCTCAGACCTTGGCTCAAGGCACTTGGTCAGTGGGCCCTGCTTCTGCCCTGCTCCCAAAACATGTCCCTTATCTGGGTCTATTGGTGGGAGCTACATTGAGTTGGCTGGGAAATTGTGGTGTTTCCACTAGGAATTCACTTTACCTTTCAAATAATGTACATTTAAAAACTTTACTTTTTGTTTGCTTCTTGAAAACCTGTTGTAAAGCTCTGGCTGAAGAAGCCTAATTCCTGGAAGGCCTGAAAGGAGGAATTGAAAATACTCATTACAATTAAGGGCTGGGTTTTAAAGCCTTTTTTCATTAGAAATAAGGGGAGAAAAAGACAAGGTGCCTGGTTTTGGTTACTGAGCTAAAGTGGATGTGAGTGCTGAGCTTCGGCTCTCAAATTATCCTGTTTGGGTAGGTGAGAGCCAAGCAGACCTGCCACGTTCCCCTCCAAAAATGCTGCCCTGGGGGTTAATCCATTGGGTAAGAGGAGGGAGTTTCCCAACAGGATGAGAGAGAAGCCCCAGGGCAGAGCCAAGGGAGGTGATGGGGATGGGGAGAGGTGATTAAATCTTCTTTAGGCTTTCCATGCTTTCTTCTTCTCTATCCTTGAAGACCCACTTCTATCAGCTGCAACTGTGCCCAGAGCGCCCACTGGGACTTGGAAAACACCTGGGAAAAGTGATCCAAGCTGGAAAACGCTGCTGGATCATGCCAGCAATGGTCTAATGCTTTGGGATCAATGCATATCTGGAGGGGAGGCCTCTGGCTTGCTGTGCCTGTCAGATAGGACTCATGGTATGTGGTGTGAATAAAGACGTTTGTGCCCATCGTATCTCCCACAGGGAGTGGCTGAAACATGCAGCTTGATAAGGGGCCTGGCTTCCCTCTCCATCCCCCACTCTGAGGGGGAATGGTGGCTGGGCTGGGCTCCTCCTTCCCGGCCGCTGATCCTGGGCTGCAGTGGTGGCTTGACGGTGCAGTGGGAGCCGTGATAGGGTTTTTTTCCTTCAGATCGGCAAAGGTTTCCAAAAAAGGAAATATTTCCAGTGCTGCTCAAGCTGTGCTTCTGGGCAGACACGACAAGAGTGAGGGAGCCGTCCTGCTGCCAGACCCGGCCCCCGGAGAGCTGGGCTGTGCGCTCTCCTCAGCAACTCTGCCCCCAACATCTGGACCACACTGTCTTAATTTAGCAAATGACGGTTTTTTTCTGTGGGTTTGTTTAATTTCCCTGGAGTGGGGGAGGTCTCTGATGCTGTATCCCCCCTGTTTTTAAAGGGACAGTGCCCATATTTGTGCTCCTCCTCCCACTACAGCCATTTTCCACTCACACTGCCTTCACAAGGAGCTTGGGGTGGTGAGTTATTCCTGCTCCATCCTGGTTTTGGAATGGAAAAGGATTTCATTGTGATCATTGATCCCCCTGGGCATTGATGCAGAACAGAGTTGAGTTTTATTTATTTTTCAGAAACCTTGACCACGCTTACCAACAAATAGATGTTCTCATCTGCTTTTTTGAAGAAGCCAGCCAAGCTGTAACACTGACATGTATCTCTAAAATCCCCTTGGAGATGATTGTGACAGATCCTTGAGGGTCTCACCCACCCAAAATGTCACCCACTCTGGGTCTCTTGGAGGCCAGACTGGACCAGATTTGGATTTTAGAGAAACTGCTGGAAGGTTTTAGCTTAATTTGTGGAGGTATCTGTGCTCTGAGCCCTCCCAAGAGCTCTCCTGCAGAGAAACTGATGCTGCATGTGGTTGTGTCCGAGATGAAAACAGAGATGCGCTGGAGAACGCGCAAGTTCCCACCCTGTGAGCCCAGGGATGGAACTGGCTCTGCCAGAGCCCTGCCTGCCCCTGCCCTCACTAATAAGCTCTAGAGGCAGTGATTGGGATAAAATAATCAGGTTTCCCATTCTGAAGGGAGTGTGAGCAGATGTTCACTCTGCAGTGGGACAGAGGGCAGGGAGAGCTGGTAAGCATCTCTGGGAAGGGCTGTGGGATGCCTGGGATAGAGAGGGGGCACACATCTCCCCACATCTCCATGTAGGGAGCTGGTGCCATCAGGGCTGTGCTGAAAGGGAATGGGTTTCTCATGGATGAAATCCCTGTGCTGTGAGTTTCTCACCAGAAAGCTTGGGCTGTCTCTGGGTCACTCCTAACTAGTGCTGTGCCCCAGGTGTTGAGTCAGCAAAGTGGCAGAGCATGGGGACAAAAACAGACTGGGGGCTACCAGGGCCTTGTAGCCAAATGTCCAAACCATTTCTCAGGTAATTTTTGTTGTTGTGGAGGCTCCTGTAGGTCTTGATTCAGTCACTGTATTTAGGGCTCCAAACAAAGGGGGAAGGATCCAGCCCTTGGGTTAAACAGTTTGTCCATGGAAATCTCACAGCAGGAATTATCCTGCTAATCCCATAAAATGCCATTAGGTCTCTGGGGTCCTGGGAACTCCCTAGGATCTCCTGGTATCACCGAGCACCATCGTTAAAACCCACCTGCCCAGTATGCTTTTCACCCACCTATTTTTCCAGTGATTTCTCTGACTGGGACAGGAATGTACATGATAATTGATGGGATCTGGAGTGAACCAGCCACCCCTTCCCACATCAGGGAGTCCTGTGGAGTGAGCTGGTGGGTGGGTGAGTATGAGGGAGCTAATTTGGAGGCATGACTTGTCCTCCTCTCTGTCAGTACATTGTACAGGGCAGGGTAGGAAACGCCTGCTGATGTATTTTTTGGCTGTTGCTTGGCCACTGTTTCCAGAGGGCCATGGGCCAGCCAGGGCCTCCTGACACCATTTGTGTTTTTCTACTCATTTGCATAAAACAAATTCAACCAGCCTGAACCCAGGGCAGTTGATATCCTGCATAGGAACCTCCCCAGAACTGGAAAGCTCAGCACTGAATTCCAGCATCCCAGGAGCAGGGAGGGCACTAAACCAGCACCACCAGGACTTGTGCCACCTCCCTTTGCTGCAGGAAGAAGCTGTGGTGGTCCTCTGCTGGAGGACTCCAATGTAGAAAGATCTGGGCTGAGGGAGGAAGATAAAGAATCTCTTTGGGGGGCAGGGCGGGTGCTGCCTGAGCAGGAACATGAGGCAGCAGATCACACCACTGCTGGGCTGGGAGAGAAATTCTTGCCATATTTGTCTTCATAAGCAACCAAAGGAATAAGAACCCTCCTGAATGTTCTGTGATAAGGATGAGGAGGCAGGAGCTTTTTAAGAAAGGAGGGACGGGGCTGGAGCTCACCATGACTCCACACTTTGTGCTTCCTGCCCCCCACAGGCTCCTCAAGGCTTCTCCCACAGCCCCAGTGCTTTTTCACTCTTTCACTCCTTTTTTGGTGCTCCTTTCCCCGGTCGGCTGCATCCGTTAGGAAGCTGGAGAGCTGGAGATAGGTCTGATCCACTTCCAGACAGGAACTGAGCACTGCTCTGTGATATCACCCACAGTGGACATGCTCCTTGCTCATGGCAGGATTTCTAAGGGCCTATGTTGGAAAATTGGGGGGGAAAGGTGATTTGTCTTTTGTCAAAGTAATAAATAATTTTAAAAGTTCCACACTGCCTCTACCCAGCTTGCCATGTTCACATCCTGCCGCACCCTCCTCTAGCCGTCCCAGAGAGACAGGATTTCCTTTTAGCTCTGCCAAAACCCAAACCTAAGTCTCCAGCTGCCAGGAGTCAGGAGGAGGTAAGCAGGGATGTGTTATCCATCATTCCTTGGCAAGGGCTGATGGGCTCCTGGTCTGAACCCCAGCAGGACTTGCCGATCCCAAATCCTCTCTGCTGCCTTCCTCAGGCATGTGCCCCAAGAAGTCTTTGATCCTGGTCTGGCGTTAGGTGTGATAAAGCAGGGGCTTTCCAGGAAAAAGGTGGGGGCCTTTCTCCTCCTCCCAGCATAGTCCTGGGAGGCTCCTGACCGTGTCCCTTCCCCGCAGGTCTGGGCGCAGTCGACCCCTCGCTGTGACCTACATGCCAACCTCCTACACAACGGCTGTGGACAGGACCACATCGAGTCCCCCCGCAGCAGCATCACCATCCTGGAGGACCGGCCCCTCAGCAACAAGGGCTCGGGGGGGTCCACCACCACCCAGATGAGCCCCCAGAGAATACAGCTGAACCTGCGGCCAGGTAGGATCCCCCAGACTGCTGTAGGAAGGAGGGGATGCAGTGGGAATAACCCAAAGGGCTCAGGCGCTGAGTGAGCCATCACTCTGGCCAAGGTGGTCTCGTGTCCTTCAGGGTCAAGGCCAGGCTGGCAGCAGCACAGAATCCTCCAGAACATCTCTGGTGGGCAGCTGAGCTGTCTGATCACTGTGTTTGTTCTCTTGCCTCAGTTCCTGAAGTTTTTGAGGGGCAGGATAGGATGCAACTTCAACAACGCATGGGGTATTTTATAAAGCCATTCAGAGGTACTGCTGCTGTGCTCAGAATTCTTGGGTGGAAGTCAGCTCATATCTCACAAGCTGCGGAGCAGCTGGCAGGGTTGCGCTGTCACCAGATCCCTGTAATTTCCCAGGCTCTGTTCAGTCAGGCAGGCTGGAGCCAATTAACTGCTCTGATCCTTTGCCAGCATCCAGGAGTTTCAAGGATGCCAGGCAGAAGGCAAAACTATTGGGCACGTGGCCTCTGTGCACATCCCTGGGCACAGCCAGGAGGAGTCCCACCCCATTAGAAGGATGGCAGGGACAGGAATCCCCACACAATGGGGACATGGAGCTACTAAGTGGCCCTTGTTCTCTTTAGGTCTAAAGGTCAGGAGGCAAGTGAGTGTGCTGCTGAGTGCTGTAAATGCCTCTTCCTTGGAATAAAGAGGAGAGACCCGCAGCTTGATACCATCTCTGCCGAACCAAGAAGGTTTGGCATAAGTCATCTGCCTTGACTCATGAACCAAGACCAAATCATGAAGGATGCAAACAGGACTGGTCACAGCTCATGTCCCACAAGTTCAGAATCCTCGTGGTTTCAGTTCAATGAGGTCAAACAGCTGCTTTCTAAGTACAAAAATGGGACACCTGGCTCCATGGTGGGGTCCCAACACAGATGGAGAGGGGATGAAGCTTTTTGGGCTGTCATAAATTTTGAAACTTTCTTCATCCTGAAAGAACGTGGTGTGCAGATTTAAAAAGAAATGTGAAAACAATAAAAATTTAAGCTCAGTTAAGGCCTTTTTTACTCAACATTTAAGGTGTTCTGACAAGGTTGCAGCTGTGCCCTAACTTATGTTTCAAAGAAACCATTTCAAAGATCAGAAGAAAGGACCTGTGTCTCTTAAAAAGGCAGAAAGAAAAGGTCAACTCTAAGCATTTTCAGCTTTTTTCTCTTTTTTTTTAAGTGCAAAACTCACCAAAACTGCGATGTTTCCCAGAAGGTTCTTTCTAAGGAGATTTTTGTTTCAATGGAAAATGTTGCACCAAAATTTTCTCAGAAGGAGCTGGGAGAGCCAAGAGGAGAGGAAAGGAATGGGGATGGGGGAGGGCACAGAAAATGGTCAGAGTCCTTGGAAGCTCAGACAAGTCCGAAGCAGCCTGCCTTATGACCCCTTTAAGAGCTGCTGCCCACACACTGGGGGTTTCCCTCACTCCATCCAGGTGTTCCTGTAGGATATCTTGGGAGTTCAGCCCTGGACAGGAAGATCTGCTCATGTCCTGGCACTGAGAGGTTAGGAGAACAGGAGCCATAGAACTGCCATCTGCCATAGAATTCCAGAATGGTTTTGGGGTTGGAAGGGATGGGATGTTGAAGATGATGCTGTTCCACTCCCTGCCATGTCCCTGCAGGCACACTTTCCACTAGAACAGGATTCTCCAAGCTCAATCCAACCTGGCCTTGGACACTTTGAAGGGGTGCACAGTGCATCTCCTGTGCAAGCCCCTGACTAAGGGCTTTGCCCCACTGTCTAAGGGTGATGTTCTCCTCCTAGAAGCTTTGACCATCCCCTTGGGTTCCTGCTGACCCCTTCCCCCCAATCCTATGGTAAGCCTCCCTCCCCCTTCCAGGAGACGACCTCTCACTCTACTTACTGCCCTGTCACTTTGCAGATGACTCCCAGGTCTTTCATGTCCAAGTGCGTCAAGTGGAAGATTACCCTGTGGACATCTACTACCTGATGGACCTGTCCAACTCAATGAAGGATGATCTGAGGAACATCCAGAACCTGGGCACAAAACTGGCCAGTGAGATGCGTAAGCTCACCAGCAACCTACGCATCGGCTTCGGGGCCTTTGTGGACAAACCCATTTCCCCCTACATGTACATATCTCCTCCAGAAGCCATCAAGAACCCTTGCTATGAGTAAGTCCAGGTTGAGGGAGTCGTGTAAGGGCTGGAAGTTGATGGGACACCACCACAATGTGGCTGGAAATCCACATCAGTTGGTGAAGAACTGTAGCCCATAGAAAGGACCTGTGTTTGAGAGGTTCTTGAAAGGTTGTTTCCTGTGGGAAGGACAACAGGCTGGAGCAGAGAAAGAGTGTGAGGAGGAAGGAATGGCAGAAGTGTTAGGAACTGAATTCTTCCCCCATTCCGTGTTCCCCTGTGCTACTAGGAGGGGGGTAGGCAGGAGTGAAGTTGAGCCTGGGAGGAAAGGAGGGGAGTGGAGAAACTGGGTGCCTGATTCTGGACAGGGTTTAAACCTTGATGCAATCTGTGTTCCGCTGGCACAGAAAGGAGGATCAGGTCTAAACTACAAATATCATTATCACTGGAAAACTCTTGAGGGAAAAATTTTGCATCATTTTTTCAAAAGAAATGTTGAGGCTGGAAGAAAATGACTCCTAAAAAATCCCGGCAGGACTGAGACTGGGAGCTGACCTGAGCCCAGCATCCCTAGAAAATTAATGTTATTTAAAGGTCCTTAACCAGCCTCAGGCTCTTGGGGGTTTGGGTCACTCCAGCACATCCTGGGCAGAACCATGGGATGTGGGATGGCTGTGGAGCAGGGATGGGAGCTGGAACAGCCCGATGAGCCCTGTGCCCTGAGTGCTCTCCTCCCACAGGACCGGGGAAACCTGCCTGCCCATGTTTGGGTACAAGCACGTCCTGTCACTCACGGATGAGGTGACTCGCTTCAATGAGGAGGTGCGGAAGCAGAGTGTCTCCCGGAACCGCGACGCACCGGAGGGCGGCTTCGATGCCATCATCCAGGCCACTGTGTGCGATGTAAGGGGCAGGAAGGCCTGGCTGGGGTCAGGACAGGGTCACCAGGCTGGGCCAGGTGGGTTAGCAGGGACTAACCAATCCCTCCAGGACAAGATCATAAGCCTTGTTGAGTTGTTGCTTGACTTACTTATGGAGAGAGTGAACATTCAAGTGAGACATTTCTAGCCCAATAGCCAAGGGAAGAGCAGGACTCTCACGGGATCACGGTAGGGGAGAGGAGCAGAGCAGGTGCTCAGGAACCATGTCAGCCCTGCAGTGACCAGTCCAGAAGGGACAACGCTTCCTGTGCCTTCACCTTGCTTTTGCTGGAGTTCTTGCACCCCTGAGTCATTAGCCACCCTGATTAACACTCTAGCCAATTAAAACTCATCTTTCACCTACAAGCAGCCCATGCCCACCTTCCAAACCCTCACTCCCACAGCACCTCTCTGGGAGAGCAATTGCCTTGGTTCCCTGTGGAGAGGTTGGTCTCTAAGGCCAAGCCATGACCCCCTGGCACAAAGGCAGCAGTGGGGTTCTGGCACATGGGACTACCCTCAGCATGTGCTGACACATGACTGGGAACTGCCTTTCACTGCAGAAAAAAATTGGCTGGAGGAATGATGCTTCCCACCTGCTTGTCTTCACCACGGATGCGAAGACCCACATCGCGCTGGATGGGCGGCTGGCTGGCATCGTGCAGCCCAATGATGCCCAGTGCCACATTGACAAGGATAATTTCTACTCCGCCACCACCACACTGGTAAAGCCCAGCCCAGGCATGGGGTTGTGGAGCCCAGAGCTCCTGTTGGGTCCCCATGGGATGGGAAAAGTGTTTCAGCAGTGGTGGGAGAGCATGATGGAGACCAGGGTGGGGGGGTGTACATGTTCCTATGCTTCTCCTCCAGGACTATCCCTCTCTGGGCCTGATGACTGAGAAACTCTCACAGAAGAACATCAACTTGATCTTTGCTGTGACAGATACAGTTGTTGGCCTCTACCAGGTACCAGCTTCTGTGCAAAGCCACCTTCCTGAGGGGCTGGTGGGCCAGGGGTGGCTGGACATGGCTTGGTGGTCTCCTGTCCTATCAAAGCTCCCGTGTGCCTGGACAGGGTTTGGCCCAGCCGTGGCACATTTACCCATCATAAACAGACCCTGTTTATGATATTCCTCCAGAACTATAGTGAGCTGATCCCAGGCACAACCGTGGGCACCTTGTCCAGAGACTCCAGCAATGTTCTGCAGCTCATAGTGGACTCCTATGGGGTGAGTGTACAGTGTGATGGCCCCACAACAACTTTCTCCCTAACAAAACAGCCACTACTTCCCACTGCCAACAACCCACAACAGATTTGTCAGCTCTTCCAACCCCAAGTATCCTCCTTGGACCAGCTGTGAGCATCTGCCTCAACCCATGTGTGCAGGCACTCCAGGGTTGGGAGATCACTGTTCAGCACCTGTCCCTCCCTGTCTTGAAGACTTTTCCCTGTAGAGAATGACATAGCTGAGTCTTGAGAAAGACGTGGGGCACTTGGCTCCTTTCCCACGTGTGAGGGAGCATCACTGTGGTGCTGGGGCAGGGGAGGATCCTCCCAGGGCTGAGCCCTGCCCAGCCTCTGCTGTGTCTTTATCAGTTCTCTCTCCTCCCCTAGAAAATCCGCTCCAAAGTGGAGCTGGAGGTGCGTGACCTCCCTGAAGAGCTGTCCCTGGCCTTCAATGCCACCTGCCTTAACGATGAAATCATCCCTGGGCTCAAGTCTTGCATGGGGCTCAAGATCGGGGACACGGTGAGGATTCTGCTCATGGGCTTGGCTTTTTTCCCCTTTATGTAGCAGCACTGCTAGATCATCTGTTGCTCTGCACCAGCACCATATGCTTGTCCCACAACTCCCCAGGTGACACGGACCCTGGAATCTCAGTGCTAGAGAGAGAGAGGTCCAGAAGGGTGGGTGCAAGGAAGAAAATGCTTTTTTGAATCTGCGAGATGCAAACTCTTGTGATCCCTCCAGCTCAGCCTAGGATGCTGCTGACAGGACATGGGAACTTGGATTCATTTGGGTTGGGAAAGCCCTCTAAGACCATCAAGTCCAACCAGTAACTGATCTCTAAGTCCACAACCAAACCATGTCCCTAAGCACCACATCTACAGGTTCTTTGAATTCTTCCAGGGACAGTGATTCTACTTCTTCCCTGGGCAGCCTGTGCCAGTGCCTGACAAACCTCTCAGTGAAGAAATTTTTCTTGATATTGAATGTAAAATTTGCCTGGTTACTGTGGCAGGCACATTCTCTGTCTCACACTGTGCTGGGACAGCTTTGATAAGCTTTGATGAGCCCAAAGAAGCCTGGTGGTCCCCATTTCTGAGCTTCTTAAGCTGGGGCATGGACTTGAGCAGGTACTTACATCCAGACACACACCTTTCCCCTCCAGGTGAGCTTCAGCATCGAGGCCAAAGTGCGGGGTTGTCCCCAGGAGCAGCAGAAATCCTTCACCATCAAACCTGTGGGCTTCAAGGACAGCCTGACAGTGGTGGTGAACTTTGACTGCGAGTGCTCCTGTGAGAGCCATGCCGAGGCCAACAGCCCATCCTGCAGTCATGGCAATGGCACGCTGGAGTGTGGCGTGTGCCGCTGCAACCCTGGGCGCTTGGGCTCACACTGCGAGTGCTCGGAGGAGGAGTACAACCCCTCACAGCAGGACAACTGCAGCCCTCGGCCGGGCCAGCCGCTGTGCAGCCAGCGTGGCGAGTGCATCTGCGGGCAGTGTGTGTGCCATAGCAGCGACTTTGGGAAGGTGACGGGCAAGTACTGTGAGTGCGACGACTTTTCCTGTGTTCGCTTCAAGGGCCAGATGTGCTCAGGTGAGTCTGGGCTTGGCAGGGAGGCAGCTTGGGGCTGTTCAGGCTGCCTGAGATCATGGGCAAGGGAGACACCAGTCATTTTGGTGCTTGTCCCATGAGTTGCCCCCACCTCTGGCTTGTTCAGCTGTGGATCTCCCTGGACTAGCCCTGGTGTGAGGTGATGCCAGGGGAATTACTCCCTTTTTGGCCATGGATATCACCTCCTGTGCCTGAGAGCTGGGAGCAGGGATGGGCTAGAAGATTAAAAAGGGGCTGATGGGGACCAAGAGAAGGAGTTCTGAGGTGCACGTGGAAGGGACTTTGCTTGAACCACAGCTCAAACACCTCAGAAGTACTGCTCTGCAGGAGGAAACCCCAGGGTGGAGGGGGAGGGGTGGGGAGATGTGGGTTTTATCCTCCACCCAGTTCTGCAAGACTTCCTTGTGGCAAAAGTGTTGGGGAAGTAAATCCTCCCTCCTCACTGGCCTTACAGCATCTCCTCTCCTGAATATTTGTCTCTTCCACATGCTCCCAGACTCACCCTCTCCAGTCCAGCTGCTCTCAGTAATGGGAAGAGAGGACCAGTTCCTTGGGTTCTCTGGTTGTCCTCCCAGTGAAGAAGCCCTCCCTGCAGAACTCCCACGCCAACAGCAATTCCAAATGTCCTGATATGCCAGGGCCTCCTACCCACCTTTCATTTAAGGTTCTTCCACCCACATCTCCAGTAAACACTGAAGGTCTGAGTGAATCGCAGTGCTCTGCCCATCTCCTGTATTTAAGGGATATGAGAGAGGTGACAGTGCCTAGGAATGGGGCATGAAACCGTGGCACATTCTCTCCATGAGCAGAGCACCCCAAAACTGATTCAAGGAGGGTATGGTAGAGGGGTAGCCACCCCTGTTCCTAACCCCAGCCTCCCTGTATAAACCCAGGATAGGTAGCTGCTAACAAAGTGCCAAAAAAAACCACCACTTTCCTGCTGAAATCCCAAAAATCCCCAGAAAAACATCAGTGGCCAAAGCTGATCCCACTCCACTAGAGCCCAACCTGGATGAGGCAAAACCTGGGGCCAGAAGACACTCAATTCTTGCTCCCTGATGTCTCCAAATAGAATTTTTGGGACCCTACCTGCCCCCCAGGCCAACTTTATGGCTCGAACTGCCTCTGTGCTGCTCAGATTGATCCTTTATCTTAACAGCCTGCTGATAATGGAGGTGGAAATGCAGGTTTATCCCACCCTGAGTAGTCAGTATCCTCAAGGAGCCTGTTCCTGTTTGAACAAGGGCTGCAGATGCCCAGGATGGGTAAAGGGCAGATGATGAAGAGCTGCCCCTGGGCAGGGTGGGCTGTTAATTAACCTGAACTCTCTGACCCTGCTGAGCCACTTCTCCCCAGCCTACCCATCTGTTTCCATGCTTGTCACTCAGCATGGCATTATTTTCCTGTGACTCAGACCTAGTTCCTCATTAATGGGGTTACACATTTATTTCACATGCTGGTGTCTCCAAGGGCATGGCCAGGACAATGCACAGCTGACCCCCCACAGGGACCAGCATTCTCAATGTGTCCCACTGTGCTCAGGGCTTAGGACAGGTCAGCACGTGCACCTCCACAGTGTTTTCACCAGTTACTGTGTCTTGTCTATGAGCTGGAATCAAACCACAACCCAAACAGCTCCAGGGTTTGGCAGGAATTTAGCATGCCTGTCTGTCTGTCTGTCTGTCTGATTAAACCAGTCTCGGTGAGTCCATGTTGGGCTTTTCCCAGCAGTCAGCTTTCCCTTTCTGGTCAAAGCCTCCCAAGCAGTGAGACTTGGGGGCTCTGACCAGATGTCCTGACTCAATCCGAAATTCAGAGCCACAGCCAGAACCTGACTTGCTCAGAGACAGGTCTGATGAAGCATCTCCAGTTGCTGCTGCTGGAGCTGTGGCAGTTCAGCCTGAGATGTGGGAGTTTGTTCTTGCTTGGGTGGGATAAGAGAAGTGTTGGGAACATGGTGAAGGTCTGGGTTTGGTGTGAGCTGCTCTGTGTCCCACCCCAAGGACAGTGCAAATGAGTTGTTCTACATGGTTGGTATGCCTTGCTATGCCCACAGAGGGTGAGCTGCCACTCTGGGTCATAGGCATCCATATGGGGAATTGCTAACAGGCTCTAGGAAACACTTAGAGTTCTGGTGCTTTTTGGTTGTCCCCAGGCCACGGGCAGTGCAGCTGTGGGGACTGTCTGTGCAACTCAGACTGGACAGGCGACTACTGCAACTGCACCACACGCACTGACACCTGCATGTCCAACAATGGGCTGGTGTGCAGTGGCCATGGCTCCTGCGTGTGCGGCCGCTGCGAGTGCACCCAGCCTGGCTCCTACGGAGACACCTGCGAGAAGTGCCCCACCTGCCCAGACGCCTGCACCATCAAAAAGTGAGAGAGCAGAGGGCTGGGACAGGTCATACCACATTGTGGGCTGGCAGAGAGCTGGGATAGATCATATTCCACTGGGGAGCTAGCAGGGAGCTGGGAAGGGTCATATCCCATCATGGAGCTGGCAGCACTGGTGACAGGAGCGTTTCACTATCTACAGCCCGGTAGGGTTGGGACAGCTGTGATTTCCACAACCTGAGACTGAAAAGGGTGACAGTTCCCTGAGGAGAGCATGGAGAAGCTCATGGTACCTCCCTCCTCTTCCACAGGGATTGTGTGGAATGCAAGAAGTTTGAGCGGGGAAAGCTTGTGGAGCAGCAGTCTTGTAGCCGCATGTGTCGTGACGAGATCGAGACGGTGCAGGAACTGAGTAAGAGGAGACCCAACCCCTGCCCTAATACGTGGAAATCCAGCGGGCTGTGTATGCCACACACTTTGCCTCTGTCTGTGCACCCCTCGGCATGGGGGCTCTGAGCCTTCCCTCTGGCAGGTGACAGGGGCAAGGATGCAGTGAACTGCACCTATAAGGACGAGAATGACTGTGTGATGAGGTTCCAGTACTACGAGGACTCCAGTGGCAAGTCCATCCTCTACGTCATTGAGGAGCCTGGTAAGGCCCAGCTGCGACGCTTAGGCTGGGGGCTGTAGAATGTGCTGTGCTGGGTTTCTGTGCGCGGGAGGGGTTTCTGGGGCGGGGCGGGAATGTTGTGTGCCCTTTTTACCTCCCACTCCAGCCAGGCATACGGAAGGGTGGAGGGGGCTGAGAGGGATTAAAGAACTTCTTTGTTCCCTGCTCAATGCCACCGGGCAGTGAATTCCTGCCTCTCAAGTATCCCATTTCCTGAGTTATTTCATCTCCTCATTGAGGTCAAGGATGGATGTTCAACCTTCCCACCCGCCCTTATCCTGTGTCTGACTTTGTGGGGGTAATTTTTCTTGGGAAGCAGGTAAGAGGAGGCTGCCATCAGCAGCCCCGGGGTCTCCACTGACCTCAGCTGAGCCTGGGGCTGTGTGGCTGCATATCTTTCAGAAGCAATGCCGTGAGGGCAGCCACCAGCTCTCACTGCAGATGTCTGCCATGGGCAGGGTGTAGCCCACACTCCCCAACCCCACAGCCAGACGGGAGAGGAAAGGCAGGCAAGGGCTGGGATGGCCACATGGTTCTGGGCAGTGTGCAGGGGGAGCAGGAGCTGTGGAGGCTCACAATGGATCTCGCTGCCCCCATTTGCTAACTCAGTGTTGATACATGGCCACAGGCTGGGGTGGGGTGTCAGTGGGCTGGTGGTTTGGGGCAAACTTCCACATGCACAAGGATCTGGTCAACGGTGTCACCCCCCACTGTGGGTGGGACCTGTGATGCCCCTGATCTGGCTCCAGGCTTGGGTGCAGACCCCCACTCTACATATAGGTGCTCTAGTATTTTGGCACAGGTGCCCCATGGATGGGATCCTCCTTCACAGAGCCTGCTGTGCTCAGGGTGGAGGCCCCTGCTTACTGGCAGAGGAGGATGATCCCCTCCTGACACCAAAGGAGCTCTGTACCCATGGCCAGGTAGCTCCAGAGCTGCTTTAAGTTGCCTTGGGGGTGCTGAATCCCCCACAGCCCTGCCCTCCTCTCTGCTCCAGATTGTCCAAAGGGGCCAGATGTCCTGGTGGTCCTGCTCTCGGTGACAGGTACCATCCTGCTCATCGGCCTCGCTGCCCTGCTCATCTGGAAGCTCCTCATCACCATCCACGATCGCCGCGAGTTCGCCCGTTTCGAGGAGGAGAAGGCCAGGGCCAAGTGGGACACGGTGAGAGGCAGTGGATTGGGTGTGCTGGCCAGGAGCCCCAGAACCCCACAGCTCCTGGTTTGAGGGATCCAGGTCCCAGTGCTCCTGGCATGAGAGCGCAGCTGCTGCCTGTGGTCCCATAACGTGGTCCTTAAGGACCAGCTTGTCGCATTCCTCTCTAAAGCCTGGGACAGTGTCCCAGGCAGGACTCAAGGTGACACTGCCAGTTGGGAGCCTCCCTCCCTGAGCCCGCTGTGGTCCCAGGGGCTGTGCACAGGTGACAGAAGATGTCTTAGATGATTTTCTCACCTCCAGCACATCCAAAGCACTTGTCAGCAGCATGATCCCCTTACTCACTGCTCACATCAGTGTTTCCATCCCATGAGTGAGGCAGAAGGTTCCTCTTTGCCACGGGATGCTGGAAAGCACTGAGGAACCCATAGCAAAAGGGAGGGGACTGGGACAGCACTGGTACCTCTCCCCCACCTCTCCTCCATCTCCTAACCCCCCACAAAGGGAAGGGATGGGATGGGATGGGATGGGATGGGATGGGATGCTCTTTCAAGAGGTCTCTTCCTGAGCTCCTGCTGCTTTTCCTTTCCTTCACAGCAGCTTTTTGCTATTCTCCCCCATGAAACTTTAGAGGGAGCCATTAAATTGCTCATCCAAAGCCTTAGGTGGAGACAGGGATCCACCACTCCATGCTGAGACAGTGCCTCAGTTACTCCAGATATTAAGTAGAACAAATGCTGATGCCAAGAACAAAGTGATGATGCTCTTTTTCATCCTCCTTCTTCCTCCAGACCCATAACCCTTTATATAAAGAGGCCACATCTACCTTCACCAACATCACATACCGTGGGAACATGTAAGGATGCCACATCCAGCACTGGCCATCAGATCAGCTGAGGATCTGTGGGATCTCCTGGAACCCAGTTTACAGAAGAGCTTTTTTGTGTCAGCCTGTGTGAATGACTGCATGTAATTTAACAAGTCCCTGACTGCCTCCAACCCCTGTTGTCTGTCACCCCACTGTAACTGCAGGGATGTGCTTTCCATGGCAAACCTCAGTCCTTACCTCAGCGGGTCGCTGACAGAGCCAACGGCCCCTCCATACACTGAGCACAGAGAAATGGGATGATCTCTGTCAGTCTGTGAACTCTTCGGTGCTCATCAGGCCAAGGGCATTTCAGGAGCAGCTGTTTGAACCATATGCTGAGTTGTGCTCTCCTCCACAGCCTGTGCTGGTGAAGCTCTCTCCGCTTGGAGTTCCCTTCTGCACTGGCCTCAGTCCCTCTGGGCACAGGGATCTTCTCCTTCGGGACAGGGCAGCTGCCACCGAGCAGGAGTCATCACTGGTTTTGGAGGTTCAGGACATTGCTTGAACAGCCCAGCAGCTCCTTTCTTCTTGCAGCCATATGTCACTGGTGCTGCTGTGACCCAGGGTGGTAAAAAGCTGTGCCCTCCCTCACTCCCTCCAGTGCATTCGGTCTATACAACCTGCCAACTCTATGTAACATCAGCTGTGCTGGTACCAGCTGCAACCTGGCCCAGCCCCTGGGATGGTGCTGAACTCCCTCTGTCCACCCTCACTGTCCCCAAGCCACAGTGCACATGGATGTGCAAGCACCTGCTTCAGGAGGGTCATGACACCTGATATCCCTTGAGCCTGGCCACCTCTCTGCCCTTTCTGTGTTTTTTGCACTGTGTAACTGCACCCCTGGACTTCTGTGTGGCTCAGGGTTCCAGAAGAGCAGGCAGGGCTCAGGCTATGTCCTGCTGCCTGAAGCAATGTGTCACCTGTGGAGGAAAACAAAGAGCTGTCCCAGGGGCAGGGCTGGGCTGTAACAGTAGTGTTGCCTGGTCCCTGCCCTCCCAGAGCACAATGTCTCAGTTCCCTCAATTGCCCCAAAAAGCAACAGTGACCGTGTTCCTGGTGTGGGGTTGGCCCTAATGGCTCCAGCAGCCTTTGACTGAGCTGGTGCTGGCCCTGTATCCCTGTTTCCTGGCTGGCCTGTCCCAGCAGTGTGGGAGCAGGGGCAGGGGTTGATGCTGGGTGGGATCTGGGGCTGAGCCCTGGAGGGGGGCCAGGGATGGATGAGCAGCACCAGAAGGTCAGTGATTCACATCACAAAAATAATAATAAAAGCCCCAAAACCAAAAAACACTCAGACTACTATCAGTGTTGTCCCCAGCCTGTGCCCAGGTTTCTGCCCCGAGGGCAGCCCCTGACACCCCAGCACAACTCGGGGAGCTGGTTTGAAATGAGATGGGTTGAGGGATGGCAGAACCAGGGCAAGCAGGGCTGTGGGCCCCTGACGGGGGTCTCTGCTCTGTTACTGGTTCCCTCCTCAGGAGCAATAAGTTGGAGGGGCACAGGGTGGGCCAAAGCCCACTGCAGACTATGGTACTGGTAGCACCTCGCTCCCTTGCAAGTGGAGTGAACCCCAGCATGCCACATCCTGTTTGCTTGGGTCTCTGACACCCCAAACACACTCTGGGGTACCGGGTGCTCCCAACCCACACTGAATGCACCTACACAAGATGCATTCAGGCACCTTGGCAGTGTTCAGTGTCCCCAGCTGTGCCAGGCAGGGGCTCAGTGGGTGATTCCAGCACCCAGGTGGGATCTGGACTTGGGTTGAGGTAGGCCCAGCTGGGTTTGGCCACAGGAGGAGCATTTTGTCTGGCAGTGGGCTGAGGGAAAGGCAGAGGCAAAGGCAGAGCCTGGCTGCAACATGAAGAAGCAGGATGAGCATCCCCAGGCTACCTGGGGCTGCTTCCACTGGAGAAACCCCAACCATTCTACATAGACCATTCAGACAGGAGACTTCCGTTTCCCATGGAGTTGTGGGATGAGGCAAGACCCCAGTTTATACCAGTTCACTGCCCCTTGATGCCAGGGGACATGGGTATTTGCAGGATCAAGCCCATGACCACAAGGAGCAGCTGTTGAGAGTCTGGAGTGGCTTTTTTCCCCCAAAATCAAGGCAGTGTCGCTGTGCCTGCCAGAGTAGAGGAGAGGGAGCAGCCAGAGGTCCTTCCTGGGGCAGGGCATGAACTTCGTGGTTGCTCTCAGCTTCCTGGGAGAAGCCATTTGGGAGTGGTAGTAGCTCCAACCCAAGTGGCATGCAGAATGTGCCGATTCCGGGCTGCGTGGAGGCTGTTGGAGCCCGGCACCACTAGATGGTGGTGTCTGTTTGTGCTCGGCCCAAGCTTTCCATCTTCTGGGCTGCTGAGTGATCATCTCCCACATTGGACAGGGACATTTGCCCCACAGAGGTTTCCAGGAGTGGGGACATCCTGAAACCCATCCCACTTACACAGCTCCTACAGCAACACTAAAGGCTGGGATTCTTTTTACTGCTACTTTAATTCGTGGAAGCACTGAAGTGCTCTCTTTCCTTGGACCCCATCAGCTCCTGTTGTAAACTGTTTTCTGTTAATGAACCCCAAAAATAAGCAGACAGAAGATGACAAAAGGTGTGGTTTTTCTGATTCACAACCTAGAATGGAGCTTTTCTAGGTCTCTAGGGAATATTCTGAAATGAAACATATCTTCCCGTTCAATGTAGGGAAGCAACGTTGGAGTGCTGAAGTCCCAACCCTCTGAATGGAAATCGACTTTCCAGAACAGAATCTCCAGGAGGTACTGAAGGACATGGCTGTGGATGGTGAGTACATCGGCACTTTGGGATAGTTCAGGATCTGGAGCATCAGCTGGGCAGAAGACCTAAGATTTGGAGAAGAAGAGAAAAAAGAGCTGGAATTAACAAAAAACAAAATGCTGCATTTCCCTCAGCACAAAATTAAAGAAAAATTTAAGTTGTTGTATTTTGGGCTCCCCTTCCTCAAACATGTTTGCTGAGAGAATTGGGGTTGTTCAGCCTGGAGAAACAAAGCTTCAGAGTGACCTAATCGTGGCCTTGCAGTACCTGAAGAAGCCAATAGGAAAGATGGAGAGAGACTCTTTTACAAGAACATGGAGTCACAGGACAAGGGGGAATGGCTTCCCACTGTCAGAGGGCAGGGTTAAATGGGATATTGGGAAGAAATTGTTCCCTGTGAGGGTGGGGTGGCCCTGGCACGGGGTGGCCCTGGCACAGAGTGCCCACACAAGCTGTGGCTGCCCCATCCCTGGAAGGGCTCAAGGCCAGGTTGGGCAGGGCTTGGAGCAACCTGGTCTAGTGGAAGATGTCCCTGCCCACGGCAGGGGGTGGAATGATATGGTCTTTAAGATCCCTTCCAACCCCAACCATTCCAGGACTCTGTGATATCTCCCCACTGACTAACTCTACCTTCCCCCATAGCCCTAGGGACGTGGTTGACATCCGCAATGTTCAGCTATCCCCTTAGCCAGCAAGGAGCTGCAGGAAGCTCAGGACACACCATAGGAGGGGACTGGCCTTCCCCTCTTTGCTCTCTGCTTCCACCTGGCCTGTCCTTAAGCAGCCCAGTGACAGGAGCACAGGGAGGCTGCTGGGTCTCTGCAACTCTCTTTGGATCACTCTGGCATGGGACACACCATGCACTCAGCACAGCTTAAATTTTCTCTATTTCTGCACTCCCCTTAATCTTGGGTTGAATCTTTGCTTTGCATTACATGGCAGAGAGGCACAATATGAACTTGGTGTGTCTCAGCTGTGCCACCCCTCAGTGGGGCACAGGAGAAGAGGCTGTGTCTGTACGCTCGGTGGAGCATTGAAGGAGATGATGGGTGATGAGTGGCCATGGAAAGGTAATTTAATCCTCCTTGGCCTCAGCATCCAACACTGCTGGCAGAGACAGAGTTTCATGGCATTACTATGGCTACATTTCTTCAGATCCTAAGATGGAAAGAGTGGGTGAAAGGCAAAGGAGTCATTATTATTATTATTATTATTATTATTATTATTATTATTATTATTACTATTACTATTACTATTACTATTACTATTACTATTACTATTATTGCTACTGCTTTTATTATTATTATTATTATTAACCTCTTTTTGGCAAGTTTCTCTGTGCTGACTGCCAGCAGGCAGGGGAGTTTCCCAGCACTTTCTTGTTACAGAGGGCACAACCATTGTGGATAATCTGGGCTTTGACCTGGTCACAGAGGAGATTCACTTGACCCCAGAGCAATGGGAAGTGTGAAGTCTGGATTCTGTGGATGAAGTCTCTCCAGCTGCCCTTTTGCTATCACTCCCAAAGCCTGAAATCTCCCTGGAGAGCTTGTCTCGGCTGCTGGCAACACTCCCTGCCTCATTCAAACATAGCCTGGGCGCTTCCCTAGCGCACAAAAGTGACACTAACCAGGACCTCAACTCCAGCCTGGGCTCCACAGCCGGCAGGGTTCACCTGGCCAGCAAGGAAAGCGGGAAGCCTTAGGACAGAAGAAGATAAGGCTAAGTATCTAAAGTCTTTTTCCTTGGAGGAAACCTAGAAATCTTCGGAAACCAACAGATTAGTTAAAAGCCTCCTGCATGCCTGTACTGGTGTTTGTCAGATGACAAGAACGTGATGTTAACATGAGGCAGCTGATTCCCCTAAAATACTGCAGTGGTTCCCACCCACATGGGATAAACATGGAAGCAAGTCTCTGGTGGTGAGGGACTGATGGCTCCTCCAGCAGTAAAATCATCCTCCCTTGTCTCAGCAGAGTCTAATACCTCATTTTTGTACCTCCAGGTGCCACAGAGTCATCATGCTATGACAGGGATTTCTGCCCCTGGATTTAGTCCAGATTCTCACTTTTTCCCTTTTTCCAGTTTGTTTCAGATGTTCCTGGCTACAAGAGCAGAGGCCAACCTCTTCTCTTACCAGATGGGACAGAGAAAGAGTCAATTTTACCTTTTCTGGCTAATGATAAACTGCAGGAAATTGTCCTCCCTGCCAGATACCTAACCAGCACTGTGAAAAATGGGGATGGATCCCCATGGCATTACTTATTCCGGATCTTCTCAAGGCTGCTGGGATATCTGTTCCCTTTGAGCCCAGTGAAAGCAGGACAAGACCCAGTCACAGCTCTGACCACTCTCCTCCTCTTCAGCCCATAGGAAAAATTACTCAGGCAGTTTCAATTACCAGAGGACTCCTCTACCTCAAAGTATTTGGGGAATGGGTGGAGTTGGCAACTCTGCCCCCAGAGAATTGTTTCAGATTATCAGGTGAGTTGCCTCTGTGGGATAGAGAGGGAAGTGCTCCTCTCTACTGGGGTATTTGTGCCTTATATAACAATATACACAAAAAGGGGCCCCAAGATGAGATTTCCAGAAAGGCTTTATATCTGGTTGCACATCCAGAAGCATCTGCACAGCTGCCCTCTGCTTTGCAAAGGCACTGCTGGAAGTTGCCACCACGGGCATGTCACACCCCTGTGCAGTTTAAACCCCCAAGGCAACAAGTCCCTGCAAAGCCGTGGGTGCAGGGGCTGGTGCTGAGTGGGGCTGGGCCGTTTCACAAGCCAATGTCGCCCTCTTTCGTCCTCTGGTTNGATGGATGGATGGATGGATGGATGGAGGCTCCCTCAATTGTTGCAGAAAGAAGCCCCACAAAATTTGGAAAGAGGTGGGTCACCCTGTGCCTCCCTTTGCACACTGTGAACAAAATTATAGAATCCCAGAATAGTTTGTAAGGGACATTAAAGACTATCCAGTACCCCCATGGGCAGGGGCACCTTCCACTGTCCCAGGCTGCTCCAAGCCCTGTCCAGCCTGGCCTTGGACACTGCCAGGGATCCAAGGGCAGCCACAGCTGCTCTGGGCACCCTGTGCCAGGGCCTCTCCACCCTCACAGGGAGCAACTTCTTACAATATCCCATCTAATCCTGCCCCCTGTCAGTGTGAAGCCATTCCCCATTGTGCTGTCACCCTTGTAAATAGTGTCTCTCCCTCAGGTTCCCTCAGGTACTGGAAAGGGCCACAATTAGGTCACCTCAGAGCTTTTCATCTCCAGGCTGAAAAAATCCCAATTCTCTCAGTCTTTCCTTGTACACGAGGTGCTCTAGCCTTTGGATCACCTTGGTGGCCTCCTCAACTTCCGTCTTTCCTCTTTCATCTTTCCTCTCTTTTCCCAGAAGGCCAAATAAATAAATAAATGTCTTTAGGGGTGCTGAGAAGATGGAGCTGGACTCTGCTCATGCTGATGCTGAGCAATAGGACAAGAGGCAACAAGCACAAACTGATGCCCAGGAAGTTCCATCTGAACATGAGGAAGAACTTCTTCATTGTGCAGTGACCAAGCACTGGAACAGATTGCCCAGAGGTGTTGAGCTTTCATTGCTGGAGATACTCCGTAACTGTCTGGAGGCAGTCCTGGACAATCCATTAAAATCTTTTGAATTTGAACCCGGTACGCATTGCTGTAAGAAGTGGGAATGGGTTCAATTTGAAAAAGAAGGGTTAAATGGGATATTGGGCAGAAATTCCTCCCTGTGAGGAGGTTGCCCAAAGAAGTTGTGGCTGCCCCTGGATCCCTGAAAATGTCCAAGGCCAGGCTGGACGAGGCTTGGAGACACCTGGACTAGTGGAAGGTGTCCCTGCTCATGGCAGAGGGTGGAACAGCATGGGCTTTAAGGTCCCTTCCTACCCAAACCATTCTGCGATTCTGTGCCATGTACTCTGGAATGACCCTACTGGAGCAGGAAGGCTGAACCAGAAGGACCCCGATGGTCCCTTCCAGCCTGTCCACTCCGGGACTTCCTGAAGCGCGGGATAAAGTCCAGAAGAGGCCTTTTCGGGAACTTTTCCCGACAAATTCCCGCGGCACCGCCCCAGCTGACCACCCGTCCCACGTGACCGCTACCCACAGTCCTCCTTCGGGTCGGACGACGTGGCGCCACTTCCTCTTCCGGCGGTGGCCGGCCCGTCATGGCGGCGCCCAACGAGGCGCTGGAGCGGCGGCCTTTCGGGAGGCGGCTCCTCACCGACCCCGCCCGGCTTTTCCAGCACAATGCCTGGTGGGTGAGGGCTGCCGCTATTGCCCGCTCCAGACCTCCATCAGCCGTTTGGAGGTGCTGCCCCGCGCCCGGCAGTGGGGTGGGGGTGGCTGGGGCGGGTTCGTTGTCGCCTCTCCAGTTTGCCGTATCCGTGGCCCAGCGGTGTGTAATGGGCCAGCCCCAACCTGCCCGCTCCGCCTCACGGGCCCTGACCGAGGTGACCGCCCTCCTCTCCGGACGCGCCTCGAGAGACACCATGAGGGCGCGGAGCGGGCTGAGGGAGCCGTGGGTGTAGGGCTGGCGGCCGGACAGCGGCTGCAGGCCGGGCGGGGATCAGCATCCCCGGGCAAGGTACTGCCCTATGCGGTGCTCGGGAGTGCTGGTCCCCGGGGGTCCTGGGGTTCGAGAGTGATCCCCAGGGGGTCGTGAGCCCCGGGGTATTAGCCCCAGGCAGTCGTGAGCACTTGGGACTGCTCCTTGAGGGGTTCTGGGTCTTGGGAACTGATCTTTTGGGAGCTCCTTATCCTTTGGGATTGATCCCCAGGGTGTCCTGAGTTTTCAGGACTGATCGACAGGGAGTTCTGAGCCGTTTTCAACCCCTCCTGAGGCAGTAGCTCCCTCAGGCTTCTGTGATTGTAGCGATTCTTTTATTGTTGTGGTTAATGAAGGTAAATTACCTGCTGTCAGAAATCCATAACCTGTCATTTCTTCAGGGAGGTTGTGCCAGGTGTGTGCTTGGAACAGGAGCTCTTTATTTGGATACAGAAGTTGTTTTAAGTCAGTTAAATATCCAAATTCTATATTGCTGGCATCTGAATGTATTTTACATTTTGGGGGTAAATAGGTCCACTTTTGGTCTCTGGCTGCTGTACCTTGTTGAGAATCGGGTGTGTTTAATTTGTAATTAAGTGATATTTATATGTGTCAGCCTGTCATTCCTTCTGAGACCATTCTATGCAAAAGGTATGTTACAAAAGTATATCTTTAGTTTTCCTGTGGAAATTCTTAGTAATCTGTTTTTTCACAGACTTACCATTTAAGCCTTTGTTTTATGAGTTAAAATCAAGAGATTAATTCCTTCTGAGACAAGAACTGTTTCCTGGGCCTTGTATTCTGCCTTTCATTCACTTGTTCTAATGAAAAAAGGCCAAGCAAATCACTTTAATTACTGCATAGCTGTGTATGTGCAATGAAGTTATTAATAATTTTCAATGCTTTAAAGCTTCCTGCATATTTTTTCTCATAATTTGATTTAATTTAACAGTTACTTTACAAATAACCCAACTGTTTTTTTTTTTGTTTTGACTTGAGAAAGACTGTAATTTTGTGCTGAGTGCCCTCATGGTTTTAGCAAGGATCTATTCCCTTTAAATTTGACTGATCATCCAAAATGGGACAGATATAGAGTCCCTTCTGTTTGCAGTTGCATGAGTTCTTTCAGGACTAGGACATGCATGTGCTGACTGTGCTGTTGTGCTGGTGCTGGAATTGGGGACCACACCTGCACCCCTGTCAATTTGGAGGGCTCTCCAGACCTTTCCCTGTGACTTTGTGCTACCATGCTGAGCTCTAGTTCATCTTATTTTTCACAACAGGGATAATGTGGAATGGTCAGAAGAGCAAGAAGCCAGTGCCAGGAGTAAAGTTCAAGAGAACAGTTCACGACTATTGCCACAAGATAAACAAGGTACTTTTGAAGAGTGTTCTCATGTGAGTCTTGGCTTTGTGCCAGGAATGGAACAGTCAGGCCAGAGACATCAGTCTGTGTGAACATCATCAATTCCTCCCTTCCCCCTCTCCGAGTCACTCAATAGGCATCAACACGTGTTTGATAATAGGAAGTTTAGGAGGAGCAACCTTTCTGTTCTTAATTTACCTCTCTGTGACTCTTCCACCTTCACTAGACTCCTCCTGGTTGGGAGGAGTCAGATTGGGTTGAGCTTCTTTGTCATGTTGCATATGTTAAATATTTGTTAGTTTTGTTGTCAACAAACCTCGTTTAGCGTAGAGTTGTTGCCTGTGCTTATTTCTACTCTTTAAAGCTTAACTGCTGGTAGCTGGTCTCTTTTTGCTGGCTTGCTGTGGAGTGAGCCCTGAGCTAATTTTCTCTTGAAAGGGTCTGATAATGTAGTGTCCATCTCTGTATCTACAGAGTGAACAAACTGCGTGGGAACAATTTCATCAGAGAAAGAAAAATTATCTTTTTTGTTTATCCTCAGGCAGACAGCAAAGGGATTCCAAAGTTTTGATTTGATTTGATTTGATTTAAAGGATACTTATCAATCCAAAATGTGGAGCTTACCTGTCTCTGAATCAAGCTCAAGGTGCCCAGCTCTGTGCTTAAATCATGGTTGAAGTCATGCTGCGATGGTTAGTAATGCATTTCCTCCATGCCTGGTAGAGATCATTCAAGCCCTCAAATGGTGGTGAAATGGTTCTTTGGTGTGGTAAGAAACCTGTCTGATCATGTTCTTATTATATATACCCTGCCGCGCTCTAGGGTGGATCTGCTCCTTTTGTTCAAATTAAATCAAGTGTGTCACCCGTAAGATGATACTGAGCACTCCTGGAACTATTGAGACACTTCCAGTTGTATTCACAATAACAAATTTAATTGCACCAAAGAGTAACCCTCCTAATTTTTTGGACTCCTTGAAGTATCCAGCAGTTTTCCATTGTAATGCCCATTGTGTTGAGTTCATTTTAAAATCTGGTTAGCATTAAAGGGTGCTGCCTGTCATGCTTTGAGAACCTATATGCAACTAGGAAATTGTGGAGCAATTTGCTGTTGGAGCAGTTTGTCAGAGCTCCATGATGTATTTCCCAGACTGAACAATGGAGGCCAGTCAAATGTTGATGGTTGCTATTCACTGGGAAGCATGTAGAGACAATGGGATGGCTGGAAAGTAGGGAAAGCAGCCCAAGAAAATGTGCCTGAAGGGTCTGGTAGTTTGAGAATCAGGATGTCCGAAGAGGAGAACAAAGGCAGAGTATTGGTCGTTATGGCTGTATTATTCTGTGGACTTCTTGGGGATGTCAGGATTTGTTCTGAAGAAGGGGGGAAGCTCTGTGGGTATGTGGAAGATACATCTTCTGGCTGGGAAAAGAAAGAGAAAGAAGTCCAAGTTTCTTCGTTTCCTTTTGAGGCTCCATAGTTACACCTCTTGCAATTCAGGAGGTCCCTGATTCTCTTCCAATCTTTGTGAACAGTTACTTTTGTTTGCTTTTCTTTTGCAAAGTGAAGGGGTAAGTCTGGGCTTGAATTTGGGAGTGTGCTTTCAAAGGTGAGCAGAAAGTCAGTAGTCCTTATCAGGAAAGTCTCGGGAAGAATCTGGCTTGCACACCGATGGCACTGTGAGCTAATACCTCAGAAAGGGCCTGAAACAAGTATGATGTGAACTTTTTTGGCTGGAAGTCTCACTGAAAAATTAACATGGTCATATTTTCACTTAAATATGTTTCTTGTATAATCTTTACACGCTGGACCTTAAATTTTTGTATTTATATTGTTACTGATCCTTTATTCAGGCCTTTGAAAACACCAGGCTCCAAGGTAAATGAGCTTTAAATAAAACTTCCCCACGTGTGTTTTGGAGTATAACAGCTCTTCAATAGCACCCAACAGAATTTTACAGTAATGTGGCAAAGGAGGAGCACAATGTCTTGTTCACCAGTGTAATGTGGCAATAATGTGGGCAATCCAAAATGGCTTGGCTGGAATTTTGTCCCAGCATCTCAGGTAAGAGATGCCCACTGCAGTTGGGCTGTCATGGAATTGTTGGAGATGCGCAGGAGTCATGGTTTTTATTTTTGTTAGGTGAAAGAGCATTTCAGCCCCAGAAGCTTTGCATATTCCTACTACGTGGGAGGAAGACAGTTGAGGACAGAGCACGCCAGGGTTTGGATCAATAGCACTTCTTCCAGCATTAGCAGTCATTGACTTCTTTCATGCAAATAGTGAACTGACCTGGCCCTGCTCACTGTGACCTATAGTGAGATCATTACAAACTTACTGCTTGTGTCTAATATCAGGCAAATATTAAAGACAGTATTAAAGTTTCCTTCAGCTTGGGGTTTAAGAACCAGGCTTCTTACGAGAAGAAAATCCTTGTAGTTGAGGTAAAGAGATTATTTTTATATATAATTCTTTGTGCTGCAGGGATAGATCCTACTCAAAATAGACTGATTAGTGCTTCTTTGTTAAAGCCATTTTTGTCTATATTTGGCTGATGCTACATATTTTTCCAGGTGTTCTGGGTTCATTTTACTGTCTCACTTTGAAACAGTTTTATGTTCTTCAGGAAGACTAAAAAATAAACAGCAGTTCAGCTAATAACGTCCTCCAATCATTTTTATTCAGTGATGCACTTGTTGCCATGCAAAGGTGGTTGAGGAATTACTTGTTATTGGAATGCAATTGGGATTTCTGGCTGTGGATATTAATGTCTCTTGGTGATTCCAAGCATAGGATGCTATAATTAGGTGTTAATTCCCAGGATGGAGAGCTCATCACATTGATGAAGTCATAGAAAGTTGCTTGGATTTGTAGCTTCCTATGGAAAAAACAGTTCCCCTAGACTGTACTTGATCTGAAATCTGTGAAAGTGTGTGGAAATAAGTTTGTGGGTGACTCAAATTTCACTTGATCATGGCTTTGTAAGAGCTATTCCAGCTCCTTGTAATACATCGCTCCTGGAATGACCCATTTAATGTGAAAGTGCTGCTGCTCAAATTAATTCTGTTCATCTTGAGCCTGTCCACCTTAGCTCTCCACTGGTACCTTAATGCAGTGGTCACTGTTGACTTCCCTCTTTTGTTTTAGTTCATAAATGTGTGATGCTCTGACATGCACAGAACTATGGAAAGCAAAGTTATCTGGACTGAACTGCAGCAAAATGCAGAAAATATGCCTGTTACCTGGAGGATTGTATAAATTCTAACTGAGCTTCCTGCCAGGCCTGGAGTGTTGACTAATTTCCTGAAAATAGGAGCTTTTAGCTCCAGGCAGCTCTCACAAAATTCCTCAGGAGTTGTGCTCGACCCTTAATGTCACCAGGCTCCAAATTAGTTGTTCCAGTGAACTGAAAAAGTTAGAGATGGAAGTAAACCCCAGATTTCATTATTCCAGCCTCCTTCAAAAAGACTTATTCTGTTGCCAGCTTCCTTTGAATCCTACCAGGAGACAGAATCTCCTCTTCTCTTTTCCGTTTTTAAGTCCTAACAAAGTGACTGTGAGGACATAGGCTGGATGTTTATGTGGGATTGCAAATTTAAAAGGTGATTTTCAGTCAATAATCTCACTTACTACAGCAAGTTGATGCATAGATATCTGCAGTGATCCCCCACTCTCTGAACTGATTAAACACTGAGACCTGCTGAGTTGATGCCTGGTGATGTTTTTGCTTGTGTTCACAGAGGAATATGAGGTGAATGCTAAGAAATACTGGGATGACTTCTATAAAATCCATGAAAATGGCTTTTTCAAGGACAGGCACTGGCTGTTCACTGAATTTCCTGAGCTGGCATCCAGCAGGAACTCAAGCCAAAATGAAGATTCTGTGCATGGATTCTGTAACACAGAAGAATCCAAGAATAAAGGGCTGGGAAGCTGTGAAAATGGCCATTGCTCATTGGAAACCAGGACACAGAGTCTGTTAAACCTGATAAAAAGCCCACCTGCCGGCCACACAGAGGAGTTGGCTGCACAGAAGGACAGTGAGCTGAGTCCGAGTGATGGGGATTACCCAGGATCAGCTGCATCTTACCGTATATTAGAGGTAAGAGATGTAAACCAAAGTCACACATCAAAGCCTCCCTTGTGTCAGTGTGACTGGGACATAAGAACGTGTATCACTTCCAAACAGCAAGAGAGCAGATGATTGCCTTCAGTCAGTAAAATGCAAAAATCAGAGGGTAGTTTAGAACTTATCTGTTGGGATTCTTTTGGTTCAGATGCTGAATTGGCAGAGCACAGAGACCATAAGAAGTTTACAAGTTTAAAAGCCAAACTATTGCTATCAGATGTTCAAACAAGCATTTAAAAGTCATCTTTTGAAGAAGTTGATTCTTCTACTCTGTATAAAGCTTTCCCTTGTCATTTATCTCTTGCATGTCTGTGCTGACTCCTGTTTGCCTTGGGAGGTGTGAAACAAAGCAATGAAGCCAAAAATGTAAAGATGCTCTTGGGTTTGTTCCTTAGGGACCTTGTGATAACAGGAAATCCCAGACCGATATAGGCTTTGCCCCAGAGAAGTTTGTGGCAATTGTAAATATTGGACTGCAGACGGCTGGTTGTGACCTTTTGCTCTGCCACCTCTAGTTGTTCGCTGTAGATATTACTGGATTTGCTTAATACTTAGTATTATATGAAAATCCTGCCCTTCCAGGGAGAGTTAGTATGAGCTGTCCTTCTGATTTTTGAATTTAATCTGACACTTTTAAGATTTCCTCAGATTTTGGTATTCTCAATGTGCCTTTCCTATCTCACCTGAGCAGTTTAATTAACATCTGTCACTGCAAATCCTCTGTTGTGTTTTCTTCTCAGTCTGTTTCTATTTTACTTATTTTTTAAATATTAAGAGGCAAATTCCCCAAACCCAGTTGTAGAGCCATCATCTCTTCAAATGGGAATAAGCAGAAGGAGTAATTAGAGTAAAGCAAACTTAACTTCTCTGTTGCTCTGATTTTCTATGGAAGTGAATGTAACTTGTCCATGGCCTTTGGCAGCATTTCAGTGACTCATACTGGTTGTTATGCTTGGGTTTCCAGCAAAAACAACTTTAAAAAGAGTAACAATATATAGGTTGTTATTAACATTTCGACAAGAACTTGATTAGTGTTTTCCCACACATGTAATCCTGTTCCTCAGACCTTAACACGCTTGGATCTTGCAGGGGCACTTCAGAATGGTCACTGCTATGCTCAGCTTTACTCATGAGTTGCTCTTCATTCCATGGCTGTAGACAGATGATTGAAAATTATCTGCATGATGTGCTGAAGGAATTATTTTCACTGTATGCATCTGCTCTGTTTATGCAGGTTGGCTGTGGGGCTGGGAATACAGTCTTCCCAATTTTACAAACCAACAAGTAAGTAGTGACAAGACGAGGAGATGGCTTCGCACTGCCAGAGGACAGGGCTAAATGGCATATTGGGAAGAAATTGTTCCCTGTGAGGGTGGAGAGACCCTGGCATGGGTTGCCCAGAAAAGCTGTGGCTGCACCTTTCCTGGAAGTGTCCAAGGCCAGGTTGGACAGGGCTTGGAGCACCTTGGTCTAGTGGAAGGTGTCCGTGCCCATGGCAGGGGTGGGGCTGGATGATCTTTAATGTTCCTCTCACCCTAAATGATTCTGGGATTCTGTGAAGTAATTCTCAGTAGGCTTTTACCTGCATGAGATATCAGCCTCTGAAAAAGAATTGGAAAAATGTTCCATGTGTTCCTAGTTTAGTCAATCTCAGAGAAAAGCCAAATGCAAATCTTTGCCATCTGCAGCTTCAAGTCATTGTGTTTTGTGCTTGGAAGCCTTTGGTTTTAGATCCAGAAAGAAAAGGAAGCAGTCAGTTCCATATGAGAATAATGGACATAAAGGAGCAATGGAATCCATCAGATTTTGCACAGAAACTAAAGCCCAACATTCCTGGGCTTTGTGCGTCTGAAACACTCCTTAATTCCTTGATATAAATGATGAGTTTCTTTGATTTATTGCAGTGACCCAGGCCTCTTTGTTTATTGCTGTGATTTTTCTACAACAGCTGTGGATCTTGTCCAGGTAATCTCAGTGGTGACTTATGAAAATGTGGGAAGTATCTGGGGCCAATTTCCCCTCTAACACAAATCTGTTCCAGCTGCCAGTGACTCTCTGGCTGTGCTGGCAACTTTCTGGTTTTAGCCAGCCCTGGTGCTGACCCTTGTACTGGGAAATCTGGAAAATGAGCCATCAAAGATTGTCGAAGTTTGGGAAGTAAAATTCTCAAAATGTCACATTGGCACCAAACAAGTCAGCCAGATTTTCTTCCCCTGTGGTTGGCAGTACTTTTCTCAGTACAGTGTTCTTTTAGCTGAGTAACTTGAAAACAAACTTGAACCTTGAAAACATTCAGGCTATCTTTTAGCTGAGTAACTTGAAAACAAACTTGAACCTTGAAAACGTTCAGGCTATTTTTTAACAGGAACTGAAACTGGTTTTGGTTTGTGTGTGTGTTACTGTCACCACAGTTCTGGGAACATGGTCTGATGGCTTCTGCACAGGCAGCTGAAGAGAGATCATGTTTGTGGAGCAGGAGGCTGGGATTTAGTCAAAGGACAAATATAACTAATAAATTTCAGATCAAGGCAGAACTGAGAATATATGAAGTATCAAATGCAATCAGTCACTTCCTGAGATGAGAGGGGAGCATAGCACCAGAGAGGGCATCCATTTCCTCCTCTGGATGTGACACAAGCACTGTTTGTAAAGGTTTCTGCAATCTGTAGCAGCAGCTTTAAAAATATTTGCAACTTGTAAAAGATGTCTAAATCTGATTTTTAAGACTGTAACTTTAGGCAACCAAGTTTGATTTTTGGGGTATAGGGAATAACTGCTTGTAGGTGAAATGGATATTGATTTCAATGATGCAGAGAGGCACCCTGACACTCACTTATGTAAAAGTTTCCAATTTATCAGTATAAATCCCTCACTTCTTAGTGAGAGTTAGTGGAAAGTCTGATCTTAAAATTGCAATATCAGTTTGGCAGTTTTTTTCAGTGTTGATTGTAACAAGACCAAAACCCTTTGTAAATCTCCTCTGTATAAGTATTTTTCCACATTTCCCACCTGTTCCTTGCCTGACCAAGGAACATACCTGACACAGAAGTCCAGTGAGTCTGAAACATATCGCTGGACACGCCTCTTGATAATGTGAAAGTTAAAATACTCCATATAATACTAATAATCCATGTAGTCCAGCTAATACTGAGGTAAGGGTTTGCTACTAATGTTCTTAATTTCTTTCCCTCAAATACAGAACAATGCAGAATATGATACTTCTCGCTGCTTTGCATTTGTCCATGACCTGTGCAATGACCAAAGTCCTTTCCCAATGCCAGAGGAGAGTCTTGACATTGTTATTCTTATCTTTGTCCTCTCAGCAATTCTCCCAGAGAAGTAAGTTTTAGTAATTCCTTCTGATTGTAGAAGATGATTCTTCTACAGCTAGAGTTCTTTAATAATCTCCTATCAAGGAAAATTAAAAGTTTGTTATATTTGTGGTCCAGTTTTCCATGAAGCCTCAGAAAATGAAATTTGAAGGTATTTGCTATTGTAGCAAATTCTGGCAGAGGATAGGGTGGTTTTAAGTGGCTACAGGTGATTGTTGCTGGGGTCACTGTTCTGAGCCCCAGCCACACTGAGCACTCACTTTGGAAAGTATTCTGCTGGATTTTCAGGCTCAGAGGGTGGATGAATTTCTCACATGGGAGGTGGCAAGAAGGAAGGGTTCAGGTTCAGAGAAAAGGTAAGGAAAGTGCTGTGGTCTTAGTGTGATAATTGTTACATCCTACACTAGTCTCTTTTTTTGTTCCCTTTAATTTTACTTCACAGCACTTTTCTTCAAGCTCACTTATCACTTGTTTTAAAGAAACCAGTGGAGATCCTTTTGTAATCACTAATAGAGAGCAGCTAATCCCTGCTGTGGCAGGATGTTATCCTTGTAGGAAAAAGCAAAATCGGGGAATGTCAAAAAACAGAGGCAAAATAAAATCAATCCTCCATGCTCTGGGAGACCTCAGAATGCTGCTCCCTTTGGGTAGCTCTTTATATGAAGTTGAAACATGTAGAACTTTATTTCATCTTTTTGGAAGCAAACAAGAATGATTTTGCAGCATGTTGAGCACTCCTGGTTTGTTCTTCTCTCAGGATGCAGTGCATTGTGACCAGACTGAGTCGCCTTCTGAAACCAGGGGGAATGATCTTGTTACGAGATTATGGACGTTATGATCTTGCCCAACTTCGGTTTAAGAAAGGTATTTCCTTTTCCCTGGGAACTCTTGCCCCATCACTAGCAGATTCTGCTTCTCTGGAGCTGTGTCTGCCCTGTTTGGAGGCAGCTCATTAATTCCCCAAAGCACAATGTGTGGTGGAGAAGTGCCTGTTGTTGGATGGCCATTGTTGATTTTTAAGTGGTCACTGGTAACTGTTTATATCTGTCTTGCCCTTAGGTCAATGTCTGTCTGATAACTTCTATGTGAGAGGTGATGGCACCAGAGTCTATTTCTTCACACAAGGTAAGAGGCCAGAAACATGCCTCTGACCATCGAAAAACATCCTTCTGACTCTCCTCACCGCTTCTTGTCCCTGTGCCCTCCAGTTTGGCCACTAGATCTTGCCAGCCTCTTTCTTGGAAGACTGTGAAATGTTAAATATCTCTCAATTAAACAGTGGCCTGAGCTTGTCAGCTCCGGGTGCAAGCATGGCATGGTCAATTCCTTAGTGGAAAATCCTTTAAGAGGAAGACTGGTGTGTTTGCTACCCTGGGAAGGATGGGATTGGAGGAGTTCTCCTTGTACATTTGCTGCAGATGATGGAGGGAAATGGGCACCACTTAGCAGAACTTCCCTTAATTTTCCTGCTCTCCTCTAAGGAAATCAAAAGGGTGTGGTTCAGTGTCACTATTGCATTAGGGATGGCTAAATAACGACCCACGACATGTTTCTCAGAATACTAGAGCCTCGTTTATTGCACATCACATTCTTTTGTAAACAGTTCCAAGAGAGCAAGACATGATTGGTCCTCAAACCAACACCTCAACATTATTGGCTAATTATAAATAACCTCTTTTTGTAAACACCTTGCAAGTAAACAGCTAATTCAAAACACCAGCTGCAAAGATTGTTTTAATTCCTTCTCGCAGTTCCAATGTGGGAAAGTTATGTGGCTTGCTCTCCCATAAACTCTGCTGCTGCTGCCTGATACTTAAAAATCTCTCTTCTCTGACCTGGCTGTCAGCATCCACAGTTCAGCATGGAACTGAGGCAGGGCTTCCAGTTCTGCTGCTGCTTGCTGTTAGCAGCAGTTGTTATTCTCCTGGTTTATCACCACCTGCCCTCCACCAGTCATCATCAGTTATCACCAGTCCCTCCACTACAGGCCTCTGTCCACAGTCAATTCTAGAGCAGTGGCACAACTGAACTGTTCCCCTCTGCATGAGTCTTCTTTGGCCCAACAAAATTAATGTTTAATGCATGTTTGGCAAACACCCCACAACAGAAAGCATCTGATAAAGGAGCACAAGTTGAGACCTGTCAGGCTTTTCCTACAGAAACTTCAGAGAAACCACGTGCTCTGGGAGTAAGCTCTGCTGCTCAGCAGGACTGGGGCGCTGTGAGGCTTATTTGCTTAGTCAGGAATACTTGCCAATGGAATTGTTGAAGCCTCAAGGGCTCTTAGTGCTTTAATTGGGCCGCAGCAGGGTGTGGGTTTTAAGGATTTTTTTTTTCCCAAATTTAACCTTAATGAATCCCATTCTCCTCCAGCCTAGGCAGCACAGATCTTATTGCCACTGTTTGAAAGCATAGGTCTGATGCTGTTCTTTGCCCTTGTGGACTCTGAAATTCTTCTGAGCAGGGGGGAAGGAGTGGCTCTGTCCTAGCTTGCCAGGAGATGCTCCTTATTTGATTACTAGAAGCAGTACCCATATTTGAAAGTGCTACTGTTTTCTTTTTAAGTCTACGTAGTTCTAGATGTACTCCAGATAATTCTTTTCTTCTTTGCTAGAAGGGAAACTTGAGAAACTGTGATGTTAAACTCCCCAATAAAGTAGTTAGGTCTTGTTTGATCATTTCCCTGCCAGGGTGAGACCGTGGGTCTCCTCTGGCCCATCTTTCAGCTTAGCTTAGCCCTCAGTGTGAGCAGGTATCAGTTAAAGAAAAGTTATGGTCTCCTCAGTCTCCTTCTCTCTTCTTCCAGATGAATTAGATCATCTGTTCACCACAGCTGGGCTGGAGAAAATCCAGAATCTGGTTGATCGGCGATTGCAAGTGAACCGTGGGAAACAGATGACGATGTATCGGGTGTGGATCCAGTGCAAGTACTGCAAACCCACTGCCCTTCAGCCATGAGGCATGTGGATTTTGGGCTGGAGTCTCCTCATCTCCTTCTGCTGACATGTGCGTGATGCAGTTCTGCACACCCAGGACCTCAGTGCCTTGTTCCATGCCTGGCATCACTTCAAGTGAGTTTTGCTAAGGACAAATGCCCTGAGAGTAGAACAAGCAGTATTTTAGATGTCATAGAATCACAGAATATACTGAGTTGGGAAGGACACGTGAAGACCAAGTCCAGCTCCTGGCTCTGCACAGGACATCCCAACAATCCCACCCCATGCCTGAGAGTGTTGTCCAAACCTCCTTGAGTTCTGGAAGCCTTGGGGCCATGACCATTCCCTGAGGAACCTGTTGAGTGTCCAACCACCTTTTGGGGGAAGAACCTTTTCCTGATATTCAGCCTAACCCGCCCCTGGACACAGCTCCAGCCATTTCCTCGAGTCCTATCCCTGGTCAGGAGAGTGAAGAGATTGGTTCCTGCCCCTCTGCTGTCCCTCAGGAGGATGTTGAAGATCCCAGTGAGGTCTGACCTCAGTCTCCTCCAGCTGAACAGGACAAGTGCCCTCAGCTGCTCCTCATACAGCTTCTCCTCAAGGCCCTTCACTATTCTCATGGCCCTTCTCTAGTGGCTTAATGTATTTTTTGTATTGTGGTGCTCAAAACTGCCCCCAGCACAATTATCCTTGTAGGCAGCCCTGAGTGCTAATCTGAAATAAATAGGGTACAGTATGAGCCAAAAAAGCATGAGCCAGGCCTGGACACTTGGCTGGAACACAGGCAGGGAACGGCAAGGGAATCTGAGTCATGTGTGCCTCTGCTTTTCCCTCTTGCCCAGGGATTGTATGGCATGGCAGTTGTCATGCCAGTGAAGGCTTTTATTCTTGGTCTTTGACCTGCAGTGGGATGAACAGGAAATGGCAGTGGTTGGAAAGCAGTGATGGCAAAGCTCACTGGCAAGTCTTACATGTCAGCACCTGCCAGCAGCTCCCCGCCTGTTGGCTGTTTTCAGGAAAGAAGAAAATCCTAGGGATGTTTGGACCCTGCTGTTCTGAACTGTGCTCTCTGGTGTTAACCCCAAAAAACCCTCACTGTGCAACCACCAACATAGCATGGGAACAGCGTCTTGATTTTGGGGTGGGGTTTGACTGCTGTATTCAGGTTGTCTTGCTGTCCAAAGGACCCTTGTAGCTCTTGCAATTTCATATTGTGTGGAAGTTAAGGAGTTCCGGGGGATTGCCAGATCTTTGAAATATGAAACTTACTTTCAGCTCTTGTGAGGCAAGAAGCTGCTGTTGGCAGTCCCTGGTCGCAGGGAGGGCTGGCTTACACCTCTGTGCTGTGTGTGGAACATGAGGGGATCTGCTCAGGTGTAAGGAGAGAGGTGCCACCCTTCCCCTGAGTCACTGGATGTGACTTTCCTCATTTGGCAGTTAAATTGCTGATCTCCCCTCAGACTCCTCCTCCATCCCTGGGACCAGGCTCAAGGGGTGCTGCATATCCCCCTCCCCTGGAGAGCAGTATCTGGGCAGAGGCAACTTACTACAGTCTGTAACTACACAGCCACATGGCTTTTTACATGTTCATGGTGCCAATGGTGGATGTGAAGAGATCAATGGAAGTTACACAGAAAACTAAATCTGGCTTTTCCACAACTGCAAGTGACTTCTTCCCTACTGAGATGAGCGTTGTTGGGAACATTGGAATGTATTTGCAGACATTCACAAAGAGGCTGAATATACTTAGGAAAAAAGTGTGTGCAGTAACTCTGGCTTTACGATAAGATGTTGATTTAATTTTCCTCTTACACAAATCTCAGGGTAGTTTATCTAATTAAGGCTTTCCAAAGCCCTGTAAGGTGGAGTGTTATTATGTGTAACAAATGAGGCAAGGACTCTGACCAGCAGGTAATCTGAATTGTTTATTCAAAGAAAGGAGCTGGTTTTATACACTGTTTCAAGGCACAGTATTTCCTTACATGGTAATTCCCACTAAGCGACCTATCATACATCACCAGGTCAGCAACATGCCTTCTTAATGCTCTTCTGTGGTGTGATCTGTGCTGTTCACCTGTCAGCTTCAGGCAGGCTCCTCTCTCTGCAGGGCTCTGCCTGGTGGCACCTCCTGTCCCCCAAGGTCAGGCAGAGACAAGCCTCTCTGTGCAGTCCTGTGCTTCTTTGTGCTCCTATGTCCTTCTGCAGGTGCATGCCACAGCCTGCCGCTCAACTCCATCCTGTCTCTTCCCACAGTTATACCCATTTTATACAGGAGGAGAAGCAGTGGGCATACCAGGTTGAGAATAAAGTTCTCCTATATTCTGGGAATCCAGGAGTGAGCAAGGACAGGGAAGGACTTGCTGGCACATTCTGGAGAATCGCATTGTTTCAGGTGCTTGCAGAACCAGCAGATGTTTCCAGTACTGTGTGCTTTGTGATCTCAGAGGTGTTCCTTTCCTGCCTGTGAGGCTTGTTTCCCCTCGGCTGGGCCATGATGGCTGCACAGTTCCAGGTGGCTGCACAATTCCAGGTGCCTGCATACAGCTGCCTTCCTCTTCCAGCAGCAGGACACGCCTTGGATGCTGTGGATCAGGGCTTTGAGGCTGCTCATGGCTTGCTGCATCTGTGCAGGCTGAGTGATCTGGATGCTTTCCTACTGGGTTTGGGTATCAAAGCCTCCCTGATAGGATACCTGAAGGTGTAGACAGAGGGAGGGACAGGAACAACCTCAGAGATAACCTCCATTGTGTGGGAGGGTGGAGGCTCTTGGAATGGCCTCAGGAAGGAGTCAGGCAGTGGCATGTTTTCTTTGAGGCACTCAAATACCAGTTTTCTCCTTAAGGAAAATGAGGAAAGGCACTTTTAGTGTTCCTAGTGTGGCAGAAGCCCTACCCTTAATAGACAAGAATCCCCACAAGGGTGACGTGTTCTGAATGCCCCAAGCCTAGAAAAATCTTCACTGGCAGCTCATGCCTCATTAGGTCTAACAGAATCTGGTGTGCAGGCCAGGATCAGCCTCTTCAGGATGGGATACCTGGAGATGACATTATCCCCTGGTGCTAGAATCTTAAAATGCCTGTTGAGTGTTGTACTCCTGTGGGTTTTGGTTGTTTTTTTTTTTTCCCCAGTGCTATAAAATGTTTGGGTTTGAGATTGCTCATGCCAGCTTTTATGTTCTAAAGGTTCAGGCTATTTGTTGTTTTTTTTTCCAGCCCCCAGCTGCCTGTGTCCCAGTATCACTGAAGAATCTCAGGTCTTCTTTTGTGTACCTTATATCAGTAGATTTCCAGACCTTGTGGCAGTACAGAAATGCTTGGGAAAATGCAGTTAGTGTATTCCACAAGCCCGGAAAGCAGAGACAAAGAAAACTCACCAGAAACACGTTCAAAACATGAGTCTTGACTTCTAACATTTCATCTTTTCAAAGCTGAAGGCAGAAGAAACTTATGTGCTCTGTTAAATCTCTATAGACTCTTCCCGAATTTTGGTCTAATCTAACCTGTGGGTTAGCAGAGAGGCTAGGGTGGGAAGGCAGGGTTTGTTACTGTTTTGCTGAGCATGCTGTGCCTGTGGAGGGGAGCTCCAAGCTCTGGTTGAATCCAGTGACAAAGAAAATGGCTGTGGCAGCTGAGTCGTTCTTCAAAACATGATACAAGTATGTGTACTAGGGATATTACTGACATCCAAGGAGGCTGAGACAAGAAGGGGAGAGCTAACACAGCAATGTAATCAGAGGCATTAACACTGGTTGGTGGCAGACCTGGTGAGCAGGATATGCACAGGAGTGGTCTGACAGAGCTGATGGTGGAGGAGAGCTGGCTTGTCTTCACGGATGAGACAATATTTGGCCAGCCATGTACATACTTGCTCATAACCAGCTCCTCTGAAAGGATCAGAGCTCAGGGGCTCTGAAAAAGTTTATGAAAAAAAGGGGAAACAGAATAGTTTCACGTCACTCAGGTGTGGGCCGGAAGGAGGAGTTTTCCTGAATGAGAATTCTTTGAGGTCCAAATAGTCCAAATTGCTCCCTAACTGTAATACAATGGGGAAAATCAAACTGAGGTCAGCAGAATCTTGATCTCTAACCTTACATTGTTTTAGTTTTGAGGCTTTATAAGCTTTTAGAAGTAGTATCTTAGAAGTTGACAGATTTTTTAATTGAATCAAAAAATTTCCTGTACAAAATAATGAACTATTTACATATTCCAGACACTTTGAAGAGCATACCTTTCCCTGTAAGAACAGAAACAAACTGACCTTTTCTGACCAGAAACACATTCCAACAAGGTAGCTTTTCTTATTTAAAAAAAAACCCCAGAAAATCAACAACAAAAACCCAAATAATTAAAAAAACAAACAGTCCACCAAATCTCTGTTAAGTCCAAACCTGGGGGATCAGCTCCCAGCAGAGAAGATGTCATAAAAATAGTCCAAGTGTGATGTAGCAACACTGATAATTAAATTTTTACCTGAGAGACCTTTGCTGTTCCAGGGAGCCCAATCTCAGATGTGCTGGCACAGCACAGTTGAAAGTGTTGTACCAGGCTGGGCTATGCAGTGCATCCCCATTCAGAGCTGTGTCCTGCTGGAGTGTAGGAGGAAAATTGCTGAGATTGCTGATCACTGGGAAATTTATCCAGTGACTTCCTTCCTACTGTTATCTGACAAACTTGTTGAAAACCCCTTGTACCTACCTGTACTCTGCTGACAGCAAGTGGGGTTATTAGAGGCTGCTCTGGAATTCCTGCTTATAGCCAGAAATACAGTTACAACTTGTTGATTCTGTCCTTCTCTGTGCCACAAAGCTGCCATGTCTGGTGTGAGGTGGAATTTTGGCATCTTGGAAAAGAAACTGCAGCTGGAAGTGTTGCTCTGAGCTGCTTTTCAGAAAATGAAGGTGGAGAGGACCATAGTTGAGTGTGCAGCAGAGGAGTGTTGGGAAGGATATGACTACAGCAGAGGATGAGTTGCTGGACATCCAGGAGCAGAGCTGAGCTAGCAGAGCCCTTGGACTGTAAAACACAAGGGCTGCCTTTCCAGAATGTGCTGAAGGGGATGTGCCCCAGTCCTGAATTTGAAAGTGAGAAGAGAAACCCCAACTATTTCAGAGGAATGCAGGGCAGGAGAGGAGGAGTCACAGGAGGAAGATGGTGCAACCTCAGTTTATCTGTTCCTTATCAGATGTCACCACCTCCTGTTCCAGCCTGACCCAGCAGAGCGCAGGGCTGTGGCCATGGCTTCTCTGTCAGGCCTGGAACTCAGCAGTGCATCAAGGGATGTCTTGGAAAACATTCCTGGCTGCAGTAGATTCTCCAGGAGGCTCTCCCTGGGAATTTGGTCCTGCTAGAGGGAAGGAGAAGAGGGGCATTGGTCTGTGATTTCAGTGAAAATGACAGCGAGCAAACGACCATCGGGAAATGACAGAGGCTGCCTCATCCCTGAAAGTGTCCAAGGCCAGGTTGGATGAGGCTTAGAGCAACCTGGTCTGGTGGAAGATGTCCCTGCCCATGGTAGAGGGTGTGGCAGGATGGGCTTTGAGGTCTCTTCCAACATAAACCATTCTGTGATTCTGTGACAGCAAAAGTTTCTTCTGGTGGCCTACATGGAAATACTGACGGCATTGTGATACTTGGCAATGCAGTCCCTGGCAATGCATGGAGAAGAAGAAAGTGCCCCATCAAGCGCTGTCCAAAAAATTAGACCAAAGTGACTTCCATCACCCCTAAAGCACACAGGTGGGGGACAGTACCATAGATTGGGTGTTACTGGTGTCCAGTTCCTGCCTAGCACTCTGAGGGGGTGAACTGCTCCCTTTGGAGTTGGAGGTGTTTCTAAGGGCAGTGAAGGGGAGTCCAGAAGAGCTGGGAGGTTCAGTAAGTCAGCCCCTTTAGTGGGTATAACAGCTGCCACAACTTCTCTCTACCCAAAATCAAACTAAAATGCACAAATGAAATTTAAACCTCCTTGAACAATGTTCACTGCAAGTGGTCCTAATTAACGTTCTCTAAATGGCTTTAATTAGCTATTAGCTGATGGAATATTTACTCGAGGAATTTTTCTTTTAAAAAACCCACAACCCAACTCAGACAAAACCCAGTATTTATTTAATTATTTATTTTACAAATTCCTACCACCACTCATGCTGAAAATGTGACTTACAGAGCAGGAGCTGGAGTGGCTCTTGTACTGAAAAAGAAACAGATTAAAGTACAGGAGAAGCAGCTTGCACAAGCAGGCAGCGCTCCCAGAGCCATTTGCTGCACTGACTTAACAAAGTACGATAAACTAGCAATTTTAAAATAACACAACTTCCCCCACTGCCTTGCAGGAGCAGTTTTTCCATGATGCTCCACCAGCTCCTTTCCACATCCCTTTTGCCAAACTAGTCAGTTCCAGTTCAGTCATAAATTGCTCGATGTCATGCAGTGAAGGGGAGGTGACAAATGTCCCTCTGCATACCCAGCCCTGGCAAATCCTTTATTGAGCTTCAGGAACCTCCACTCCCATTGCTAATCCACGCCTGCCTCCCCTTGGACAGGCCTGACCACTTCCTTTCCCAACAGCCCTCTCCTGCTTGTTTGCTTTTTGAAAAGCTGATTCAGCCTTGGAGTGAGCGGGTGCAATACTCGCAGCACTTTGGGTCCTGCCCCCACCATCTGCAATGAGCTGAATGAACTGCAATGGAATTGCTCCATTCCAGCCAGGAGAAGCCCTATCTTTATTAATTTTGGGGCTGTTTTCCCAGCTGTGGTGGCAGCTTGGCCTTGGAAAGGCAACAGTGGACTGTGTGTCATGGGGGCTGCTGAGGCACCTGGGTTGTGTCTCACACATGATATCTCACACATGTTGGATCGGCCTTGAACCAGGGGCCCGGTGTGTTCCAGGTGATACTCCCTGGGGGCAGGGATGGAGTAGGGATGAGTTGGGGGGTGCTGAGGTGTCCTTGCACCCTCCCTCGGGGAATGAGGGTGTGCAATTGCTCATGGGTGTGTAAGATGGAGACTGGAGAGGAGGTGAAGAACTGGGGGGTATATGGATGTCATACCTGCACTCCCTCTCTGCGGCATCCTGGGACAGCGGGTAGGTCAGCTTCTGTTCCCCTGGTGGTGACATCTCCCTAGGCCTGCCCTGTCCTGCCCCAGTGCTCTGGCTGGATCTGACCCCCTCCTTGTGCTTGTCACTTCCCAGCACCCTCTGCCCCCCACCTAGGACCCTGACCCTTGCTGCCTCACCACCTCTGATCACCCCCTGCCCTGNCCCTGTCTCTCAGACCTGCCCTGACCCCCAGGTACTAACAACTGACAAGCCTCCCCCCGATCCCATAGGACTTTGACCCCCTGCTGCCTCCCCCAGCCCTGTGTGACCGCCCCATTCCTCCCGCCCTCTCCGACCTGCCCTGACCCCCAGACCCTACTGACCCCCCCACCTGCCGCCCCTGCCCCTCCCTCCGCCCCCTTAGGCCCCACCCCTCTTCAAGCCACGCCCCTCCGCACCCCTCCCGCCCCGCTAGTCTCGCGAGACGCGGCGCGGTTTCCCCAGCGCGTGTGCCCCCATCGGCCGGGCCGGGCCTAGCGCTGCGGGGCGGGAGGGACGAGGGGCCGCACCTGCCCCGGCCCCGCCGCGCCCGCCGGCCCCGTGCACCCCCCGCCCTGCCCGCCCCACCTGGCCGTCGGGTCTTCCCACGAGGCCTTTGTCCTGCCGCCGCCGGCCCGTGCACGGTCCGACCCGGCCAGGCCCCTCACGCGAGGCCGGGGATCCGCGGCCTACCCCCAGCCCGGAGCCCTCCCTCTCCTCACCCCCCACCACCCTTCCCCTCCGCCCTTCTCAGTCCCGGTGTCCGCGGCGGAGGCCGCGGAGCCGCCTCCGGCCTCTTCTTCCCGCCCGTGCCGCCACCGCCGCCGCAGCAGGTTCCCTCCCTCCCTCCTCCTCCTCCTGCTNCCTCCTCCTCCTGCTGCTGCTGCTCCTGCCCCCGGCGGCGGCGGGATCCGCGCGGTGCCCGGGGAACGCTGGGCCGGGCGGCGGCGGCAGGAGCGGCAGCGCCAGGTGAGACCCCCTGGGGCGGCGGGGGCAGCGCGGGGACACCTCTCGCCTCGTCCCCGCCCGGCCCGACAGTGGGTGGGGGGCGGCCACGGGGGAGGCGGTGGCGGGGGCTGGTACCCCGGGCCGGGTCACGGCGACAGGGCCGCGGCCTGAGCCCCAGGGCGGCGGCAGTGCGGCCTGGGCCCCTCGCCGGGCACGGAGCAGCGCAGGCCCCGCGGCCCGGCCCAGTCTAGCAGGCCGGGGGTGAGAGCTGGGGGTAGCGCGGGGGCGGTGGAGGGTGAGCACGGCCTGCGGAGGTTCGGGCTGAGGGTTGAGGAGGTGCTGGAAGGGAGGAGGAAGAGGCCGAGGCGGTGCAGCAGCTGGCAGCGGGGCAAAGCTGCTCGCTCGGCGGCTAGTGTCTCTGCTTCCCGAGTGGGTAGGAGGGGGGTGCTGGAAATCCCCTCCCGGGAGGACAGGAGAGAATGCCAGCCCTGCCTGGAGGGGTGCAACGGGTCCCGGGGTAGCCCCGGCGGGGGGAACTTGGGTCAGCCTCTTCCCCAGAGGAGCATCCCGGTGTGCGGATGCGATTCCCTGCGGATGGTCGCCCCATGATGGGCTAGAGCTCGGGGAGCACTTGAACATCTTGGCATTTGCGGCTTGTCTGTCATTTTCCTCGCTGCTCAGATTTCCTGTTTTGAAAACTGGGCTGAGAGCTTTGTTGGGCTTTTAGAGCCCGTGGCAGAAATAGGGTTATTTAAACCACGCTTAGGGTCCTATTAGTTTTTGAGGCTTGGAACTGATTTGTGAGAGCAGTTGCGAATGCCCCCGGATGGATTCACTTTGCCCCTGTGACTTGGAGCCGCAGCATTTGGAGGAAGCGGCAGGGACAAAATGGACAGTTCATAAAAGGAACAATTGTGCACTGCCTGTTCTAGAGGGCACTTGCTGCCCTTCAAGAACTTTCTTCATCGCATATGCTTTTCACACAGCAAATCTTTATCTTCTGTTTCTGGCCTTTTTTTTTTTTTTCTAGCTAGTCCAGAAAATGAAACTGGAACAGACATTTCTGGAAATGAACTTGATTGGTGCAGTTGGGAAGATGTGATTCACAGTTATAATGAACAGTGAATTTTGTCCCATTTTTTCTCAGTTCAGGATTTGAATTATGTATTTCCTGATTTTTAACCTGTTTACACAATTAAACAGTAGGTAGGTAGGTTTTTAACACTCCAAATAAGGCATCCATAGTCTTGGATTGCCAAGAGGTACCCCAGGTACATCCAGGATGTAGAATCTGCTGTTATTTTAGAAGTATCTGATGCTTTTCCATGTAAATGAAAAGGTTTAATCATGCATTATTTTTTTCTTATAATCCCACTCTGTGCTTGGAAGAAGCAAAGCTGTTATCAGTGAAATCTGGAGTTCGTGGAGATCGAGTATTTCCAGGATTGGCCAAAAATAAATTATGGGGTAAAGAATGTTGCTTTTTTTTCTCCTAGTCATGCAGCACAGATGAAAAGCTCTGAAGCTTTTAGTCATAACACTCTCGTCCCATGTTTTCCTTTTAATAAAGCATCCAGTGGGAGAATGTGACATAATTGGTTTCTTGGATTTAGAGATCTTGAAATGGCTGGTACAACAGAGGAGAGGAGAGGAAACTCCAGCAGGGTTATGGTTTAGATACTATAATATGGTGGCAAAGTCATGTTGTTACTACATGGCAATCTTGCATTTCTTTTGCAAGAAAATGCTCTCCACGCGGTTGTGCTGCAGAACAGGCACTTTTAAGTCTTGTCAGTGGCACGGAATATTAAATGTCTCTCTCCTTTCCTTGCATTGCATAATCTGAATGTTATTCTTCCATAGCAGCAGAAATGATGGAAGAATTGCATAGCCTGGACCCACGCAGGCAGGAGCTCCTGGAGGCCAGGTTCACCGGAGTTGGGGTTGCCAAGGTAAGTGTGAGTACCTGTGGTGACAGGTATGACTGCTTGGCCATCCTGCCTTGTGCTTTGGTTGGGTTTTTTAGTTTCTACATGGATAATTTTGCTTTGCAAACAAATTCTGTATTCTGTTGTGTTTTGACCTCTAATTTGTGTGAAGTATGTTCAAGAGGAATGAAAATGGGATCTCTGTGAGAGATGTTATGCTGTACAGAAGATTTTGGACTCTAATTAAGTTCTTAGGAATTGTTCCATCTTAAGGCAGCTTGTATGTCCATAAAACTCCATGACAACTTTGTAGAAGTGGGAATCTCATCTGGCTCGCTCTTTCTCCAAGAATACCTTTGAGAGTTGAATTTGGCTGCTGGTGGGATACAGTTTCAAGTATTGTGTGTTGGATGCAACACAACCAGACTGAAACATTGAGTTCTCTTCTCTGGGGTGCAGGAGCTAAAATTGTCTGCCCCATGGCATGGAACACACACAAGAAGTGTTTGCAGGGCAGTTCTCCTGTGTCTGATGCACAATCTGCCAATAAAATCCCATCTTCATCCTCATGTACAGCTTCCACTTGGTCAGGTGCTATCTAAAGCAAGGCACCTGAGTAACAGCGTTGTGTGGTTGCTTGGTGTCCTGGCATTAAGCTGTGAGTTCTCCGAGTGTTGCTACTGTTAATGTCAGTCTTTCTGAGCAATGAAATGGTGACAGAACTCATTTTAAACTAGGTCAGGGATAATGAGTTTATTTTTGACGGAGATACTGCGTTTTGGACAACATCAAGCAACACGTGGTTAGATGATTTTCTGAAGCCACTTAGAATTATTTTGAGAAAAAACATTGTAGATGCTGTATTTATCAGAAAAACACAAAGTGATTCAGAACTTGAAAGAGTTTCGTTTGTGTTCTCACTTTTCTTTCTGCTCTGCCTCTCAGACAAAGTTGAGTCTGGGAAGAGAGCACGAGGAAGCCAAATGCTCAGCTGTAAGAAAGTGTAGTAAGGAAGATTAACACTAGAAGTTAAGAGGTAACAATTTCGGTTGCTGAAGTAAGAGTGTGGGGATTTTTTTATCTTTTCCCCTACACTTAAGACTTTTAACATATTAACATCTTTTTCTTGCATAAAACTTGATGGCATTTTCTGTACTGTAATCTTGTTTCGTACAACATTACAACTTTTCGTATACTTTTTCACCTGTTTCTTGCCTCTTTTGCCCCATATTGTCACTTTAGAATCTTTAGCTGTACGAGTACAGATAACCCAAACATCTTACTAGAATAGCTAAAAGTATAGACACTGGTATAGCATTAAAATAGTGCCAATGTACTCAGTGTTCGCTAACAACGTTAGCAACTCTTCCTTTTAAAGGAATAACCTTTGAGAGATACAGGAAAGTAAATCTTAATTATGTTTCCGATATGTTTGGAGCAGAAAGTACATGCCCTTCTCTGTAGGGGTGAATACAGAAAACTCATTTCTAAAGCAATCCAAGGAAAAAGCCACATTTGTTGGAGTCCTCACTTCAAACAAAAATGTTCTGTTACTGAGTTTTATTTTTACCTGTTGTAATACAGTTTTACCTTGTACTAGTCAGTAAACTGTTAAAGTGCATTACACTTACTGCAAACAATATATTTGTTTATTTACGTACATTCTTGCTAATTTGCAATAGTTCAGCCAACCATTGATATAAATTAGCATGACTCTACTATGTTGCAGCAAATCTTGGTTGCAATATTAATTTCAGCTACTACATTCCCTCCCAGGTTGGTGCTTCAAATTCCCTCCCTACCCCCCCAAGCCTCCGTCCGTCATGCTCCGCACTGGCATTGGTAGGTCACTGTCTTAAAGGGAATGTATTGGGAAAGCTGTGATACAATTTTGTGTGATTCAGCTAAGATTTTTAGCTGGCTCCAATTAAATGTTTAAGGAAAGAACTGTGGAGTAAGTGAGTGCCATCTAGTGGGACAGGGCCTGGCCCATCCTCCTGGGATAGAAGGTATCTGGTGCTGTTTATTGCATAAAAGGAAGAAATGTCATCTCAGATTGGGTGAAGGCAGCAGGCAGTTGTACTGAGCTTCCTGCCTTCCTCCCACTGGGTGTATCTCACTGTGTATGGCTTCTTTCTTTAATGTGTAGAAACACAGTGCATATTTTGGACCTCTATAAAATGAAAGTAGTAGTTTGTACCTTAATCCAACTTCAGCTTCAAGCTGACAGTTCCTCTGTATTAAATAACAACTATAGGTGTTTTGAGATATGAATGAGAGCAAGCTGATCTAGAATAAGTTTTCAGACTAGAAATGAGAAAAAGGCTTCTAGCTATCAGAGTTGTGGGATTCTGGAAGACCTTTCCAGTAAGAACAGTAGAGGACAGAAATCCTAAACTGTTTTGGAAACAGCTGTGTGCTTGTCACCTCCTTTGGTACCTGAAGGCACAACCCAATGACCCAATGACCATTTGCAGCCCCAAAAGCCTTAAAATTCTGTTGCAACTCTGTGATGGAGTTTATTACTTAGTAGCTGAAGAATGTATTTCACTAGAAGCTTAGAGTTAATTCATTGAATCAAATTTATGAGCAAGGAATGTTTCTAGGCAACTGTTATACTCCTGTGCTTCACCCATGTCACTAGATAGCTTCAAAAAGCTGGTGATGCTTTAGATGTCTATCCTTGCCATATGGTAAAGTGCCATTCTTCTCCAAATTTCCAGAACAAGTTCCTGAATTAACACATGACACTCTGACACAGATTGTTGCTGCTTATTTAGCTCCTGTTTATATTTACTTACTGGGAAAACCTAAGTGCATTCCTATTAGGCATTATCCTGACTAGACATCATCCTTGGGTCAGGAGGCCCAGGAGAAAAAAATGTGAGTTCTTCCTCTTGATATCTAGATAATATTGTTTTAATTTATTCTGTTCTCGTCTTCTACCTCCATTCTTCCTCTTTGGGTGCTGCCTTTAAGGTTTCAGGTGGGTTAACTTGAAGGGATCTGTGTAATTTCCACAGACTTTTCCTGGATATGAATTTGAACAAGTAGTTGTGATGGGTGAATCTGTATTTGCACACAGCCTGTCTCAGGCTTAACCAGGATGGGTCCTCACAGCAGCACATGTATGTTCTAGAAGTTTCGTTTTCAAAAGATCTCTGAACCAAGCTCTGTGTGCTGCTTTTATAGTTCAACTAAAATGGCTGAAGTACTTCTAGGGAGAGTAGCTGGGCGGTAGGAATCTTGTAGATCCATCTATGCCAGAATTGAAAAAGTGTTGGTCTTGGTGGTAGCTAGTGCTCCCTTTCCTCCTGCTTTGAGGTGATGATGCAGAATATATGCTGCCAAAAAAATGTTCATAAAGAACAGTATTTACCTTGTATTAGTTTGGTTTTTACTTACTCTCTGTAACTTTTGAAGTCTTGATCATTTCAGCAACTCCAGTTCTGTGATGTACTTAGCCGTAGTTTTAGCAGCAAAGCTAGCAAGTTGAGAATTCATGTTTGAGAGTAATCATGTCCTCGTTGGAGAGAAGTGGTGCTGCACAGTGGTGGTCCCCAACAGGTGTCATAGGCCACGAGAAGGACTAGTTAATAAGAGTTTTAAAACTTAGAATTGAATTTAGCAGCTGCTGCAGAATATGCCGGGACTTTGTCAGGTACTTGAAAATTGTTTGGATGTTTCTGTGTGCAGCATTACTTCAAATGTATTGTCTGGCTGCTAGAGCCCAGAAATAGTTGTCAGATCTCAGTCCTATTTCTGCTCCTGAGCTGAGGATTAGGATGAGTCACGTGACCCTTCTGTCCAGTTTGCCATCAGTAAAATAAAAATACCATATTTCCAGCCAGAGAGAACTCTTGAGGCATAATGGAAGCCAAGCAAATCCTGCTGCAAATCTCCTTGTCCATCTGATAGAGTGGGGGTTACCTGTGAACATCTGAGAGTAGATTAACTTCTCGTGGCAAAAAGACCTGAGTGATTCAGGGATTTCATTATCAGCAGTAATACTGAGCTTTTCTAAAAGTCCAATTAAGAAGCAGGTTGTAATTCTCATACTTATGTGATGCTTGAAATAAGATAAGAATATGTTAATTAAACCTGACACAGTAGCACTGGACCAGAGTAACTGTAAAACCATTCAACAGTTTCACTTTGGTGTAAACCTGTGTGGAGTCAACACCAACCTTAAGTGGAACTAGGGATTGACTCTTTGCCTTTGAAATCTCTTAATCTGCTACAGAATTAAGAGGAACTTGGGTTATCCTGGCTTGAGGTAATTAAGCATGTCTATCTCCATGTCTCCTTCATTGAGACAGCAAGAGAATTTTGCAGTGCTTGTTGCTGTAAGCCTATGTTGGAGGCCCTGGCTAGGCAGCTGGAATTCCTAGAGCTCCCTTTCAGCGAGGAATTGGAGAGCACAAAATGGAGGACTACCCAGCTTGAGTTGTGGAGTGATGGATCATTTTTGGGAACTTGGGGAGGCTGTGGAAATGCACAAGTCATGGGAGGCAGGGGATGGTAAAGGGGGCTGAGTCAGCTTGGTGCTGTTCTAGATGATCTGGTGGGAGCTATTAGCCAGATGAGTTGTTTATTTTGAAGTTTCATCTGTTGAAGCCTCACTGTGGGCTTTTCAGGGGCTCTGGCAAAGGAAGAAATGACTAACCAGCTCCTGTGAATGGCCAGATTTTAAATTCTTGCCTCTTGAGTAGGAGTCTTCAGAGTGCCTGCTGCTATTGCATCCAGTTCTCAATATGGAGGATTTATTGTGCATAGGTAGGTCACAGACTTCGAAGCAGCAGTTGATAGGTGAATCACAAGGGAAAAAAGCATGCCAACTTATCTTGGAGAGAAATTCCTTGTGGAGGAGGAAGTGTGTGTTGTTCTTATGCTTGTAATTTGGGTAAACACTATAGGAACTATTACCTTGTTTCAGATGACCCACGTATTTTGAATTTTTGCTTAGCCGCATCACCAATTGACTTGACAGGGCACAGGGGATGGCTGGAAGTGAGAGCAGAGAAGTGCAGTATTATCCCAAAGTGGTCTATGCTAGAAAAGTCACATAACTTCTGGAAGAAAATTCATAAGCCCTTCCTGTGTAAACTGTTGCATTTTTATTATTCCCCACTGCTGCTTCCCTGGCAATATACTCATGTTAATGTTCTTTGCTTACTTCGGATTTTTTTCCCAAAATTCACCTTCATTCCTTTAATTCCTTTTGTGTCATGTCCACTTAAAAATGGTATGCTAAATTAAGTACTGAACATTTATGCCAAGTCAGTTGCTGAGTTAAATATAAACAGTCAGGAATGATAAAATATAAATTTGAAGCTTTTTTTTTTACAGATCACAGACTGTTAGCTGAGGGGAGAAACTCAGATGTATGGTTTCTCACATCCATGGGTAAACTTGTTGCTATAAGCAGTTGATACCTAATTTCACACATAGCCTCGTGTTACCTGGATAATCAGGAAAGTTTTCCTTTCTCTTGACTCACTACATGAGAAGAGGTGCAACTGAGCATGAGGTCATGTTCCTGAAGCATCCTAGGTATTCCATCTTTGTTGCTTTGAGTACAGCACATTTTAGTGAACCATTTGAGTTTTCGTAGCCAGAATGCCTCAAAACAAGACTTTTTCCCGACTTTGCCAAGTTCAGCTCTTGTCTGTAAAGGTCTAATCCTTTAGAGTAAGAAAAGTGTCAATGAAAGGTTGTCTCAACTGTAAGCAAGGGAAAGGGAAAGTCATGCATTTGATCCCTTGCATAGGTCAAAACATGTCTACAAATAATTATGTATTTGTTCACAAACCAATACATGTAACAGTGAAATTGCTGGATACCTGTAGACAATGACAAGCTGTTCTGTTCCAGTTTCATAATGAAGAAGTCGGTTCCTGCTCACCCTTTCTACGATTGTACTGAGTTGAATTTTACCACATCATCAGTGTAGGTTCTAGAGGAAGGTTTAAAATAAAGAAAAAAAAAGAATCTGACCAGCATCAAACTCCTCTTTTATTGATGCAAGAAATGGTTTTGATTTCAGCGGGTAGAACTAAAAATTTCTCACTCAGGGTATAGTCAGTACAGGTACTTGTAATACTGGAAGTAAGAAAAACATTGTGGATTTTTTATTAGACATTTTTCCAGCTGCTTGCATCCCAGAACTTTACATTCAGGTACAAACTGCGTGGATTTTTTGTACTAGATAAGATAAACTTGTATTTCTGCAAAAAATGTAAGTGTCGTTTCTAGCTATAAGTGGCCCCATCAGTTAATTCTCCAGGTGATCCCTGAATACAGGGGCCTTACAGAAGAATTGTCCTGTGTAAGCCACTGGTATTCTCCTTCAATCATAATGTTCATGAAAGGTTCAAATGTGGCGTTTTTGGAACAGCTGCTCCTGTCATTTTTTATCCATCTGCAAAATGGAGGCAGCAAGATTTAAGCAAATGTGGAAACAACTTTCACTTTCATCTTCATCATGTCAGAACCCCAGTCTGAGACCAGGAAATGCTCTTTTGGAGAAATGCTCCTGTATCTCACAAAGTTCTCACCTGGAGGTTGATTGGTGCCTCAGATGTGCTGTTGAGGTTGGAGTTCCTGAGAGAATGGAAAGATTTTGGAGGGCAGCATTTGTGCAGTTTATAAACAAGCTTTTTTCATGAGTGAAAGGATTCGCTTTCTATTGCCGCTTGCCATAAAATTTTACAATATTTTTAGCGGTGAGGCTTTCATGTGAATGTAGCTAAGGTTAGTGCTGCCACTTCTGTTAAGTCATGTTGGCCCAGGAGTAAATTCCTGGAATAACCAAGAGTTGTACCTATAACATTTGTGAGCCATCACATTGGGTAGTAAGGAGCTTGCTGCTTTGCTTAAAAGAAACTGTTGCTGAAGAGATGAGGTGAAACATTCTTCTGGTCCTGAGCTATTTGTGTGATCCCTTGAAGGGATAATGGTATGGCTTAAAGAATGTGAACCTGCAATTTTTTATTAAGGGAATCCTAAATGTTTAGCTTCTTGAGCTATTCAGGTGTTGGGATTTCTTTTCTTTTTTTTTCTTTCTTTTTTTTTTTTTTGTTTAAGCAATTGAGCATGTTATTTTAGGAGAAACAAATTTGATATTTAACACTCACAGTAAACACAGAAGTTAAGCTTTTACTTTCACACATGCGCATGCATGCTTGAGAATTGGGGTTAGTAATAGCTAGGTTATGTCACTGTTTGGTAGTGGTGTTTGTTCCTTAAATGGGGCAGGGAGAACTGGTTTGTTCAAAAATTAATTACCATGGTGTTAAGCCTTCTCCCCCACTTGACCGCTTGAGTCTTCTGCTCAAGTGTATAATGAGAAGTGGCTTTGCTTTGAGGAAAGTGATTGATGGGAAGTGGTTACTGCAAAGCTAAAAATGCTAAAAGAGAATGCACCTTGGGGAGAAGATGCTCACAAGTTATTAATGGAGAACTGGCTTTATCATGTCATTCTTCCTGTTAATGCGTTCCATCATTAATTGTGAATCTTGTCTTTACATCTTTGTCAAATTTGTCTTCATTTCTTAAGTTAGATCTGTGGGAGGGTACTTTTGTGTCAGGATAAAACACAGTGACTTTGCATGATTCACTTTTTCCTTTTAAAACCAGTTTGATAGAGATCTTAAATAATTTTCAAACTAATTGGATATGTAAAAATGCGGCTGTGTATCCAGCAAAGCCTGCAAAGATGCAGCAGACTCTTGAAGTAGATGGTTGCAATTTTAATAAATCTGTTCTAGCCTCTTGAGTTTCTGCTTTGGCCTGGTGGGAGCAGCTGCTGTGCAGGCAGGTCACACATGGGTCCATTAAATAGCCAAGTGGGAAAGGTTGTATTATGGGTACCAGTTGTACTGTGTTTGTACTGCTGTTAAGACAAGTTTCACTTGTCCACTTTCCTAGTCTTAGAAAAAGCATAAAATTACACATTTAAATCATGCTTAGCTCAGGGTCGAGCAGATTCTTGCATGGAGAGCTGATCTTGGAACTCCTGCTACTCAGCAAATCAGGTTTTCTTCCTCAAGCCTTAGGCTTCTATGAATACCACCTTGGGTGTTTTGTGGATGTGGGTAAATAGACTGGCTAGGATATGAACTGATGCAGAAATATTCCAAAGGCTGGATCATTATCCTGAGTAAAAAATTGTTAAGCAATCCAGCTGTCCTGCTGCAAATGGTTTCTGAAGCCTCTTAGGGCCTCATCCTATGTCTGGGAGTTTGACCCATGGTGCTGCTATAACCATAGTTAGCCCAGAGACTGAGTGTTTGTTAGGATGGGTCTGCCTTGTAGGAAAGTTGTTTCTAACAGTCTTTACTTGCTTTTCACTAGGGTCCATTAAATAGCGAGTCTTCCAACCAGAGCTTGTGCAGCGTGGGCTCTCTGAGTGATAAAGAATTGGAGGTAAGCAGGCACAAGTGCGTGGGGTAGTCGGGTTAAGGGTGAACATGATCAATCACAAAGCGTGGAAGAAATTGTGTGAGAGTCGGTGACAGTCATCTTAGTTTAGAGAGTGAAAGGGACCAGGGAAGTATTTAGCTTGACCCTACAGGCTTTTGACCTCTCTGTGAAGCTCCTCCTTGAAGCTTCCCACCATTTCAGGCAGGTTTTACCCAATCCCAAACACAGCATTCATAAAGCTCAGCTTGGGAAACTTTTTCAGTTCATTGGAATACATTTTTGGATACCCATAAAAAGCCAGATAGCATTAATGGAAAAGTGTGCTGAATCTATCAAATATGTGAGTTTGCCTAAGTCTGTACAAGGCAGACCATTTTGTGGGTTGCTCTGTGGAAGTGTGGGAAGGTGAAAATTGATGGTGTGTCCCTGGTTAGTCTCACTTCTTTAGGATTAACTATTTCAAAATGCTCATTAAAGCAGTAAAATGGTTTGTAGTTGGGGCTTTATTCTGAAATTCTATGTTAATATACCAAAATCTCAGATTTAAGTGCATTTTTTAATGCATTTCTTACGAACTTCCCCCATGGTTACCAGGTAAGTTTTGGATCTTATTTCCCTCTATTATATGGCAGTACTGTTATGAGGGGCTTTTGAGAATGCAGTATCTTAAACTCCATAAAATAAGTGTAGTTAATAGTGAAAATCTGAGTATTCATTCTTCTAATTGGTTTTTTTAATGAACTTCTGTGGAGAGAGATAATTTCACCAAGCTGACATACTCGAATCTCCCATTCCTTACTTTTGCAGTTTTGTAGCAGATAACGTTGTATGTCATTTTTGTTATGTAAGTACTTGAATGGAAAAACAACTTAAACTGAATCTCATTGATAATCTCACAGCTCCATGGAGGCTGTAATGGAGCCTGTGGTGTTGCAGTCACGCCAAGTGCTGTTCAGGAGCTGCTCCTCACTACACACTGAGGAGGCAATGTCACTGACTTTTACACATACAGGGGCTGGAGCAGTAAGTCTCTAGGTAGCTTTGGAGTTTTTGGTCCCCTCATTCTATAAAGGTACCTTGCAGACACAATAACCACCTTTGTCTTAATACCCCCTCACCAAAACAACATTCTCTCTGTGAGTGCCCAGCTGGTAACAGGGGGCTGTAGATGTCCAGCACCCACTGGAGACATAGCCAGGTTTAGATTCAATTTTATCCTTTTTATCCTGCTAAAGGAGGGAGATTGATTTCTGTGCTTAGTATGTGTAAGTCTTTTGGTAGAGATCTTTAAAGAGGGAACTTGAGATTTGGGTTTTTAAAGAGCATGAAGCTTAGGTTTACCACAGACTCTCTGGCCATGGCTTTCCCTCCCCCAGAGCTGTTTTGCACAGTGTTTTTCTCCCTGCCCTCAGGCTGTAATTCAGTGGTGGCTGCAGTGAGAACATACAGCTTGGGAATTATTTGGGGTGATTTGGGATAAGAGATGTTTTTAAAATGACAGTGGTAATGGGAACAACAAGGCATCTCTTTCCAGCAACCTCTGTGGGCTGCTTCCAGCAGTGCTTCCCGGTGTCTGTGGCAGGTTTGGCCGCAGATGTGGCCCTGGTGATGGGGAAGGCACCATGCCAGGGTCTTCCCCATTCTCACATGTTTAGGCTTGTTAGCCTTCTACAGACAGATAGGCATGACCCTTCTGGAGCCCTCAGGCCTGTCAACTGTGTTGTGCCTGTGCATAAATAAATTGATTGTGTAGAAATCCACTGATCAGGTCTCAGGGTGCTCACAGAAATGACATATGCAACTCACCCTTGACTTTAATGAGGGCAGATGAGGAGCAAACAGAAGTGTGAATTGCTTCATCTGTAGCTTTGTCCTGGCTGCTGTCCTCGGATAGTTATTGTAGCCATCTGCAGTGGACTTGGAAAAGAAGCATTACCTGCAGGCAAAGTGAATTGGCTTAAGCGACTGTGACTGGACTGCAGATTTGGATGTCAGTAGTAAAATCATTATTCCCCTTGTACCAGTACTATGATCACCTTGAAGGCATTTACATAGGTTTTTATAAGTGTTTGAGCTTGCTCTGCTAACCCTGTGAGGTCACTGGACAGTAGAGGCTGGATTGCGGCAGCTGAAATAGAAAAAATAAATTTACCTCCCTGTTAACCACATTCTCTTCCTACTGCAGCACATTTATGAAAAGGTAGGAACTCTTTGGGAGCAGTTGTACCAACAGTAGAAACAAATGCTCCAAAGAAATGAAACGCCCACTGGGGATATGGAACACACCATTGTGTTTGGGCATTTTCTTTAAATCTTGGAATAACTGCAGTAATGTTAATTTGGAAGTATTGTTTAACAGACTCCTGAGAAAAAGCAGAATGACCAGCGGAATAGGAAGAGGAAAGCAGAAGCCTACGAGACCAGTCAAGGTAATCAATGCTCTGACGCTGCCACAGGACTGCCCCATGCTTGGTAACTCGCACAATGTGCAGAGGCAGTGTCCTAGGAAACTAATGGCTCTTCCCAAGGGTGTGTCAGGCAGCCTGTTATAAAGGTCCATGATCGTGTATTCTCTTCTGGGAGCCTTGTTATCCTTATTGGCAGGAAAATACTTGGCTTATTCGCACAAACTCTTGCATTTTTATAGGACAGGCTGCCCAGAGGCTTCGTATGCTGCTCTGAAGTGTTGTTTTGGTCCTGTGTCGCTACATATGCAGCAGCCAGACTTCAGAATACAGCCTGTACTCTCTTCCTTGCTTTCCAAGATGTGTGCCTGCTTTGTTAGAGCAAGTTCTCGCCATGACAAATCAGGAGCAAGCTATGCCCTAGCAGGCAGTCCTGTCCTGAGTGCTGTGGAAAACCTGGCGTGTTCAATCCAAGTTCAGATTTTTTAGCAAATGGGCATTGGAGCAGATTTTAATTTCTTTCATTCTTCAACAAGAAAGTAATGAGAATTGTGTTGACAGAACTGCTTTGATAATGTGATAATAAGAAAAAAGGACTAGGTTCTAATGAGCTGATGTTAAGCCACTGCTAATTATCTCTCAAACTCTTACAGGAATGCTTGTGAGAGATCTAATATGCAGTAATTTATCTGAAGGCGGAGGAGTAAAAGTACCCTTTGCTCTCTCCTTATCTTGAAGGAAATTTTGGAGAACCTATGCAACAGTCAAGACCTTCAGTATTTTCCAGCAAGTGCAAATGGTGTTTGATTGGATGTGACATGTTTGGAAGTGAGAGTTAATTGAATTGTCAACTGTAGAGCCTTCCAAAAACAGCACAAGGGCTGTAACCCTGAGGCGGGCTTTTGTTGTGCAGAAGCTTTGTTTTGATAGGTGTTGCATTGAACAGGAAGAGGAGTATCAAAATGTAGAAGGAGGTTTTTAGAATGGCATGGTAACTTCTCTTAAAAGTACAACTCTTATTTTAATGATTTGCTTTCCTTTTTAGGGAAAGGCACTCCTAGAGGACATAAAATTAGTGATTNGATTATTTTGAGGTAAGAATCTTTTCATTGACAAATCTGCCTTAATTCACATTTTGCTAAATCTGTAGATAGAAATTTGTCATGTGATGTGTTACTTGATCCGTCACTGGGATTGTGGATTGATGATGTTAACCTGATACACTCAGATCTGATTAGGCAAAGGCTATGAGAAAGTTAATTTTTAAATTAACAATTAGTTGAACAGTTGATAGGGCATTTTTTTCACTTAAGTATAAGTTTGAGGTTGATTTCCATTTGAACCTGTATCTCTGTTGAGGATATCTCTAGGTTTGCAAACAATTTTGATAAGGGCCCAGTGTTGCAAAGGAGCCCGTCTGCACAATCCTACTGATAGAAGTGAGAAGTTGTTTACAGGGTTCCCTCTTAAGAAAAACTTCCCATGGGAGGCTGGCACCATAGGGGCCAAACCTCTCCCCAAAACAGTGATGGACATTCTAAAAATCAGTATTCTTTTTGCTCTGCAGAATATCTGAAGTTTTTCTAGGTCTGCACAATCCAGAGTGGTAGCTTTTTCTCTTAAGTTTGTTCTTTATTTTATGGAGTAACTCAGGAGTCAGAAATTAAGTGCTTACTTCTTTCCTGGGTAATTTTTTTATGAGTAGTACACTGTAGGGGTTTCTGTACCAACTGGAGCAGTTCCCCAGTTCCTTACCTGTCCTGCCTCTTAACAGTGATTGGTTCAGGTGCTTCAGTGGAGATGAACATTTCTCTACCACTCCTGGGTGCCCATCAGACACATCTTCTCATAGGGAATGAGTAATTCCAGAGAGTAAATAACTGATCTATGGCCAAATGTGCAGGTTTATATCTTTGTGTTAAAAAGGAAAATGTATTTGGTGTAAATACAAGTGTTTGTCTTAGGTACTTCTGTTATTTTGATAACTCCATGAACTGTTAATGTTTTCCTCTTAATTTATGTTCAGTTTATGTAAATTATTCCCTGAAGCCTATAAGGTTTCATTTTTAAGTTAAATGTGTTTCTTCTGTTTGTGTTGAATTTAGTTAAATGTAGTATCTCTGTGGAATTCCTGATGATCAAATGTGTTTGTGTGCCCAGTTTGCTGGGGGCAGTGGCCCAGGAACCAGTCCCGGTAGAAGCGTGCCGCCCGTCGCCAGATCCTCTCCACAGCATTCCCTGTCCAACCCCTTGCCGGTGAGTGTTCTTCGGGACACAGCTGGTGGCCTGGCATCAGTTAACTTGGTGGTCATGCTTCAGACAGGTAATACAAGGTTCTGGACAGGGAAGTGTCTCTTGGTGAGTGATTTGGTCTCCATTTTAAATCTGAAACAGTTCTGAGAGAAAAGCCATTTCTAGGACCCTGGGACAATGGCTAGTCCATCTGTAGCAGATTTGCATATCTGAGCTTAAATTGTACAGGATGAATGCTTCTAACATGCTGTGTGGGTACAGAGAGATGCCAGTCCTTAATGAAGGTGGAACTGACCTGTTAGTTACCCTGTATTCTATTGTAGCACATGAATTTCTCCATGGAGTTGGGAATATGTTGTGTGTTAGTGCACCACTAGTCAGGGATATTCTCATCTTGATTGGACCCTTGGATATCTTGAACAATGTGCCCACCACACACAATTATTTTGGGAAGGCCTTGTACTTTTGTTCGTGCGCACATGACTTGAAAGGGGTATTTGCAAAAGCTTGCAGAGAAGTGTGTGTACATGCACTGCTGGTGCTGGTTTTTGGCATGTAATTCCACTTTACTTGAAGCATTTCTGCAAGGTCTGGATGTGAAGAAGTAACCAGTGTTTTTAAACCATTTTAGGACAGAGCAGCTAAAATTTGTTGCAACTAGCAAAGCAGTATTCAGGGGCTGTGTTGCCTGAGCTTTAGTTTTGACCGTGTGCTGGGACCCTCTTTAAAGATTTTCAGCATTTGTTGAGTGTCACAGAAGTCTGGAGACATTGTGGGAAAGGTTGGTATTCCCAGAGCCAAATGCAAAGTCTTTAGTGGTTATTCTGCAGAGACCTTTGCACAGTTGCTGAATGTACTGATCTGAACCCCAACCCTGAACACTGCTCGGAATTCCATGTGTTGCTAGATTCCAGAAGCTTTGTAATACTGCTTGAAGGGAGAAATTCACATATGCTTCTAGATACTTTTTAATGTTTCTAAAAATTAAAATGCATCTTATTGAATAGACTTTAATCCTATCATGTATTAATTCACAAATACATCTCTTTAAAGAGTAATTAATGAAGAAATAGCATCTCTGAAGGTTGCAGATGTATGAGGGATTAGGGACAATTCTTGATCCAGCAGGTCAGATAACCCACAATGGGACAGGTGGATTCTTCCTTTGGTTTTCTTCTTCTACACTTGTATGTGTTGAGTAGGTAAAAGTTGAACAGACTGTTTCTGGTGAATACTGATGTTGCAGTTAGTTTCAGCCGGGCCAGTTTGTCTCTCTCCTTACACAGGTGCTTATTTTCTGTTCTTTACTCTTGCAGCTAAACCTGTGATGTTTGTTTATTCATAACAAATTATTTTGGGTCTTTGCAAGATCTGTTCTCTTCTTACAAACTGCATATCAATGATTTGATCTAATGCCCAAAAAAATGGGGGGGATGAGTGAAAATTGGAGGACACTGAGTGTCTTACCTTTTACAGGTGTCAGTGTGATTTTGGAAGGAAGTAGAGTGTTAAAATGTTTTTCACTTGATACAAACCTCCTCCAGACCTGAGTTAATCTGTACTGTACTGGAAAATTTCTGCCATCAGAACTTGCAGAGGAATTGTAATGGCCTCAGGATGTTACTACTTCTCTTCAAATCTCTTGGCTGATTTGAATTGCCTCGCTTCTCATTTGATTAGAATGATATGCAGGTCTTGACACTCTTGTGAGGCCGCTCTCAGGGCATAAGCATTCTTTTGGGGAAGGAAGCACACTCTTGATATTGGTAATGTTAACCAGAAAACAGGTTGCAGTTTAGGTTTTTAAGAAAAACTGAAGCCTGACCTGACTGATTGCTTTCTCGGAGGCATTTGCCTGGAGTTACAGCTTGGAAGGACTTGGATGATTATTACCCAGATTGCCAAATTTTAGCAGCGATGGTGTGGCTTTGGAAGCCCGGGCATTGAATTGCTGTGTGCCATAATCAGTGTAACTCAGAGGATTCTTGTTATTAAACCCAGTTCCTCCACCAGTTGGAAAACTAATCTACTACAGGAGAAAGGAGCTGTTCCTGAAGAGATGTAATAGACCTTCAAAGGATTTTGGGAATGAATTAGTACTTTGCTTACCTTGTGGGAGATGGGCCCCAGCTGTAATGACAGAAGTGAGATTACCCTGATGTCTGGGTCCTAGACATGGTTAGGTTGCTGCCATTTAGCACTTCTGACTCAGTTTACCAGAATAGCAGCGTATCATGAAATTGGCTGTTTGAAAATGAGCCCTTAAGAAACATAAAAAAATATAATTGTGAATGCATTGACAAAAATCCCAGTGTAGATTTTTGGACCTGCAATCTATTTAGCCCCACTGACTCTGAAGCATATGTATTTACAAAGGAAGAGGATATGTTAACTGACAAAGAATTCTGTCCTGTGTATTCATTTGTTAGGGCTTTTTTCAGTTGTTAACTTTATTTCCTTGTTGCCGTCTGCCATTGGAACAATCACTGCAGGAGCGTTGTTTAACTTTTCAGATCCTCACCATGCTGCCTGCTCATTCCTGAGCTGCTGCTTCACTGACAACAGTTTCGGCAGGGTCAGAGAATTGTTTTTTTTAATTAAAATAAAGAAAGTAGTTCATTGTCTGTTTTTTGACTATGTTGCAGCGGCGAGTGGAGCAGCCGCTGTATGGGGTAGATGGCAGCGCAGCCAAGGAGCCGCAGGAGGAACACTCTGCCCTGCCAACGCTGATGTCGGTGATGCTGGCGAAGCAGCGGCTAGAGAATGAGCAGCTGGCACAGAGGGGAGGTGGCCTCTGTTTTACTTTTGTCTCGGTGAGCAGCTCTGAAAAGATTTGAATCCTAAGGCATGTGTCTAGTTAAGGGACGGGGAATTTGAAGCTTTTCTGCCCAAGTGCAGGCTCGTTTTTGCTGACCCCAGGCTGTTACCTTCTGGTAAGTTCATCTTCCTTGTGAAGAGTTGTAGGTCCCAGGTTTTGGTTGTTAATTAAAATGGTGTGAGTTTTAAGTTAACAGCTCAAAATCTTACCTAGATCAAAATGTTGTCATCTGAGAGGATAATCTGATAGATGTAGAAAAACAAAAGATTGAAGTATAGTCTTGTTGTGAGAAGTGTTTGGTTTGGCCTTGCTTAATCTCAGCTCCTGTGGATTATATCAGGCTTTTAAAAGCTTTGGCTTCAGCAGGTTGGGCCAGGCTTCTTGGAAGAAACTGACTCTGCTTTTACTGAACTGAATCTCTAAAGCATCCTTAAACCTGAACATGAAAGTGTGGTGCAGGCCAGGCTGCAGCTCCAGTGTGGAGATGAATCTATCTGCATGAGCACTGGTGATCGTGCTGAGGGACGTGTAACTATACACAACTTTCTTTTACAGGCCCAGCAAGGCAGCCCATCTTCTACTGGATCAGGGAACACTGAGCATTCCTGCACCTCCCAAAAACAGATTTCCATCCAGCACAAACAGTCACAGGTATAGCTCACTTGACAGCATAGCTCTTGGATGCGAGGTTGAAGCTTGATGCAGCTCATCTGCTGTGCTAGAGGGTGCCACTGGTTGTGGACATGATGTTTCCAGTGAGAAGAGCCAGTAGTCCCAACTCCATCTATAACTACTGAGTGAAGTTAATTGCTCTGCGCTTTGTTCCTCATCCTGTAAAGAATGTTTTCAGTTGCTGCTGCTGGAGTTTGTCCAATCTGCTGCTGAGGCTTTTCTGTATCAGTACTGTGGGCAGTTCATCAGCTGTATGTGATTGTGCTTGGGAGAGGAACACCTCAGCTCTGTCTGTTTCTGTTCTGTTGTATCCTCAATGTTCTTCCTCACTCTGGAAGTGAAGGTGAGAAGGAAACCTGAGTGATAGATATGAATGTCTCTGTTCAAGCGCTGGGTCATGGGTGCATCACATTGCTTACAGTACAAATAGCCACAGTCTGACTGGCAGCTGTTTGACCTCTGCAGAGTCCACTCATGGAACAGTTTGTCCTGTCAAGGTGGAACATGGTGTATTCCCCAAAGTGCTTCCCAGCAACTTCAGTGACCTGGAGTCAAGAAGAGAAGTAGCTCTTCTGACTGTACTGCTATATTTTTGGTACTTTTTAAATTACTGAGATTTTTTTAACTGTGTCATCTTCTGTTGCTTACTAAGGTGCCCAACTTTATCTGCAGTGCACCTGGTTTATTTCTTCTCCAAGCGTGCTTTTAATCTTCTTTGAATTTTCATCTCAGATCTTTGTGTCTTCCCTTGAGCAATTTTTAAACAATCATTTCCTCACACCAGTCTGTGTCAGAGATGATTTTGTTGCTGGGAAGGTCCATTCTCCATTAACTATGCAGATGATACAAGTTCTCTGTTCACCAAGGACAGCAATCCCCCCTGTGGAGTACTCACTTGCTCAAGTCTGGGCTCTGTTGTGTCACTAGGGTTGTATTTGTTATCTGTATTGTTAAAATTCTGGTCTGGGAAGATGCCTGTTTTCTGACCAGTGTATGGGGAGGTCTGTGTGTGAGAATAATGCCACAACTCAAGAACCTGCCAGATACTATGTCAATCTTTGCTGTCCCAACACCCATGCTTAAAACAGTGGTCCTGCCTGGAGGGAAACATGGTGTTTTTATTTTTTCTGTGCTTAACATGCCCACAAAAGTCCATGTTCTTAGCAAGACATTATCTGAGCAAGCTTTCTGCCAGTGTTCAGCTTCATGATATTCCCCAGAGATCTAGGTGGAACATATATATGCAGGAAAGAATCTAGGAAGATGTTTGGTGGCATGATGAAGACACTCTCTTGGTACACATTCTTGGTTTTTCCCTTCCAAGCCTGTTTAGAGTTGATAGAGTTAAAAAATAGATAAACTTTAGCGATTCCCAGCTTGAATCACTTGTGCCAGTACCAAAAGCAAATCAGCATGATACGAATTCCTCAGCATTTTCAGTTAAGTGCTAGGGCCCAAGTGCTCTGAGATGACTTGGAGTGAAGAGTATGTATCCTGACTTCATCTGACACAGTGCAAGCATGTCTGTGCACTTGCCTAAGTGAAATAACAGTCACTTACTAAAGAAACTGCTGTTTGGCCAGCAGCTGCACCAGGTTCTCCACAGACATCCTGCACAGTGCCCTCCCATGGCAAAGCTTTTCCTGCAGGCAAGGAAGCATGAACCAAGTTGAGTCAAAGGTGAGGTGGCCTGCCCAGGCTGCCTCTTGGGATTTAGACCCATGTTGCTTGATGTGCCATGCTGGCTGGAACCCTGTTTAAGCTTTTCCATACTGGGCGTATGTCAGGAAACAACAGTCAGCCCGTTATTCCATGGTGTTTGGTTCCAGACAAGCTTGAAATTTGGAGAACAGTTATGTAACAACTCCACAGGTAAGTGTCTGCCATCTCTTCTCAGAAATGGAATAGGTGCCTGCTAACCTCAAGTGTGAAATCTCTGTGTACAGTCCTGGAGTTTCCTCTGTGTTGACTTGCCTATTTTAGATTCTGTGTTCATGTACATACTGACTCCTTCCCCTTTTCTTCCCCACCTTTAATTGGAGTGTTTAATCTGAAATATTCAAAGAATATAGTGTGTCTTCTGTTCCTGGGTATAACTCTCACTTCACTGCTTCACTGAAGGTATTTGAGATGTTCTGCACCCCATAAAACTATCTGGATAGTTTTCACTCAAGCTATAAAATAGCTCCTGTCCCCAGTGGGTACTAATACATCAGTTTATCAGAAACAAAAGCTTGTGCCCAATACTCTTGCTGTCAATCTGTTACAATATTTTAAAATTAATACCTGTGTTTTCTGACAGGACCACTTTAGAGCCCACAGGTGTTGACTTTGTCTGCAGGTGGTTATCTGTGCTCATGAAAGATCATAAATTGGATATTTCAGCTAAGGGCTGGGATTTGATGTGGGTTTGGTTTTTTTCTTAAGCCTTTTTTCTGTACAAGCTCTCCTGCATAGAGACCACTAAAGAGTGTGCAAAACTCAACTATAAATATAAAATTCACAGGACACAGAGGATATTTTAGGCTGTAGAGAGTTACCAGTTTGTGCTCTTCAGAGCTACTGGCTCACTGCACCTCCTGTGCTGGAGGAGCCCACCATGCAGCAACAAAATGAATAGTGGAGAATATTTTTCCCCTGAATGCATGGGATGCAGGGGATCAGTTCTTTTGAGACCCAGCAGTTCAGATCAGAGGGGGTCACACTGGGACATTAGTGCTGAGTATTCGAAACATGATCCATTTGTCTTAAATATGTTTTATGATGATTTTTCCCTACAGTCTGACCTCACAATGGAAAAAATATCTGCACTAGAAAACAGTAAGAACTCTGACTTGGAGAAGAAGGAGGGGAGAATAGATGACTTACTAAGAGTAAGTATTTAAATTGGGACAACTCTTCTAAAAGCTGCTATTTAAAGGTACTTAGAATGCTTCTGCCAGCTAGGCTGCAGAGCAGGGGCTTGTATACCAGCTGTAGAACCAACACTTGCAAGGTGAAACAAACCCAGTGATCTCTTACCAGCAGGATAACTGTCTGGCCTGTAGACACTGTTTGAGCCTGCTTGAACCTAAGCAGTGTCCGAGGATGTACAAGTGCAGAGTTGTAGCTCAGTTGTTTGTGTCCTCAACAGTGCTGGTCTCCCTTGGATCTATTCACAGAATCATGAAATCATTAAGGTTGGAAAAGGCTTTGAAGATCACCAAGTCCAACCATCAGTGTAGCATCACCACCATGTTCTCACAAAACCATGTCCTCAAGTGCCATATACACACGTTTTCTGAACATTTCCTTGGATGGTGACTCCCTTTTCCCTCCACCCAGTTACTCCCCTCTTCTAAGTCCTGAGGAGCTGACTCTGCCTTCTGTTTGGCAGCGTGTCCAGTAGCCTCTCAGTAGCCTGGGAAACCATGTTCTGAAATGCTCATTCAGGAGACTCAGATACCTGTATAGAGGTGAGAACATCCTTTGGCCAAACCAAAAGAATAAAGCTCTTAACCCATTAGTATTCTTCAGTAAAAGATAAATACCTTGAAATCAAGGATCTTGTCTTAATGGAAGAGTTCTAATTGACTTAGCTTTCATCAGCTGGAGAGGCAGTTCTTGTGAAGTGTTGAAAATCATTAGAAAGCACATTAAAGGGAGTAGAGGGAAGACTTTATGTGTGTGTGGTCTCAGCAGCTGAAAGAGCTCAGTCAAGCTCATTGGAGACATGGGGCACATGTGAGCTTGTAGGAAACAATCCATGAAGCAGGAAATAGATTTAAAAAAAAAATTACGATTATTTTTGGTTTTACCAGACTATTAGTAGGAAAGGAAATGGTTAAATTTAAATTTAACTCTCTTAATTAAAGTGGTTGCACATACAGTCCTGCTGCATGCTGTGGTGGTGTGAAGCAGCAGCTGCCACTGGGAGCAGTCTGTGTAGAAGAGCTGATGGAAAGTGACTCAAACAATAATTTAACTGAAAATACAAAGATTTCCCCCATCCTTTTCCTCTGCCAATATTGTGACTAAAGAAGGAGGATAGTCCAGCAATGACTAAGCTATTTTGAGACTTCATAGCTGTGGCAAGGTCTTAAAGGCTTAACAGAAANAAAAAAAAACCAAAAAAAAAACCACAACAAAACACACCTTTTGTTTGTCTTTAGTCTCTTTGTACCTTGGTTCCTTACATGTAAACCAAGGTGACAGAACTTCCCTGTTCTAGAGGGGTGTTAAGATATGAGTGACTTAAAAACTTAAGAGTTTGTCTTGGATGTTTTGCTAAACAAAACCTGTTCTTTTATCCTGCTGGTTTGCTGAGTTTAATCTGATCTCCACAGCTAGCTGGAGAAACTTTTTCCTTAGCGATGCTTAGTTTGGCTCTTCGGAGTGGTTTAAAGTCACAGGCTTTGTTCTCTGTTCACTTTTAGGCCAACTGTGATTTGAGACGGCAGATAGATGAGCAGCAAAAGATGCTGGAGAAGTACAAGGAGCGATTGAATCGATGTGTAACGATGAGCAAGAAGCTTCTTATAGAAAAGGTGAGCAGGGGACATCTCTGCAGTCCCAGTTCATGTCCTTGAAAGCATCTCTATCTTCTTAGCAGTAAAAACCTGCTCCTGTTGTTTTAGGGATAAAAGATAATTGGAATTCTGTCTTGAATTATTTCTCAGCAAACAGGAATGTAATCCAAAGAGTGAGGTGGTTCAGATTTGGTCACTCTGCAGTGGCAGAATGATCTCTTGCTTAAATGAAAGAGCTCTAAATGCAGCAGGCATTGCTTAATTTGGAAAGCCATATACTTGAAAAGCAACTCTGTGCAGCTCTAGGAATGCAGGAGCAGTGTCCCATTGTGCAGAGGAATTGTAAAAACACCGTGGGATATGAACAGATTATTTTCCTTCTTTCAAATGGCAAAGTTGGAGATCGTTGCTTTGTGTGACACTGAGAACAACACACTGGGGACAGTGCCAGGTTCACCAGCATCCAGGCTGGTTCAATATTGAAAGATTTCCAACTTTCGTGGTGGTTAAACCATGTGGGGGTTTGTTTGCTCTTTCACCTGTTGGCCAGTTACACCCATTGTTTGTGGGCACTGGATGGGCAAAACTACCTGGGTGCTGCCTGGGACATGCTGTCTGTTTGAGTTGGTTTTGTCACAGAGCTGGCTGTTCTTGGTTGAACAGGGCTCCCCTCTCCAGAGTGGTGACCTGGCTGAGATTGTATCACTTCTGGATGTGGTACAAGACTAGGACTGAACTGGCTGATTACTGTATCTTAGTCTTAATAGTGATTCAAGGTCCATTTTCTTTCTTCATCTCCTGAATAAGGGCGCTTGATCAGAACTGGGCCTGTAGTCTAGCTAAGCTACTGATGCAAAGGAATAGTTTTAATCCTACTGTCAGGCTGATCTCAACTGATTATAGGAGCTGCCCTAGCAGTCATCAGGAGGAAAGAGTGAGGTTAAAATGTTATGATGGAGGTGAACAAATGCCTGCCAGACCAGTGCGAAGCACCAGCAATAATTTAATCAATGATACTCAACTGGGTTTCAGATAAGCAGAACTGAAATAATAGAAAGTGATAAGAATTGGTGGTGATTTAAAATGCAGCACAGCCCTTAGCTAGTAATTTATGGCTTGTATTTTTACATGGCTTTATTTTGCTTTCAGTCAAAGCAGGAGAAGATGGCATGCCGAGATAAGAGCATGCAGGATCGATTGAGGCTTGGGCACTTCACCACAGTGCGGCACGGCGCGTCCTTCACTGAGCAGTGGACAGATGGCTATGCCTTCCAAAACCTCATCAAGTGAGGACAAACAGGATTGTCTTTAACTTCAGTGGCAGAAATGGAAAAAAACCCTAGCAGTTGTGTGTGATGTCTTACACGTCAGAATGTGAGAATGGTGTGACTGATGCATGGAAGGATCAGATAGGAGCTCCTGACAATGGGGAACTTTTTCACAATGAAGTGAGAAATCCATTTCCACTGAAACTTCCAAAGACCTGAACTGGAATGAAATGGTTTGAGTTGGCCTCTGGGCCAACCGTTGTTACCTGTTGGGAATTCTCAGTGCACCCACCCAACTGTGTAGTGCTTGGGGTGGGTGGACTAAAATCTCGCCTGTGTTATGAGTCAGTCTATTTGATTTACATCCTTGCATATATTAGTCAAAGAAGGCTAATTAGCTTGCGGGGGGGGGTTGTTTGTTTTTTTTTTTTCTTAAGTAAAAAGTGGAGATGCTTGAAAGAGAAAATCCATACTATTTAACTTGTTTTCCCGTCTGGTAAAAGTGTTCAAAAGGGCTGCAGAAACCTGGAAATGGAGATCGGAGACCCTTTATGCAGGATGTTAATGGAAATGTCCAGTCAATTCCCACCTGGCCTAGACCTTTAAGTAGGACTTGGCAAATTAATTGCACTAGAGAGCTATGTGTGATCCTTTAAAATCACATCACTTGTCTGTAGTCTCCCTCTGATAGGGAGGTGCAGCTCTTGTTAGGCACAGATTAAGGACTTAAGGACATGGAAAAAATACTTCTGGATTTTTACAACAACTTACCTGCAGTTGCAGCCCCTTTTTAAAAGGGAATTAGGTATGCAAGTGCTTAGGTCATTTAGACTTGAAATTTCAAGAGTGCTTTTATCACTGTAAAATGTTTCAAAATAGTCTTTTTGTCTTGGAGGAGAGACAGTTCCTTAGTGAAATCGGGAATGATGTTGGCTATTTTCCAGAGAATTTAGGATAGCTTAACTGTACTTTTGAAGTGTAAGGATACTTTCTCACACAGTGCCAGACTTCAGGAAGAGTTTTAACAGGAAAATCCTGGATTTCAAACAGAGGTTTCTAGGAAAAAGTATATGGAAAGTTAGTGACTTGCCATGGATCCTAGGTTTCCATGGGATTAGCAACTGCTTTGCATGTCCTTTACATGAATTAAAGCTTTCACTTACTGAAAGATTTCTGTAAGCCAGAAAAAGGATCTCATTTTATGTAAAAATATCTTTAAAACTTTGACTCATCATGTTTGGCACATCCCCCTTTTCTCTACAAAAATATTTTGTTACAAATCTTAGGAATACAACTGATTTGAAATCCATGACTCCAATCTGGTATGAACAGATATTGAAGACAGCCAAGTGCACACCCTTAGTTATCTGTGTTGTGTTTTTTCTCCTCTCTGCTTTTCAGGCAACAGGAAAGGATAAATTCCCAGCGGGAAGAAATAGAAAGACAACGAAAAATGTTAGCAAAGCGGAAGCCACCAGCGATGGGCCAGACCCCTCCAGCAAGCACTGAGCAGAAGCAGCGCAAGAACAAGACCAACGGAGCAGAAAATGAAACGTAGGTTCTGTGGCCTTCTTGATGCGTGGCAAAGCCACATGCTTTGACTAGAGCTCAAAATATCTCCTGGGAAATGGAATCCTACCCTTGCTTCCAGGCTTCACTTCATGCACAAATGAATGTTGTGGAATTAGCCTGGCATTCAACATCTGGCACCAGTTCTAAATAGTTTTCATTGAAGTAAAACAAGAATCATTTCTGAGTCCAGAATTGTATGAGATTAACTTTTTTTTTTTAACAAGTCCAGTAATTTTTTCAATATTCCTGCTGTGGTCAGGTTTGAAAAGTGGGTTCTGACTTCAGTGTCGCAAGTTTAGAATTGATCTCTGTTATCAGGGTATACATGGTGCTTTTTTTTTATGGAAAAAAAAATGTACACATTTGGAAGCCTTGATTCCTGTGTATTTACTGTGGAGAATTCTGAGTTAAGAATTTTGAAACAATTCATTTGGGATGGTGAAGGAACAAAATGCTCTCTATAGAGACAGTGCATTGAGCATTGGCCTGTTCTCCAAAACGGTTCTTCACACATACATGACTCAGGGAAATGGTTAAAGTGCTACTGTTCTTGTAGATTTTTTCCCCTGCCTCTTTTGAAGTTACTGATGCTCTAAGAGATTTGATATTCTTCTAGAGTAGAGCTGAGGCTCGAAAAATTTGGAATGTTATTTTTTCAGAAGCTTTGGTGAGTTGGAAATACATTTAGTTAGAGACTTAGCCCTGCCTTCTCCTAGTTCCCTTTATAGGCTTCATTTTATTGCTGTAGACTAATACCATAACCCTCATTGACACTTTCTATTTTTCATTATTAAATCTCCTGGGCTTGACTTGACCTCAAAGGTCCAGAAGCCCTTTGAATTCTTGGTCTTGATCTTTAAGAGGACATGTGATGCAAAAGCTTCCACTGCCTTTGCAGTCTCAGCAGAGATGGCACAAGGTTGGGTGAATCCTGATGTTCAGAGTATCCTCAGCTCCCTTGGTGTGCCCCCAAAATGGGGTACAGGTACCTGCAGATCAGGTGGGTTATCTTGGAGAGCACTGTGTTATTTGCTTCCTGCAAATAACTAAGTTGGTTGGAGATATTTCCCCCTTGTTCTGACCAAGAGAGCCTGAAAAGAACTAAGTAAAACTTAAAAGTCATCCTTTTGTATTGCCAGGTTTGAGCTGAGAGAAGCAGATGGAATGTTTGTACATGGATATTTTGAAACATTGCTATTCACTGTGGCAACCTTTCGCTTCCAAAGGGCAGGAGGAGCTTTCCCCATATTTGTGGGATTCTTCTTCTCCAGCAGTCTGGTGCAGCTGTAGTGTGGCTTATTTTCAAGACATGGCAACACAGGTGCTGATGTGCCCTGGGAATCCTTGTCATGTCTATGATCCTTCTGCCTGTGCTGTGAGCCTGCCTTGGCATAAATCCAGCTTTACCATGATCTGCTAGGAAGCCTTTTGGGCTCCCAAGTCTTTTTCTCTGTTTCTTGCTGGTTTATCATTCTTCATTGATCACATTTTAGTGTGATATCCTTGTGGTTTAAAAAAAGCTTTTTGTCGTGTGCTTGATAAAAAGTGCTTGCCAGGGTATGGATATGGTTCATGTGGAGCATTGTAGCTTATGTGAAAACACTGGGGTTTTTGTAAGTCAGCTGTAGCAACTGACTGTCTACTTGCTTAATCATTATTTATCCAGTAAATGCATTTGTTGGACCATTGTGTATCAGGAACAAAATTTTATTACTTCTGGAGGGAGGCTTTTCGTTGTGGAAATCCTTGAGAGGCTGACTTTTAGGCAGTGTAAATGTTTCTAAAAGTTCAATGAGAAGCAGACAACCAAATTCCTTTTAGATTTTTGGTTACGTGTTGGTTCATGGCTGTTGCTGGCTCTTAAAAAGGAGAGGAAGGTTCTGTGATGCAAATTTAAACACAAGCTCTCCCAGAGTGAGTTTTCTAGCCTGTGAATGAGAAAAGAGTTTTCATTCAGGAAGATTAATCCCCTGGGGCTGGTTGAGATTCATTAGAGAAGCTTGGGCAGCCTTCAGCTGTGCTAGAGGTAGGTAGCGTGTTTCCACCATGTTTCTGTGGAACGGGGCAGCGTTTGTCTCAGAGTGCTGTTGATTTTTGTGATGGTTGCTGTGACAGACAGCTATTTCTGGCAGTGTTACCCTGGTGGCACTCGTTACATCTCTGCCCTAATGAGTAGAATGATAGTATTTGTTATTTGTGCATGAGCACATGTGTAAACCTTGTTGCTGGTTTATTCAAATTTGTCTTTATTCCTTACACAGCAACAACAGCCAAACAATCACAGAATCACAAAAACCTAAACTCTTGGGATGACCTTTTAGAGTATCTGAATCTAATTAAAATTCAGGCTATGTGTGTGAATTAGAATCATAAAATCACAGAATATCCTGAGTTGGAGGAGACTCCCAGGGGTCATCAAGTCCAGCTGAGGACCCTCAGCAGTTTTATATGAAATGAGACAACATGTGACCAGTTTTGGTGCTGGCTTTGTTTTATATGTATGTTTAATTTGTAATAAGCAATTCCTTCTGCTTGAGATTCTTTTATAGGGAACTTGGCTTATGAGTTTTCCATTAAATTTATCAGGTAACAACTGCTTTAGGCCTTGTTTCAAGTACCTGGACTCTACATTATCGACAGAGGGAAGTTGGGACATTTCAAGATGAGCACTTGATGAGCTGAATGCTCTCTCCTCTCAATTTACTGAGTAAGATGTCCCTGTACAGATGTAGGACTCGGTCCCCCTCGAAAGAAATGTAGGTGTTGAAGCTCTAGAGGCCTCCTGGACTAACCTTGTATGAAGTACTGTGTAGAGCATAACTGCGCTGTTGCAGAAATCCTCCTGGGATATGCTTTGAACTCAATTTAGGTTTAAAAAATGATATTTGTATGCTGTCACATGCAGGTCTTGTTTACAGAGTGAAAAGATGCAGTTGATAAGAGCGTCATAGCTTTATGTTCACATGTGATGCTTTTACCAAATTCCTTGTTGGTAGTAATGAGACAGTTAATATAGTGATTCATTTTTCTGATGCTAAAGATCTCAGCGTGTCATAGCATTTCACTAGTGATGGGCTCTGTCACCGTTTTATTGTAAGGCTGTGCTTTCATCTACGTGGCACGCTTGGCGTGGAAAAGACATTGAAAACATTATGAAATTTCTTTTGACCAACCATCTAGAGCAGAAATCTCGCACATCATTTCCTATCAATACAACAGGGATTTTTCCCCTTATCCCATTGCTTCTCCTAACTACACGTGAGGTCAAAAATACAATAAAGTGAATTTCCCAAGGTTTCCCTGGAGGCCGCTTGCCAGAAGCTGAAAGAGGAAAAAGTTCTGAATCCCAGTTCGTTGCTCTGTTAGAAGTGGCTGTGTGGCCAGGTGCTTCTAGTCTCAGAGTCAATATCTAGGTTGAATTATCCAGCTTTTATTACAAAGAAAAAATTGATAATTACTCAGTAAAGCAAACTTTGCATGGAAAAATAAGATGTGGAATGTTCAGGCTTCACTTTTCTATATTTAGATTATGGTTTAGCTGTCTTTGTTAAAAGTCAGTCAGTAGCCTGGATAGGTGTTATTAGGGACTTGAATTTGAAATTAATGGATATTGTTGAGGTTTAAGGTTTTGTTCTCCTTTAGACTGATTGTTAAAAAACATAGTTTTTATCTAAAAACTGCTGGCTGTCGATGTACTCTGTGGAGTTGTTTCTTCCACTGGCTATGTGCATTCTGCAGATTGTTCACTTTATCACGTTTGGAAACCTAGTGTGTTGAGTCTTTCTTTTTTATGCAGGTTAACATTAGCAGAGTACCATGAACAGGAGGAAATCTTCAAACTCCGACTCGGTCATCTTAAAAAGGTAAGAACTAGTTGCAGCAAAGGCTTTTTGTGCAGTATTTTGTGAACAAGAGCATTTCTCTGTAGAGATCACTACTCATTTGATAACCAACAGGGGTTTGCACTTGAAAGGGATAGCCAGGATTTTGTAATAATTTTTTTGGGACAGTGGTATTCACAGAAGATGTTCTTTGCTTCAGTAAATAGTTTTCTGCATCTTTACAGTTAGGATTTCATGCAGAGTTCTGTCACTGTGACCTGCTTGGTGCTGGATTCTGAATATGTATAACATGGGGGAACAGTAAGGAATGGGCCAAGGGAAGAAAATTATGAGAACACAACAAAAAAAAAAAAAAACGAAATGCAACAGTCATTGACTTTCCAAGTTCTCTGCAATATTGAGTAACTAACGTTATCAGTCCAATAAAATCTCTTGGGCTGTTGCAAACCAGTCCTGTTCAGGCAGCTGCAATGCAAGTTTGTTCTCAAATACCTTGGCCTCAGTAGGAACTGTACCTGCAAGTGAGGTTATATTTAGATAAGGGGTTGGTTACCTTGAAAGTGATTGCAGTGACCTATAAATAAGTTTTCTGGGACACTTCAACAGATGAAATACTGGGAAAAAAATAAATGTCTTCTGCCATTTCCTGGTGAGGTGCGATCTCTGCTAAGGCCAAGGAGTTTTCCTTTGGAAATGAACCAAAGAGAAAGCAAATGTCTTGCTGGAGTGCCCCTTCCTTTCTCAGGTGGTGCTCAAGCTCTGCATCTAGCTTTTTTCCAGTAACCTTGACATACAAACTGAATGCAAGTCCTCATTAATGCATCCATACTCCTTGTTATTTTCTGTGGAAGGGAAAGTTACTGCACACCCAAAATCTGCTGGCAGTCTGCCCATTATGCTTTATTGACCTGTGAACAAAGAGAAGTGATATGGGCAGGAGAATGCTGCAGGCATGCTAGCTCTACAGCTCCCACATTGCTCCAGGGGATTAACTGCAGGTCCATCTATCCTGGCATGTAACATTGGCACCCTGGAATGGAGGAATCCATTTGGAAATGGACCTTAATGGAAAATTAATTAATGTGTTGGGATTGTGGCATTGTCTGAAGCTGCACTTATCCTTCTCCACTTTTGGAAACTGCCTCATTCTTTATGTCTAAAAATAGAACCAGTTGGAAAGGGATGGAGCAGAGTCACAAGACAGATGGGTAACGACGTCCCCTGAGTTACCTACACAGAGTGTACTGTTCAGGGAGCACATATAAATTGAAGTTTGCAACCCTGGCGACAGTGATGTGAATTCTTGTGTCGTTTCTTAGGGCATCAGAATTTCCAGCTAGACAAACACTATGTCAGAACTTCCACATTCCATTGACAAACGCTCTGACCTGTTTGAGCAGTTACCACTAGTAAAACGTAATATCATTCTCTCACACTTCGCATCCTGTCCAGATGCTCCCCCATCCGGTGTGGCATTGTGACATCTCTGCTCTTACTGCTGAGGGCTGTCTTCTTTCTCTTGTCTCACCAGAACTGAAATTCCTTCAAAAACAGCTGCATAGCACTTATTCAGGGAAGTACCAAGACCACAACAACAAGGCTTCTTAATTACAGAAAATATTATAAACAAGCAGGTGTAAAGAAATGTCTCCTCCTGTCTGTGTAGGTGTGAACAGAATTGCCCAGTCAGTTTTCATTCCTGTTAAGTGCCGAGTGACTGCAAATTGACTCTGACCATCTCTGATCTCCCAGACAAGTTTTATGTCAATAACCTCTTGAAAAGAGGAATTGCATTTGTGTTTCCATAGATCAGGTGGAAACACTACCTGCAGTACCTTACAGAGTGTTGTGTTTTCCTTTTGGTTTTTCCTTGTTTAGGAAGAAGCAGAGATCCAGGCAGAGCTGGAACGGCTAGAGAGGGTTAGAAATCTGCACATCAGGGAATTGAAAAGAATACACAATGAAGATAATTCGCAGTAAGCACATGGGATTCAGGGATAAGAACTTAAAATAATTTTTTATTTGTTCTCTTCATAATGAGAAACAGTCTTTTCATAATAGGCAATACTTAATCCTTTTTAAATTGATGTTATAACTCAATAGTCACTTGATTGTGGGTGGTACATTTATAGCTTGAAGTTCACTTCAAACAAAGGCTTCCAAGTGCATCAAGGTACCATTAAATAGTCTTTCATTGGTGCAGAGTAATCAAATAGTATAAAATTTGTTAGTCATTAACACAATTGTATTTCTCTCTCTGAAAGTGAAAATGTTGTTTCTTAGCTGTGCAGTAGCTGTAATTTATCGTGCAGAGGATATCATTATTTCTGTCTTCTTGAACTGTGTCTTTCTCACCAGATTTAAAGACCATCCAACGCTAAATGATAGATATTTGTTGCTACATCTTCTGGGTAGAGGTGGCTTCAGTGAAGTATATAAGGTAACTTGGAAGTGGCAATCTTGTGTAATCTGGATCTGCAGGAAGCAGGGGTTTTACGCTTGTTTTCTCAATGCTGTCTGAGTTATGGAGGGAAGAAGGGAGGACAAAGCTCATGATGCATCTGACTTGCATTAGACATCAGAGTTGAGATTTTCAGGTGCTGGCCTTGTCCGCAGGGGTCAGATTTCCTTCAAATATGTGTCAAAAAATGTTGCACCAAGTCTTCAATTTCTGTTAGGACAGAGAAGCAAGGCACTTGTTTCCTCAGATGCTACACACAAATACCTGTAGTGGCTAAGCTTTACTGAGATGGCACAGTAAGTCTGAACATCTTTGTAAATAAGAGAAAATAGCTTCAATAGTGAGAGCAAAGCCTGTACTTCATGGGGGTATAAGACTTTGTTTCTTGTGCCTTCATTTTACCCCCTGAAATAGCAGACTGGGGACAGTGTGTGTGTGCGTAGTTTTGGGACTTCCTTAGACCTGATGATTCCTGGTGTGTCAGCACTCTTAACAGCCAAGACCTGGGATACTTTGGTGCTTGCTATTTGACTGTTACACTTAGAGCTATTCCAGTTCTCAATATTCCCCACTTGTACTCAAAAGTTTGGAATTCATGTTGAAATTGGCTAGAATGGAAATAATTGTGCCAATGCAAATATTGGAAACTTCATGGTGCTTTATTATTTTGATGCAGCACAACAATAGGATCCTAAACTAAGGGGACTAGACTGTTCACATGGGGGGAAAAAAGAGTGTGAGCTGTGTGTAAGTACTTTCAGCTGCTTTGCTGACTAAGCAGAAAGTTTTGGCTCCACTGATGAAAGCAAGATGGTATGAATGTTTCCTACCTGCCTGATTTTAAAAGTTGTAACTTATTATAAAAAAGAAATGCTTAGCCCTTCTTTTCCAGGGTCTTGGCCAATCTATTAAGCCTTAAGAATTAAGTAGACAGTTTTTGAGGTGAGCACAAATTATGCCTGTTTGCTTACCACAGCATTTTGTCTTGTCTTGGACATTATTATATTATTGTTGCTGCTCTCAGGCAAGGTAGAAGATTTGTCCATTGCTCCGTGAGTGCCATTTCAGAGGTCCATTCTTTAAGGACTGTTTAAATAATAAAAAAAGTGGAGGGAAGGATAAAGCACAAGATCACACAGCTCTGCCATTGAATTCTCCAGCTTTTATATGTGCTGAAACATTAGGCTCTCCGTTGGAGAGCTGAGCTACCAGTGTGAAACAAAGCATTGAAAAATCTTCTGTATTTTGGTGGTTGTTTTTTGTTAACCCAGGTGTAGAAAATAAATTTTAGACTTGGGGGAATAATAGCAGGGTCTTTCCCAGTAGAAAAACTGTCTATATTTTGGTAATTTGGTTTTCCTGGTCCCTTTGTAATTCTGGTAGTTAAATGCCAAAATCAGTGCAGCACAAGTTAGATTCCATGGGGAAGGTCAGATCAAAGCACAAAATATTCAATTGTTTTCAGAGTTGCTTGAATTCATTAGTGCAACTTACTAGATCAAAATGTGGGTTTGCTTTTCCCTCACTATGTTTTAATGCGGATTTCCTGGGTGGGGTGGTTGGTTTGTTAGAACTTGTCTGCTTTTGCAGTATTAATTTGAGCCTGTGATTCCTACTGATTTTCAGCTCTTCTCTCTGCAGGCATTTGATTTAACAGAACAGAGATATGTAGCTGTGAAAATACACCAGTTAAATAAAAACTGGAGGGATGAGAAGAAAGAAAATTATCACAAGTAAGTGAGTTTGTAAAGCAGACAGCCATGTTTCCCAATCCCTCCTGCATTTGGTTATCCGGTGCCTGTGAACAGGCTGCCAGTTTTTCCTGTGTTTGCCACATTTCAAAAGCCACCTTCTGTCCCTGTAGCTACTTGCAATAGTTCTGGTCAGATTAGAAATGTTTTAAATGTGTGCATACACGCACAGAGTTCTGTATAAGCCTTGTGACTTCACATTTTAAAGCATCAGTGCTTTGTGAGGAAAGTGCTAAAGTGGCTTCTCTCTGAAATGTTCAAGCAGTTCCATGGGAAGTTGTTTCTCCTGGCCATCTTTCAGGTACACACTTGTGTTTTGCTCTATGGAAGCTGCCCCCTTCCCTTTGTTTCCTAGAATAACTGATCCTAATTGTGGCTTTCCACTACCTGAAGGGAGCCTGCAAGAAAGATGAAGAGACTATTTACAAGGGCCTGGAGTGACAGGAAAAGGGAGGAATGCCTTCAGCCTGACAGAGAGCAGGGTTAAATTAAATATTAGAAAGAAATTTTTTACTGGAAGTCTTTTGCTGTTGGTAACTCTTGCTCCCTAATGGCATGGGTTAAATAACTCTGCAGAATGACAGCCAAGCCTTCTCCATAGGACTTCCAAGATAAAGCTATGTTCTTAATTCCCCAACAAGTCACTGGTACAAACTAAGCTGAATTTGAAGCCTAGAAATTAGGCTGTTAAGCATCATGGAATTCTTCTAGAATTTGACGGTTTTTGTATTCAGCTATCTTGGATCTCGTAAGGATTTATGAGGTTATTCTATTCTGGCAAGCAGTACCATTAATCAAGATGAGTTATTTTGTAGCATTGCCAGAGTTGGAGCTGCACTTGGGTTCTGTGGTTCCCAAGAGCTGTTCTGTGCAGTTCCTCCTTCACTTGATTTTTCTGAAGCTTTCTGAGAAACATGGCATGGGTTTGATTCAAGCTGGGTGCTGTGTGGTACGTCTGGATTCACTATCCAATGAAATTAGAATTAAGACACTTGTATGACTAATGCTTAGACTTTACTGTTTTCAGACATGCATGTAGAGAGTACAGAATTCACAAAGAACTGGATCACCCTCGAATAGTTAAACTATATGACTACTTCTCACTGGATACTGACTCGTAAGTTGTGTTGCTCTGTCCTTTCTCGTGGTTTGACCTATTCACTAAAGGCAAAGTATTTAAAACTTTCTAGGAGAGTCCGGAAGGTGTCTACACCAATGTTAGACTTTACTGCGGAGATAACAGAGGTGTACTTCCAGCATACACTGGTTTTCTAGAGACTCCACAAACCAGTGTGGTGTCAGATGTGGTCCTTTAACTGGTAAATCCTGCTATTGGCCCTGGACAAATGCCACAGCTGATACAGCTTTCCGCCTCTTGCTCTTTAATGTGGGGGGGGTGGGGGGGGTGGTGTCTCTGACCTATGTACTGTTGAGCATTTAGGCCTGTGCTCCTGGTAGCTTACTTTTAGAAAGGGATTAATAGGCTGAAGGACTCTTAATTTAACATATTGGCCAAATAGGTGAGTTACAGACAAGCAGTAACAGTGTTCTAGTTTCTATCGGATGTCTTAATTGCAACAACTCCTGGTTTTCTTTCAGGTTTTGTACAGTGTTAGAATACTGTGAGGGGAATGATCTGGACTTCTACCTGAAACAGCACAAGCTAATGTCGGAGAAAGAGGCACGATCCATTATCATGCAGATTGTGAATGCTTTAAAATACTTAAATGAAATCAAACCTCCCATCATACACTATGACCTTAAACCAGGTATGCTGTGCTGACGTGCTTAAGGATGCTAAGGAAATGTAATGGGTTGCAGGTTATACAAGGAAGTTTCCTTTGGTCAGACAGCAAAAAGAAGATGGGGCTGTCTGGGAAAGCTAAATTGCAACAGGAAAAAAAACATAAAATGCATAGAACATTTGGAAAACATGTAAAGGGCGTAGTCTCCCAGAATTGCAACATAGAACATGGAGGTGTAACATTTTCAAGAATGAGACCTTGAACCACCAAGTGGTTGTGTTTGTTTTCTTAGTATCCTGCTTGTATTCTACTGTTGAGAGCTTCTGTAATTGCTTCATAAAGGTTCCCACAATTACTGGTGTGCTTCATGTTCCCATTCTTCTGGCTTATTCTTTCTGTAATCATCTGGCTGAAAAATTGATGGCAGAAGCCAATGTTGAAATGTTCATTTTTTTATATTGTGTATCAGCTCCCAAAGCTGAGGACTCACAGCCAGACTGCTCAGGTTTGCCTTTGAGTTAATTCAGTTACATCTGCCATGGAGAAGATCCTCACCAAATGGTGTTGTATATTTTCCTTCTATCACTGGGCAGAGCCACAAGGGGGAAAATGGAAATGTTCTGGTTTGGGATGATGCATATTGACTACATAGCTTTTTTCCTAGTCCAGTAAATTCATCCATCTCTTTGGGCAGTTGTCCCTGGCTTGTCTCCCTATGCTGATGGCGCCCCATCGGCATTGTGTAACTGGTTTGTGATGTGGTTTGTTGCATCAGCATGAGGAATGTGTACGGGAGATGGTGCTGTTGCACTGATTGTAGTGACCCTATTTCCTCACTGGCTGTTCCCAAGTTGTCTGAGCTCTGCCTGCAGCTGCCTAGAGCTGTGATTCATCCACTGCCATCACACACAGTTCTGCTACTTTATTGTAGGCTTGGAGAAAAAGTTTATGAAAGTCTCTTGCCTAAGCAGTAATTGTCCTTTTTGAGCTTAGAAAGTCACTGGGGAGCACTGTCAGGAAGGAGAGAGTTTCTGGCATGTTGAGAAGACAGAGCAAGTCAGAACTTCTGGGCAGAATGAGTCATAATTGTGTATGTGTACTTCTCTCCTTAATCCTCCTTTTTGACCTGCCCTTCTGATGGGACCTTTGGGAAGGGGTCAAAACAGCTTGGGCTTGAAGCTCATTTGGCTAACAGGGCTCAGGGTCTGGAGGCTCCAAGCAATAGGTCACTGGTTCATTTAAGATGGGCAGCTCTAGCACTTGGTGGTCCCCGAGTTGTCTCTGAAGTTCAGGGTTTTGAGAGTTAAAATATCTGGTGCAGCTCACTCTGGGTCCCTTGTCCATGTGCAGTACAGGGTTCAATGGAATTTTATTCTTGCTAAATGTGTATCCTAAGGGCTGTTTCCTTCCTCTGTCTAGGTAACATTCTTCTAGTCAATGGTACTGCATGTGGAGAGATAAAAATTACAGATTTTGGACTTTCCAAAATCATGGATGATGACAGCTACAACTCAGTTGATGGCATGGAACTGACATCACAGGGGGCTGGTACTTACTGGTAAGTGATGCCTGGGGCACTTGCAAGTTAAGATCAAGAGCAGTTTGTAAAAAGCTTTGGAAGTGTCTCAGCTCTGTGTATGCCGCCATTGGCTGTGACAGCTTGACGCTGGAGGTTTGAGACCCTGGAAACTGTTCTTGTTGTCACACAGCTCCTTTTGAGGCTGGCAGCTTTTCACTGTTCAATAGGTTAGTGTTTGAAAACCAGCTCATATTCAAAAGGCTGGTGAAAAGTTGCATATGCTGCTGAGATAGTGAGCTCCAGAGTGGGGCCTGGCTGTTCTTTTGCAGTCCAGAATGGCTCTGTCTTGCATCTTAAACATGAATGAGAGAAATACTGGACCTATTTGGAAATTCAGGTGCATCAGGGAGATGAAAAAAGTATCCTCTGAAATAAGAAGGTGAAGATCCATAGTTAGCTCTTGAAAAAGATATAAATGTGATGGTGTTGTCTATAGCCAGAGCTTCACTTGGATGTTGTGTTTTCAGCAATTCTTCTGTGCCAAGTGTCACTGTATCACCCTTGGCTGAGAGCAGACCCTTGGTGAGTGCCACCGAGTGTAACCCTTACATGTCAATGAAGCTGCAAACTGTCACCATGGGCAACAGAACATTTGTTGGGCCATTCTGTGTTGTACAGCTTTGTTCTGCTCCTAAAAATGAAACTATCTGTACTCTGAGTAAAGCTCAGTGTCTTTAACTGAACATATCTGGGATTGTATTTCTAAAAATATGCATTTTGGCTGTGTGCTTTCATTGTGAAATTGTTGGCCAAGCCCTTTCAACAGCAAGTACCAGTCCTGAAGATAAAGGAAATGGGCTTGTTTTGCATGATCTGGTGAAAAGAAATGGATTGTGCTGACTAGCTCAGAATACTTGTGTCTGGAGACTCCCTGTGATCACTGTTCCCAGAAGGAGTAGGCATTGATGATCTTGGCCCAGAGATGCACAGGAACGAAATGGGACCCTTGAGTCCCAAGCCAGTGTCTGATCATAGAATTTTATCTTGTAAAAGGAATCATGGAAAATACTTGAAGCTGTTGCTTATAACTTCTTAACACTTCCTTCTAATCAGGTATTTGCCACCAGAGTGTTTTGTGGTTGGGAAAGAACCTCCAAAGATTTCAAATAAAGTTGATGTCTGGTCAGTGGGAGTCATCTTCTATCAGTGTCTATATGGCAGAAAGGTAAGAAGGCATTTAATTCCTTTTCTTAGTGTTGTTTCCCAAACCTTTTGGGAGGCAACCCAGGCATCTGCTTCCTTTTCCACAGACTTAGAATGTGCTCCCTTGTCTCTTTGCCATCAGTCCCAGAGCAGAGTCCATGCTAATGGAAGTGGGGAGCGTAGACTAGGCTGGGTTGTGCTCTACCTTTAGCATTTCCTTCAGAAAAGACATTCTGCAGAACATCTCTTTCCACTAGGCATATTCCCACTGAGGCTGTTTTGGGCAGGACAGGTGTGTCATTCATGGTTTGAGGTTTGGTCTGGTCTTGTCTGTGACACTTTCAATGCCCTGAGTCTTTGTTGGTCTTGATGGCTACATGTGCTTAGAGGAGAAAAAAAGTAGGTACAAAGACCGACTTTAAAAGTTTTTAGGATGGCTTTTTGAAGGGAAGAGCGTGGATCAGGAAAAGGTGATTTGTCATGAGAAAAGGCAGTTTGCTTTATGACAACAGGAGAGATAGGATGGAGAAGGGAAAGGATTCCATGGGCTAAATTTCATGAGTCCCTGATGACGCGTGTGCTGCTCAGTGCTGTCAGTCAGACATGTGGAATCAGCCTAGCAGAGACGAGTGGGTGAATTTCTGCCAGCTCAGATGGATGGCAAGTGCTGTAACAGACCCACAAGGTCTGGAAGCAGGTGGAGGTTCCTACTGGCCAAGCCAGACATGTTCCAGCTTGATCCCTTTTGTTCAATTGAGTGTGGGAGCAGTGCATCCTGGTCCTCTGGTATCTGCAGCACCTTCCCAGCAGTTGTGGACTGCTTGCCTGGAAAAATGCAGCTGTCAGGTGATGACAAACAGTAGAGCTACAGGGTTTTTATGCCTGTCGCCAACCTTTAACAACTTTTTTCTTTCTTTTGATAGCCCTTCGGTCACAACCAGTCACAACAGGATATTTTGCAGGAGAACACAATCCTGAAAGCTACCGAGGTGCAGTTCCCTCCAAAGCCAGTAGTCACACCAGAAGCAAAGGTAAATCTGCTTGAGGGTCAGGCAGCACAAGCAGTTCCAGCCTCCTGGTTTCCATAAAACCAACAGGAGTCCTGTGTTTAATGCTCACCTATCACACAGTGATCAGTGGCTTTGCATGTCCCATTCTTGGAGGTGTTCAAGGCCAGGCTGGATGGAGTTCTGAGCAGCCTGGTCTAGTGGAAGCTGTCCCTGCTCATGGCAGGGAGGTTGGAATGACATGAGCTTTAAGGTCCTTCCAACCCAAACCATTCTGTGATTCCATGATTACTGCAGCTGTCAGGCTGAGCATTGAACAGTGGGTGCCTCTGCCCACGCTTCTCCTGCTGAGCTTTAGTGCAAGAGCTGGGCTGTGTCTAGGGAAGGAATTTCAGCACTGAGGTTGTCACGTTGGCCCCGCTCCCAGAGTCAAAAGCTTCCTGTTTCTGTCATTAAAAACTAATTCTTGCTTTGGCTTTGGGGCGCTGCAGGCGTTCATCAGGCGGTGTCTGGCCTATCGAAAGGAGGACCGGATAGATGTCCAGCAGCTGGCCTGTGACCCCTACTTGCTGCCTCACATCCGCAAATCTGTATCCACAAGCAGCCCAGCTGGAGCTGCAATTGCATCAACCTCTGGATCATCCACTAACAGCTCTTCAAACTGAGACAGAGTAATAGGCCAAAAACTGCTTGAGAAACCGGCAAAAAACTGTCAGAAACACCTTTGGAACAGAGGAATCCACAAGGGTCTCAAGAAACCTGTACCAGGTGCTTTTTTCTCTTGCTTTTTTCCATCCATAGAGCATGACATCAACTCTCATCAAGAAAGCCTTCAGCATCTAGGCCAAGCCATGTGGATAGGAGATGGCTTGAGGTTTGATGGCTTGATGGCTTGAGTGACCACAAAAGGGTGGCTGCTCTGAGCAAGGAGGGGAAACTCAAGAAAAAATACAAAAAGACATGGTTCCATGTACTGTGAACTTCTGAACATGCAGCCTTGGGGAATCCAGGATGCCGTGTGTGCTTCATATGAAGAATGTGGACTTTGGAAAAAAGACTGGGCTAGTCCAGTGTTGCTATTTAAACATTGTTCTTTTTCTTTTAATAAAGTTTAGGTAACATCTCCTGAAAAGCTCGAAGCACCAAGGTTCAGCTGGGGGTGGTATATGACTCTTTGCCCTTTGGAGGGGAAAAAAGTTGATCCTGCCTGTTCATGGCACTAGAGTTAGTGTTTTACCCCTAATTAATTTCAATTTTTTAAAAATAACAATTTTTTTGGAAGAAAACAGTTTTCTGGTCTCAGTGAAACCCGTATTAGCAGGTTTGTGGCAGTGTCAATTCTGCAGCTGGTGCCGCTTTCTGCTCCTTTGGGGTGGCCTCCTAGGAATGATTCACCTTCCCAAGAGGGTGGTGAAGCCCTGGGAGAACAGGCCTCTGTTACTCTGTGATCAGAGAGGGTCACAGCTCAGGCTGCCACAAGGTCTCAGCTGCTGCTTCATCGCTCTCACAACAGTTGCACGTTTTTAATGTGTTGAAGTGCTGTTGTTTTTGCAGATCCAGCCCCTCATGCTCATACCAAGGTCTCCACTTGTGAGCCTGATCTTGGCTGGCAAGCAGAGAGTGGGCGGGGTTTGGAGCACAGCTCAGGTGTCACAGGTGTGATCTGTGCCCACACAGCTCTCTGCTGATCTGGTTCACGTTGGAGCGTTCCAAAGCTGAAGCCTTGGAACGAGGGGCTATTGTCTCTTCCTCTCCACTGGGTGACTTGGCAGCAAAGCTTCCTCTCTCCCTTAAACACTCTTCATACTTGCTGACTCATGAAACTTGTTGCCATTGCTGCATCCAATTTCAGATGGCAGGGAATGAGATGATGTTCTTGAGCAAACACCCTAATTACTGTCTCCCTCCTGTAATCTGCCTAGAGGGGTCTCGTACCTTCAGCTGGATCTGTGTGCAGTGAAATGGGAGCCTCCCACTCTGCTTGCTTTTCCCTCCCTCATTGAAGGAAAACTGAAAACACAAAAAGCCCAGCAACTGAACATGTGGCAGCCAGGTTGGAGTGCACCTAACATGTGGCAGGAGTTCTTAGCCAGAAATATTTAAAGATGCAGTGTTGAGGAGCAGGGTTTGTCCTGGGGGGGAATCAAGTGCTGCAATATTGAAATTCAGGATGGTGGTTAAAAACAAGCCACCCTGTGCGCACTTCCCAGCCCAGTCCCTGGACCACTGTGGGCTTGGGGATGCTTGTTGGGACAATACCAGGATTGTACCCGCAGCTGTGGCAGCCTGTGGGATGTTTGGGTGGCTCTGTTACCCCAGTGGCATCTCCTGGCAAGTGCTGTCTCCATCATGCACTCAGAAGTGCCCCTTGTCCATCTTACTGTAAGCCACTGTCTGCAAATACTGTACTTAAACCTGATCAGGAACTTAGAAATGGAGCAGTTAACTAAGAAATGGAGTAGTCTGTTGGAATTAAGCAACAGGCCAGGGAAGTGGAGAACTCTGCTGTTTTGATTTTTCTTACTATTTTTGTAGTGACTCTTGGGCTTTTAACTGGATTTACTCCCTTGCAGCTGCATTAAGGTGGTGTCTAAACTGCTGTAGTGTTTCAAAGAACAGAAATACTGCATCTTTAAATCCTCAGCCATCCTCTCTTAGCCCTTTCCATGCCTGCTGCTCTAAGCCAGAAGTTAATTGTTCAGCAAGCAGCTTCAACATGTTTATGCAGCCTCTGTCAGGAGAAATCAGGGCTGGTGCTTCATCCCATTTGCCGAAACTGGTGACTTGGTATCTGTTCACATCGGGGAGAATTCTAAAAGGTTTTTTTCTATCCTGGTCTCATTGTTTCTTGGCCAGCCAGTGTGTGCATCACTGTGGGTGTGATTAATTTTATGTCAGAAGCATTTATCCCTGCTGTGCAACACCCATCCAGGGCCAGGGGACAGTGACAGCCTTTTGGGGCTGATAGCAGGGAAGGACCCTGGTAGAATTCTGGCTGCAACACTTCCCTTGTTAAGATGGGTTTCACTTCCAATAACAGACCCTATTGCCACACTGTTCATTTACTTAAAGTGTATGAAGAATTTGTAACTTAAACCAGGCCAGACTGTTTTGGCTCTACCCAACAAATGAAACATGGATATTAAAATAAGTTTTAAGAAACTGATTTGCTTGGCTTTTACTGTGTCTCTGCTCTTGCAATTGGCACGAGTTCTCTTGCAGTGGCTGCACAGGGATGACACAGGACAGGATGAGGAAGGATGGAGGAAGGGTGCATTCTATAGCTCAGACCAGTGAGATCTCTGCATCAGAGGAGGTATCGCTGAAAATTACTGAGTCAATTACTGGTGTTGACCTTGTCCTGGAACATAAATCGGAAAGCTGAGGTGGGTTTGTCCCTCATTTCCTGTAGAGTACCAGCTGCCTTTAGAAGCCATTTATGTTGAGGACATAAAAAAAAAAATGGGTCACAACCTCCCATCCACTCCCCAGCCCATGGATACCCAAGTTGCCCCTCTTAGTCACCCACAATAACCACACTGAGCAGTGATGAAACTCGACTTCTTTAATTTCTTGGGGCTGGGCCTTGTCAGCTTTACAAAAATACACAACAGAAAATTAAAAAGGATCTTGGTAGCTGAAGGTGCTGAGTCTGTTAGTATCTGGAGTGGGGAGTGCTGGGGCCCTTGGCCCATACAGCTCCTCCACAAGCCTGTGGGGCCACTGTGCTGGGCATTTCTCAGGAGCCAGGGCCGTACCTGCTTCCTCAGGTGAACAGCCACCAGGCTCCAGGTTACTCTGCAAACCTGACCTGACCACTGTGTCTGAAGTCCAGCTCAGTGAGTGCAAGTGAAACCAAACACTGAGCAAGCTTGGCTCCCTCCCTGCTACTGCAATTGATCATTTTACAGCCCCCTGTTCTAGTTCAGATGATGTGACACAGATTTGGGTGAGGAGAGGCAGCAATGGTGCTTCAGTAGCATCAGCAGCAGTATCATTGTCCTGCAGCAGGTAGGTGAGAGCCCACACATGCAGGGATGTGTGCAGGGGTCACACCTTGACACCTGCAGGATCAAGATTCAGCAAGGGGCTGTCTTGCTCGATGCTTTGCCTCCTACATTCACTGTTGGGAGTCATGCTATAAATGAGCTTCTCTCTGCTAAATGGGCCAGTCCCAGTTTGACCTGGCAAACCCACAATATGAGCTTTGCAACCGCTGCCAGTGTCTGCCTGGGGTCTGCTTCTGGAGGATGTTGTTTTCTGGGTGCTACACAAGCTTGGCTCAAACAACCTTAACCTAAACCTTCCTACTCCCCGCATGGAGGAGTAGAAGAGACTTGGGAGTGTGTGGGAGCATAATTAGGCACAGCCCTGACTCCCACACAGCCTGGACCTAACTTTTGCCACTACATGCTGATGCATCTATGCACTGAGATACTGATTTTCTGCAGCTGCACATGGGTCTGCTTGTGGTCTCTGCTTCTCCCTGGGCCCAGCACTGCCCTCAGGGGCAGCTAGGTGCCCCCCTGGCCATCACCCTGGGTGGGGGCAAAAGGCCAAACAAATGGAGAGCAGCTCATCCTTCCCTCGCTACATTCACACACAGGAGCAGGCTCTTGACCAAAAGGACGCTTGTCTGTTCTGGGAGTGGGCCTGAGACATGCTCCCAATTCCATGCTTTAGCTGCGTGGGGGTGTGAAGGCCAGGAGAAGCTGCTGGCATGTGCCGATGGTGAGGAACTGCATGCTGCCACCAGCTCTGTGTGCTCTTCCCTGCTCCTCTGTGTTCTTACCCTGCATCTCCTCCTGGGATGGGTTACTGTAGTTTTTCTTCTCCCTCCACCTTTGGCTGCAGCTTGTGTTTCACTCACTCTGTTGCTACTCATTTCCAAACACATTCAGTGAAGAGGAGGCTCAAGTGCTTCGAGCTGATTCAGGAAAGCCTGAAAATTGAGGTTGTCCATCATCTGCCCTGCCAGCATGGGATGAGCCTCACCAGGCCCCAGGCAGCCCTGGCCAGGAGCTGCTTTCCCATCCTCTGTTGCTTGGGCTGCAGGGATGGTGCAGAGCAGTGCCATGCAGGGATGGAGATAAAAACACAGGGATGGAAATAAAAAACAGGAATGAAGATAAAAATGCAAGGATGCTGTGAACAGCAACAGGATGAAGACAGGGGAGATTCAGCCTCATGTTCAGGCTAGATCTCCCATTCCCACCTAGGCTGCCCTGGGGAACACCAGCAGCAAAGTTATAAGGTGATCGGCTCTGCTTTGCATCCAGGGGAAGAAAAAATCTAGAGCTCTGCTCAACCCTGTCCTCTCCTGACTGAAGGCGCCGGCTGTGTAGGAGCCACAAGCACATGCTGCCCTGTTGGCAACTGCCTTGCTCTTGGCTCAGCTCCGCATCAGGATCAGAACTCCAAACCTGCTTTGTTCAGCATTGGCTCATCCCAGCTCATGCTAATCCTGAAAATCTGTGCACTCACACCCAAACCCAGAAGAGTGGCTGGGATTGATGCCAAAACCACCCCAGGCTAAAAGAACTGGTGAGGCATGGCAGTGGAAGGGGCCATGCCCATGGCTATGCGGTAAGGCAGTGGCAGAGATGGAAATGTAGCACTTGGGAGTCATTTGGACCATGCTGCTCTTGCTCGAAAGGGCTCGGGAACAGGGTAAGATCTCTGCTCTGTGGTCCCACACCCGCTTCCTGCAGAAGGAAGATGCTGTTCAGGATGTGCTGTCCTCCACTACTCTCCAGCTGCTTTCCCTCCCTACTCTGCAGCCTAGTTCCACCAATTTGCTCTTGAGTCATGCAGAGAAAGTGTTTTTCTAAAAGGCAAATTTCTTGTAAATGTCTGGAATTCCCTCTCTGCCCCTTTCCAGCAGCCCTCCAGGGGAGGCCAGGCAGGAAGGAGAGGCAACAGGCTAAGAAGGCAGCACTTCTCCTTGGGCAGCCCCCAGCCCTGTCTCGCCCCCGCAGCGGAAGGGCAGGATCTTAGCACTGGCCCTCACAAGGCTGGAGCGCCCTGAAATTCTTCATGGCAGCTCTAAGTGAGCACATCTGGTTTTAATAAATTATTTGCAGCTTGAACTTGCCTGACTTTTCAGGGCTGCAGAAGACAGAGCAGCAAAGAGCTCTGAGAGCTGCCATGTGGGGCTTCCACAAAGGGACCCCCTTTGCAGTGCTGGGAGACAGCAAAGTTGGGAAGGAGGTCAGGGGGAATAGGGCTGACCAAGCACATTAAGAGACACTGGCAAAGCTCCATCTGCTCCTTGCAAGAGCCGAAGGGACGGTTCGGCTGGAGGCAGAGAAAGGTCCCTTCATTTTGGCCAGGATCCCTCTGCCTGCAGCTGATGTTCAGCAGAGCCCCAGATGATCCTAAACATTGCATTTCAGCTCCTGGGGGAGGAGCACAGGAAGCAAACAGTAGATGCCTCCCTGACACCCCCTGCCTGGAGTCTCAGCCACCAGCACTGAGACCGCTCTCACAGTGTTGAGCCCTAACAAGAAAACCAAACTCTCGGGAGCATCAGTTTGGGCCCTCAATGACAACCAACATGCCTGGGGCTGTGGAAGCACTGAACTCCTGCATGGTGTCCCCAGGCCTGTCCCCAAAGGGAAGGGTGCAAATGCAAAGCTTGGGGATGAGTCCCTTGCTGTACCCCCATGGGGTTCCCCACCAAACCCCACATCCCAGTGAGAGGATACCAATCACCATCACTGCCTGCAATGCAAAGCCTGGAGCTTGGAGAGGGAGCTGGACTGGCTGTTCCTGCCTGTCTCCAACAGAGAGAGCGACGTGGCCATTCCCAGCTGCTGCTGCCGGCGCAAGGGAGAAGGAGCCAGCAGACGCCAAGACGGCCTCTTCACCAAGCAGTGACCTCACTGCACAGCGCCTGCCAGGTGGGTGTTGATCTTGGCCCAACCAGTCCTATTTGGGGCCAGGATGAGGCTGAGGCAACACTGAGCTCTTGGCAGAATCTGTCAGGTACTGCTGGTCCCCAGCAAAGCGAAGCCCCTGACACCAGAGTCCCCCAACAGCTGCTGCCCACAGGTAGGGCTTTGCTCTCCTGGAGCCCTCAGTCCCACAGGGAGCCATGGGCTGGGGGGAACACCCTTGAATGAATGCAACAGAGCAGAACATGCTGCCTGCCTGGTCATCCAATAAATAGACCCTTAGAACCCTCAGAAGGGGCCAGACCCTTCCTTCAGAAAATCTAAGACCTACAGATGCTATCCACAGGTCCCCAAATAATTTCCTCTAATGCCTCTGGCACAAGCAAGCACCAAACATTCCCCATGACAGCCCCAAACTAAGTCATGGGGTGCCTCACTGCTCTGAGCACCCCAGCTCCAAATCTGGGGTTTCTCCCCCACCCCTGTGCTTGGGTCCCACTCCCTCTTGGTGACATATTTTACAATCTGCTGAGCATCCTGACTGACCCTTTTTCTCCCAAGCACTCCTGACCAGACTGCCAGCCAAAGGCGGTAGTTTATCTCCAGAAACGTTTCTCAAACCTTCTGCAGAATGACTTTCATTCGAGCCAATGCTGTTTCACCCCATCCCACTGCAGTCCCTCCGCTGTGACCACTCCCTACATGGGATGTTGTTTTGGTCAAAACCGAGAATTTGTTTTTCCAATTAAATGACAGATACAGATGCTTTGACTGTGGTAATCAGCTACTAACACTGAATATCCCAAGTTCCAGGTATTCCTGGGATAAACCCATTGTTCCCAATCGATCCCCCCCAGGCAAGGAGCTCTCCTGAGATTGTGGCCAGAGGTGCAATCGGTCATCCCATGCATGCAGCCAGGTGCCTTTGTCCTTGTCTGGCAGCAACTCATTAAAGCCAGAGGTGTCAGACAGCCTGGAAACACCCCAAGAGAAAAACATATTTCCTCCCGATCCACTCTGTTGGGTAGTGACACAACTGGTACTAAACCAGACTAGGAGGAGAGTAGGTAAGGAGTTGTTGGCCTGTGTTGAAGAAATTAATTAATAGTGCTAATTATCTGCTAATCATATGCAGCATAGGGACCTCCAAAATACAGGATGAACCAGGCCAGAAATCTGCAATGCTCCATGGGATCCAAAGACTTTGGCTCTGCTATGTTCCTTCTTTCGGATGGGTTCAACTGCCTTGAAAGGCAGGTCAGGTTTATCTGGGACGGGTGGAGGGTCCCAGTCACGGGACTCTACAGCCCCATCATGTCCAGCCACTCGTGTCTCAGTGGGTGACATCCCCCTGGAGTGGTCTCCAAGTTTTCGGGATAGGAGCAAAGATCTGGATGATTCCTTCCTCTCTGAGCTGTCATGCTTGTTTCCTGTGGCAGCCATGGAGGCCAGCAAGGCCTTTCTGTCAGTGCTGCTGCAATTAAAAAATAATCCCTGCTTTAGAAAAACTAACAGCCCAGATACTGATGTGCTTAATTAGCCCACCCAGAGGGTTTGCATCCCCAAAGCCCATCCTGGCACCAGCCTGAAAGTCCTTCCTGCCTTGCTGGGAAACAACAGATTCCTTTGTTTCCTGAAGAACAGCCAAACCATGGCTGGTTCACACCCGGTCCTCACCCCCTCAGGGATTTGTGCCATCTTGGGGCCAGATCCTGCTCCCTGCTCAAGGGAGCTCTGCCATGACCTTGGTCTCATCAAAAACATCATCTCCCCTGAATTTGTATGGCACAGTCCGTGTGTCAAGGACTGACTGATCCTCCCTGCACTGCTCAAATCCCAGGAGAGCTCAAGGAGGTGAGGCCCCCACACCCTCAGGGATGCTCCCATAAGAATGGGCACCATGAGCATCACCCAAATGCACAAAATAGATGTAGAAAGCCAGGAATAGGCCAGCTTCTAGTGCTTTCTGTGTATACTGCCTTCTTTGTGTAGCTTTTGGGGCCATGGGAAGCCATGCTGGAGTGAAGGTGTGAAGATGAAAGTTCAAAAGTTCTTTTAAAGTTTTTAAAAGCCTTTTAGGTGCAGTTCCTGGATGCGGGATATTCCTACATTGGATATTGTGGATGTTCTTTGCCCCATGCCCTCAGCAGAGCACCAGAAGCTGGAGAGCTACACCAGCCCCCACAGCTGGAGGGACTGGGCTTGTGGTGGAAGGTGCAGTGAGCTGTGTCCAACGTCAGCATTCACAGCTGAACTGGGAGCTGCTCAGCTCTGTGACACAGACATGGATAGAGGAGGATCCAGCTGGGCTGGCTGTGCTTGGGATGAGATAACTCTGCCGGGCACCCAGAGGTGCAAGCAACGATGTGTCGTGGGAGCTCACGTTAGCCCTTGGCTCTTCTCTCCGGCGAGGTGGGGTCCCACGCTCAGGACCCGCAGCGGGACCTGACGCAGGACTGGCGGCACGGCGAGCCTCTCCCCCACACCCTCCGCCCCGTACCGGGGCATCGCCACCACCCGGGGTGTGGAGAGGGCTGCGTGGGTATTCTGCCGGGGGAGCCAGCCATCCCCGGGCATCTGCAGGGATGCCCTGGCCAGGCTGGGCTTCGCTTCTGCCACTCCCCCGCTTCACCCCCGGACCCCCCGCCCCAGCGATGCGCTGCAGCGGGCGGACCCCCCCCGGGCTCGGGCCGCGCCCCGCTCTCTTGCCGCCGCTGGGCCGGGCCCAGATCTGCTGACGCACTGTCTGAGGCCGGCGCGCACGCTTCAGCTTTTTTCTTATTTTATTTTGTAACATCTTTTTTTTCCCCCCTCTTCTTTCCCTCCCTCTCTCGCTGGCGTCCCTCCTCCTTCTCCTCCCTCTCCCTCTCCCCACCCCCCTCCCCGTCCGCGGTCCCGGCCCGGCAGGAGCGGCAGGAGGGGCCGGAGCGGAGCGGAGCGGAGCGGGCAGCGCCTGGGATGGGGCGCGGCTCAGCGGGACCGCGGCTTGTCTGCCCCCCCCTGTGCCCCCTCCTCCGCGGCCCCCTCTGCTGCCTCCTCGGGCTCCAGCTGGTGCTCGGCGCTGCGCACCCAGGTGGGACCGCGCTCTCCCTCCCTCCACTTTCCTGAGTTTTCTTATCGGAGGAAAGGGGGNGGGGGGGGGGGGCATACCACGTCGAGTAGCCAAACCAGGGCTGGAGGACCCCTCCCGGCCGGACTCCCCCGGGGAGGGGGTGGCGGGACCCCGACGGCGGCGCGCAGGGCGGAGGGGGCCGCCTCGCTATAACGCAGATCACATCGCTGTGGCTTATTTCCTCGCGGAATGTATTACTTGCTTTTAATACGGTTTGTTTTACTCCATCCCTCCGGTCGTGCTGTCTTCCGCCGCGTTTTGTTTTCTCGTGCCTTGTTTTCTTCCCGGTCCGTCGCATTTTTACTCCCTTTTATCACTCTGGAGTTTAACTCCTCGCGCCGAGCGGCCACGCAGCGCCGGCCGAGGCCAGCGGAAACGCTTCCGCGGCCGCGGGGGGGGTGGGCCTGCTGCCCTCCGCAGCCCCGCTCCGGCCCTTTGTTTCTCCGGGAAGGGCAGTTCGCGGAGCGGGAGGTCGGGAAGGGGTCGAAGGGATTGTTGGAGCTTGCGGCCCTCTCCCATCCTGACCCCCTCTCCCGACGGGTGACTCGTATGAAAAAGTGCCCCCCGGGATCGGGGCCGGATTGGGTATTTGCAAACTTTTTTTTTTTTTCCTAGTATCTCCTCACAATAAAGTCAGCGGGTTGCATTTTATTTTTTTTAACCTTCTGGAGGTACTATGAGCCAGACACTGGCTCCTCTGCACGACCCCTGAAATTGCCGTTTGAGACCCTTTTTTATTCCTGGATAGTCTAGCCTAGAACTAAAGAACTGCTTTTGGGGCTTCCTTGAAATATTTTGGCCCTATTGATAGAAACTGAAAATTTCAAAAGAAAGCAGAATTGTCTGCTTTTGCCTGAAAGTAACAACTGTAAACCCTTGGCCTGTTTTATCAGAGCACATTTAGCAAATCCAAAGCAGATTTGGAAGTGGCAGCATAGGAACACACTAATCCCTTGCCCCCTTGTTTTCCTCTCTCCCCTCAGTCTCACAGTGCCTGGGGCTGAGCCTCCTCACTCCAGGGGCAGACGTGGGGTCATGGACATGATGACAGTGAGCAGCAATCCCATGCCAAGCCCAGGGATCAGTTCTGGGATCAGAGGAGAAACTGCTTGGCTGGGAGATGGAGAAAGTAGGAAGCAATGGGAAAGGAGACCCCTGTACCCTGGGGCATCTGGAAGAGTGGTCAGGGTGTGCTGCTGTTTATAGACATCTCATCTGGACTTTCCACAGCTGAATTCCTGTTAGACCTCCCCATAATTTACTTGAGGGCTGTGAATTCCTCCTTCTGTGGGCTTCAAGGGGGTTATTGTTACATTTCAGCAAGGTTTTGCTACCTTTACAGGCCAATTCTGGCTGTTTCATCCCAAAAAATGTCAGTGGGATCCAGGTCTGGCGATTCTGAGAACAGAGGCACCTCTGTCCCGGCTGTGGGGCGGGAGTGCGGTGGCAGCCGACCCCATGCCGGGCCTGGGCGAGGAACAAGGCGGCTTTCAGTGGCTGCTCGTGCCTTGCTGGTGCTGAGCACTCTCAGCTCTTTCTCCTCCCCATCCCGACTTTCAGCTGCTTCTGCCCTGCATCAGTCCTGGTTGAGACCCTGTGGATGAAGGGTATAGCACAGAGTATAGCACAACTGGAGGTGAAACGTCCAGAATCTCCCAGCACCAGGCTGGTTTGCAGCTCAGAGAGGATCCTCACTCGGAGTTTGGGATCAGGATAGACTAGTCCCAAGAGTTCCTTGTTTCCAAGGACACTCTCAGTGGGGGCCAGCCCATAAGACAGGCATTGATTCCCCTGGGGAACCTTTGCTTCCTTGCGAGGTTTGTGCCAAACCCTCACCTCCAGGACAGCCAGAAAGGTGGAGCAAGAGCTTTTGGCAAGAGGCTTGGGGCTCCTTGCTGGGATATCTCCTCCAGCTGACCCATCTGTTCAGCTTCATGTGGGTACCTACATGCTTTCCCAGGGAAACTGAGGCAGCAGCTGCCATCCTGCCAAGGCTGCAGACAGGACAAGGTCCTTGTCTCAATGCCAGGACCTGGTGCTGGATCAATTCCCACCTATCCAGTGCTCAATGTAGGTCTGCCATGTCAGCTGTGGGGCAAGAGAGAACGCAGAAGGGACCTGGAAAGAATTTACAGCCTGTAGAGTAAACAGAGCAGCCTTTGCATGAATTTCCCCCTTTTTTTTTCTGCCATTTTCTCCATCCTAATGGAAATAGCTTCTTGCATGGCAAATGCAGCCCCAAGAAATTATATCTTGATTTTCCGACTGTGTAGGAGCAGGAAAAGAGGTCAGAGGTGTTAGCTTTGCTGCTGGAGCCTGGCAGGGCACAAGGAATGGTGGAGACCTCTCCTCCCCACTATCTGCAGCCACGGCAGCTGCTGGGACGTGGCAGCAGGGCTGGGGATGGTGCTTATGCAAGACTGACAAGAGTGGAAAGAGATTTAATTTAACTTTCCATGCAAAACTGTCCCCTTCCCCTAAAGCCGCCCAGCTGGTGTAGGGACCCCAGGAGGTTTCCCATGGGGAGATGCTCCTTGCGAGCATGTGCAAAGGCATTTTCAGGCGAGGTCTTGGTGATGGTTAAAGCCACGTTGCAGATTTTTCTCTCTGGCTTCATTTTCTCCCTGGCTGGATTTTGCACCTTTCCCTGCAGGCAGAGGCACTCTCCTTAAGTATTACTTCCTTAAGTATTTTCCAAGGAAATATTTTGCCCCCAAATCAAAGCAGATGTGTGCTGAGGATGTTATCATCCCTCTATACTAAATCATTTTTTCCAGATGGTAAATCCATCACAAGAGGCTCTGGTCCCATTGCCTCGGTGGGTGCTTGGAGCAGGGAAGGGAAGGCATTGATCCAGCTCTGCCAGAGGTCCCAGTGTTATCCACTGGATCATCATGCCCTGCTCAGCTCCATGAATGCAGCTGGATCTTGGGTGGGAGTGGGAGTGGTGGGCGCCCTTCCACCCACTCCAGCCCATCCTGAGCCAGCATTTCCTTATTGTTGCAGTTCAGGACGGCTCAAATAATGTTACATAAACTCCGGTTTCTTAGGAGGGCATTATAGCGAAAGTATTGAGAGGCACATCCTTTTATACAGTGTTTCAGTACAGTGAATATTATTGGTCATTTGGAGCAACACCTCTCAGCCCTTTCTTACAAGTAAACAACAAGTTAGAAAAAACACCAGGTGTCAGGAAAAGGGATATCAACAAGGATTGTTTGGGTTCTTCCTTATGTTTACCAGGCCAGAGTGGGACATAGCCTCAAGCTACTGCCTGAAGCCTAACAATCTATTTTCTGACCACTGTCAGTTCCCCCATTTCCTGAAGGGTTGTTTAAGCAATTTGTAAAATTTGGTTCTTCATGTGCAGTGAGAAGCAGAGTTTTAATTAATCTGAACTGTGCACAGCTCACAGAGCATCAACATTTTTCTCATTCCTAAGATTGCTTGGAGCCCAAAAGAGACCTACACAGATGTTCTTGTTCTTAAAGAACCCATCTGTAATTTCTTAAGGGTTAGAAAATGATTAGTGGATTGACTTGCAAATTCCTGCGAGCACTCTTTAGTCTGGGAGCAAAGGTATGGCTGGGGCTCTTGTCTGCCTTGTGGCCACTGCTGTGGTGAGTCCCTTGGGCTGTCCAGGGACAAGCATCCCTTCCGAAATGCATTCATTTGTCTGTGTCCCAGGCAGGATGCTGGGAGAATGGGCTTCTTAATGCCTGCAGAGAGGCTGAAGTGAAGTATGTGACGCCCTTCCAAAACCTTTACAAGACAGCAGGGGTGAGTAGGGTAGTAGGTAGCCATCATCATCGCAGCCAAGTAAGGAGCTCATCTCGTACAGCTCCCACCATATAAACAACTGCTTCTCTCTGACTGCTGGGCCAGCCAAGAGGAGTTTCTCAGCTCGAAGTGTATATCCTGCTGCTCCATATCCCCAGCCAGACTGTCCGAAGCTTCACTTTCTTCTTTGTAGCAAGAGGTCTTTAACTCCCTGAGGTCTGTTTTTAAAAAACAAAAGAAGAACCACCCTCTTTTATTCTGGAGCTTGGCTTGCAGCTGCTTCTGGCAAGTCTGGCCCCAGCTGAACCTCAGGGTTGTGCTGTGCTGGGTGTGTCGGTGGGATGTTGGGCATCATTGGTCATTTGCTGCAAACCTCTACTACTTTAGAAGCAGTGAGGGTGGGGGTTGTGTCTCCTCTCAGCTCTGAGCAGACAGGATCGGTGCCCTTCATGAGCCAGGCATGTCCTAGGGCTGCCAGTATGGGTGCATTTCCTTCCCTTTTATTTTTTTTTAGTCTGAAGTTCCTCTCTAAGGAGTTGCATGGAGTTACTGATGCCAAGAGTGGCTGGGGGAGGTAGAGCCATGCTGTCATTCCGCAGGCTGGGAATGCTCCTGTGTTGTGTGACTGCTGGCAGCAGGGAGGCTCTAGCTCTGATGTTGGGAGCTCCCATGGACACAACTGATGCTTTTATCACTGTTTCCCATTCCCAGCCTGCACAAGGATGCACAGGCTCCTTTGTTGCGCCAAAAATTGATGCTCTTCATGGCAGTGGCTATGCTTTTTGCTCTTCTCCACACCGAGACTGTAAGGATGGCATCAGCCGTGCCTGGACTGACTGCTGGAGCTGGGCTTTGCTGGGAACTTCTCTCCAGGAATAGGATTTTCCTCCAGAGGAATAATTTCTCTAGTAATATGAAATTCAAGATGGAGTTGGGGCTTTTCTGTGGCCCTGCTGTATCCCTCAGCAGAGCTGTCTGGGCATGGTTGGGGGGGCAGTCCTGGGGTCCTGCCCTCCCAAATGTCACTGGAAGGTGAATTGTCAGCCTGGTCCTCCATTCCAGCAGTTCCTTCTCCTCCTCAGGGCTGTGCAAGCTGAGCCCAGCTGAGGCTCTGTCAGGTGAAACTCCTGTTTAGTTCCAAAGAAATATTTTTGGTTCTTTGTGGAATCCCAAAATGGCTTGCGTTGAAAGGGTCATTAAAGACCATCTTTCCTTCCACCCCCTGCCAATGGCAGGGACACCTTCCAGTAGACCAGGCTGCTCCAAGCCCAATCCAACCTGGCCTTAGACATTCCCAGGGATGGGACAACCACAGATTCTCTGGACACCCTGTGCCAGGGCCTCTCCACCCTCATAGGGACAAATTTCTTCCCAATATACTGTCTAACCCTGCCATTCTCCAGCTTAAAGTCACTGTCCTGTCACTCCAGGCTCTTGTCCAAATTCCCTATCCAGCTCTCTTGGAGCCCCTTTAGGCACTGGAAGGGACTCTGAGGTCTCCCTGGAGACTTCTCCAGGCTGAACATCCTCAGCTCTCTCAGCATGTCTGTATTTTTTTGTCATCTTTTTCTATGTTTTTTTTTTTTTTTATTCCAGGGGAATTTTTCTTCTCTATTGCTGATCTTTTCCTCATACTTGGTGCATCTCCACCATATTTATCATGAATGAGCTCCCACTTCCCACAGTTTCTCACCCATCAGTGCCATGTGAATTTCAGAGCCACTGCTCACCCTTGGGCTGCATAAATGGCCTGAAAAGATGGTGGTTTGGCATAGGTGGCTTGGAAATGCTGTGCCCTGTTTGCTGGCAGGTGAGACACATTACATGAGGAGGTTCAGGCTGAAACAGGGATTTCTTTCTGCACCATGCAAGTGAAGGGTGGGTTTTTTGCTGCCAGACATTACAAGTAAAACATTTTCCTGGGCTCACAAATCCAAATGAAGGTCTTAGCACAGGGGGCTGCAGCCCCTGAGGGAGCTCATGAGTCCCAGAGCACCAATGGAGGCCTGTTTGCTGGCATGGCTGGGGCACCTTGTGGGGTTTCACGGCTTTGCTGCCTTTACCAGGTGGTTTGGAGCAAACCATATCCATGGTGTGTTTGCAGCACAGGAACCTCTGAGAGGGATCACCCCTGTGGTTCCGGGTGTGCTCAGCCTCCTTGTGCAAGCGACCTGGAGCTGTGTTTTTTGGGACATCCCACATAAAGGGGAACCTTGAATGAGAACAAGGGCAGGGAGCACCTTTGCCAGGGCAGCTGCAGGGCAGGGCTGAGTTCCAGAGGTTTGTGAGGGGCTCTGGCATCACACAGTGCCATGATCACCCTCACAGAGGAGCCAAAAGAGGTGGCAGGATCTGGCAGGGATTTGGTAACAGAGCCTCACAGCGCTGACATGTTGGAGACAACATTTGCTTTCAGTTGTAATTGCAGCCAGAGCCCTGGAGCTGCTCCAGTCCACAATAACTGAGAGAGGGGTCTAGCTTCAGTCCTTTCTTGAATTTGCTCCCTGCATTTGTTGCTGGTGATGGGAGGATGACAAATGCAATGGAGCAGGGATGCTCTGGGTGTCCTGTTGTGGGTGGCTGAGCTGGAATGTGCTTGGGGCTGGGTGGTGCCAAGGATGTCCATCCATGTCATGCTGCAGGGCTTTCTCTGTCTACTGTCCCTGTGGCATCTCTCATCCAGTGCTGACCACAGTCCCCAAAATTGCTGGTTGTGAGTCTTTCCATATTTGCTTGAGGGTGGTAAGGCTGTTGTGAGAAGGGTTGAGCTGAGTTCCTTCAGTTCAGGCTTCCTGCTGGCCAAGAACTTGCTTTTTTTGATTAAGAAAAAGAATCTGGTGCCAGCACAGGGTGTAAAAGCTCCCTTGAGGTCTGTCTCAAAAGAATGCAGCTTCTCCATCCCTGCAGTGTTCAGCCACCAGTGCCAAGGCCAGTTTCTCCCATGGTGCTTAGGCATGAGCATCCCAGTATTTCCCACATGGGAGAGGAGAGTGTTTCTGCTGGCAGAGCCAGTGTCCTGCTTTCAGTCCCAGCTCCCCCTGTCCCCACCATCACACTGCCTTGTAGCACCAGCTGCTTTCCATGATCCCACCAGCAGGCTGAAGGCAACGTCCCAGTGGCTGCACAGCTGGGAAAAGACACTCTCCTTGATGGAAGTGTGTGGGATTTTGCTTTGCTTTCTCAAGTCATCCACAGAGGAGTAGGACTAGGATGTGATGGGTCAGAGCTACTCCGAGCTGGCCCTGCTCAAAAGAGGGAAGATGCAGGAGGGAGAGACAGAGTATGTCAATCCTGGCCCTGATTTAATTTTGGTAATTCCAGGCAGAGCATCCAACAGGATTGGGTTTTCCAGTGCTCTTTGTCCTGTGCCAGAGGACAGTTCCTCTTTGGGAAGGATCTGCAGGTGTTGCCATGGGTGGTTTTCCATAACTGAGGGGTGATTGGAAAGCTCTGCCTGTGTAATTTCAGGTCCACAGGTGGTTGCCAAAACCTGAGGTACATCTCTGAAAGGAGTCAGCCATAGCTGTGCCATGGCTACCGAGGGCAGTGCAGGAGACCAGGCCCTGGAGGGGACGAGGACATTCCCAGTCCCTTTGGGATACTCCTCTGGAGCCGCCTCCTGCAAGGATTGGGTTTGCTCTGCAGAATGCCAGCTTGGGAAAAGGAATTCATTTATCCAAACTTGCCTCCTCCCACCCAACTACACATCTGTCCTGGGGTCAGGAATGCTGAGTGCTCCTCTCAGGAGGAGCTTCCCAGGAGCCTATCCAAGCCCCACTGCTAATGTCATGGATGCCGTGGACCCAGTCAACCCCAAATTCTATAGAAATAAGGGAAAGAAAGGTGTATTTTTGGTGAAGCACAGCTTTGCACAGCTTTGTGTTGAGCTCATGTGGGTTATCCCCCCAGCTCCTCCCCAGGAGTGCACATCAAGTGGTTTTGCACAGCAGTTTTGCTGGAAGAACTGTAGGGGTGCCAGGGCTGTGCTGATGCTGGAGCTTTCCCATTCCTCCATGGCCCAGCAGACACTGGGGACACGCACTGCGTGGCCTCTCCTGCCTTCTTGGAGCCAAAGGGCTGAGCTGCTTGCAGCATGCAGGGGCTGCCCAAATTCCATAACCTATAATTTCCTACCTCCAGCTCTTCTCTTTTTAGAGTAAAATGGTATTTGTGCTTCTCTGGCCCCAGGCCTGCCCCCTCCAGTCTGGATGGCTTCGTTGAACACAGTGCCACTGCAGGGCCACTGGTGAGTGTGACCCTTGCTTGCATGGTGCTGGCAGCCCCAGCGTGGCACTGAACGCCCTGACACCAATTCCTGCTCCAGGGCTTTTCCAACCCCATATTAATTTTTTCTTGCAAGAAAGGGCCCACGAGTAACAGTGAGGGGTGTCCTGTTGCCGATGCTCCCTGTGGTGATGATCATGGTAGAGCAGTTTTTTCTGTTCTAAGGAGCAAAGCACTGGTGTTTGGCTCCTTGCAGAGGAGCCACTGTGGCATGAGTCTGTGCCGCAGGGAGGCCTCATCCTGCTCCAGTGGGTCACAGCACTGATGATACATCACCCAAACCTGCTTAAGACCCCCATGTCCCTGGTGATGAAGGGGCTGCACTGCCCTCACTGTGGGTGGGATGGGGAGAGCAATGGGCTGGGTGTGGCATGGATGGTGCTGGCATGGGGAGAAGGTGTTTGGTGGGAGATGAGCTGGTCTCCCACTGTCCGGGTCAGGATCAGGCCAGTTCCAGCTGGAGAAACACCAGCACCACCTTAAGGAACCTCAGCTTCAGCCAGCCAGAATCAGCCTTTGTCTAGATTTTTGCTTATTTTCTCACTTGCCATGATTTTTAAAATATTTTCAATGAAATTAATTGTTTCCCTTAAATTAAATAAAGCCCTGCAAACAAGCTACACTTCTGTTTATTTGATATCATCTAATAAATGTCCTCTGGGCTGGGGAAGGGGCCTCTGACATAATTTCTGTCCCAGAACTGGGTGGATCCTGGAACTGCCAAAAGAAGTGGGAATGTCTGTCTTTCTCCACTTCTTTCTTCCGCTTCATACACAGGGCAGAGAAGTTCTGTGAGCCAAGATGTTTGTTGCTTGAATGTGCTGGAGCTGCCTGTAACAACAGAGCTGGGGCAGGGCGAGGATATGGGGAAATAAGAAATGAAAACCTTTTCAGCCCAAAAAATTCATACAATGGCAAAAATCCAAAGCAAACCAAAGCAAAATATAATAGGGCCCGTGAGTTCACTTGGACTTCTGGTGAATGTTTGTGGTGGAAAAAAATGGGATGTTTTATAACAAAAAAAGAACAACAAAAGTGGTGGTGTTGATGTGGTGCTTTTGGAAGATTCTTGCTGGGATGTTGGGGCAAGAAGAGGCAGTAAGAAGCCCTGAGGTGGCTTTTAGTTTAGAAACATTCATTTGAAGAAATAAAGTGTCTTTCAAACATGACACATCAGCTGGAGCAGCATGTCCCAGCATTATGTCTGGGATTTACTGGTTTATACAGGTTTTGGGATAAAGTCACATGGTGGGGTGACCTGCAGGGATGTTGGGGTTCAGGGAATTTCCTTGTGGATGCATGGTTGGCCCATGGCAGCCAGCAGGACTGTGGGATGTGTGGAGTTGGGGTTGATCGTAGCCTGTCTTCTCTCATTGGCTGCACCTCTGTCTGCTGGCAGCGACTCCCCTCACTTGGCTTCTGCCTCCCAATGCCTGGGCTGGGATTCCAAAGGGTCCTGGCATGACATTTTGTATTTGCTGGGGCTGTGCAGGCATTTTCCTTCACAGAATGGGACACCTTCTCCAGCAGTTCCTGTTTGCTCCACAGTTTTTAGCAGGTCCCCATGCATGCGCTATTTCCCTGCTCTGTTTTTCTCCGCCTGGAGCAGATGGCTGGTGCTGAAGCCATTGGCTTCTCCAGCACTGGTATCGTTGCAATGCCTAGGAATGCTGCAGCCAAGTGCTGTCCATGTGAGGTCAGTTTTGAATGGCTCTAACGATGCATTTACAGTGGGCAAGCACTTTGCTCTGGCTCCGATACCCAACAGCCACCCTTGGTGATGCCGCACTGGATACAGACACCCACCCATGTCATTCTGCCCAGAGCCCACCACCGGGGATGGGCACTGGGACAAGCCCTGAGTCAGTGCTCAAGGGAAGCAGTGGTCCCCAGCATCCCAGGTGCTGTGCCCAGGGATGCATGCCAAAACTTGCTTTGCACAGAGCCAGGATGTTCTCTCAGGGCTCAGAGCTGTTCATGGCACTTACTGAATCCTCAGCGATGCTGTCACACTTTCCATTTGTTCTCTCCCCAGACTCCAAAGTCTTTCTCATCTACAACACAGGCGTGCAGGGCTGCCTGGAGACCAAGGACTCTCTGGTGCGACTGGCCAACGGCTGCAACACCAGTGCCCCAGCCCAGCAGTGGAAATGGGTCTCCCGAAATCGCCTCTTCAGTGTGGGGGCCATGCAGTGCCTGGGGGTGTCATGGCATGGGGCCAACGCCACAGTGGGGCTGCACCTCTTGGCCACCTATGAGTGTGACCGTGAGTCAGTCAACATGCGCTGGAGCTGCCGTGGTCTTGGGGAGCAGCTCTCGCAGCATCTAGGTGCCCGCCTGGACAATTCCTCCCTGGACAGGGGGGACCAGGCACATGGGTCACAGTGGAGGACGTACGGCACCGAGGAGGATCTGTGCTCCATACCCTACTCTGGTAACACCTCCTTGGGCATTAGTGTTATCCTGTAACCCAAATCAACCCCAAAACGCGAGCTGAGGCTGTGGTGCTGCAGCAGTTGGGTCCTGCCTGGGAAGCTCAGTCCCAGCTCACTGGAGCTACAGAACCAAGCAGGATCAGGGCAGTGGGGAGTGGGAAGCCTCCGGGCACCCCATAACCCCCCCACACTGGGCCAACCCACACCCCTCACCCCAAATCTCCCTTCAGCTCCCATGGGCACATCCTCAAGCAAGGGCTTCTCTTTTCCCTTAGAGATTTACACCATCCAGGGCAACTCCCATGGGAAGCCCTGCACCATCCCCTTCAAGTACGACAGCCAGTGGTTTCACGAGTGCACCAGCACGGGGCGGGAGGACGGGCACCTCTGGTGTGCCACCACCCAGGACTATGGCAAGGACGAGCGGTGGGGCTTCTGCCCCATAAAGAGTAAGTAGAGGGACACCTCCCATGGGAAAAAGCAAAAACCCCACATCAGTCCCTCTTGGGGACTTTCAGGCTTCTCCTCTCCCCCTGTGAGTGTTCTGCAGTGCCAGAGCAGCAAGTTATTGTGGTTTACTGGGTTATTGGGGAATTTTGTGTGTCTGTTGTGTGCTCACCCTGCTCATCCCCACAGGCAATGACTGTGAAACCTTTTGGGACAAGGACCATCTCACGAACAGCTGCTACCAGTTCAACTTCCAGTCGACACTGTCATGGCGGGAAGCCTGGAATAGCTGTGAGCAGCAAGGGGCCAACCTGCTGAGCATCACAGAGATCCATGAGCAGACTTACATCAATGGTGAGATTCTGCCAGCCTGGCTGTGCACTCCTCATCTAGGGCAGAGCTGATGGCACCATGGGCATTGCCACTGCCAGTTTGCTCTGCCTGCCCCAGATTTGCTGGGTGGACTGAGCTGGGCTTGGGTAGGGGTGACAAGCTGGGGACTGAGCTGGGCTTGGGGGACTGATTCTGCCCCTCTGGCTGTGTTGACTCCAGGTCTGTTGACTGGCTACAGCTCCACGCTCTGGATTGGGCTGAATGACCTGGACATCAATGGAGGCTGGCAGTGGTCAGACAACTCACCCCTCAAGTACCTCAACTGGGAGAGTGGTGAGACAGGGGAGGTTGTGTTGGTGATGGGGCCTGAGGAACACCTTGTGACCACCAGAGATGGCCCCATGGCAGTACCCTGCCTGCTGCAGGGTATCCCCTTGCTGCATGGGGACAGAGAGCCCTAGGGGCCTGTGTAACAGCCTGGAACATCTTTGGAGCTGGAGCTCCAAACACAGGGTGCTAAGGGGGAATTGGCCCTCTGCAAACACTCATTGACCCTGTGGATAACCTGGGCTGACATTCCTTGTTTTGCGCATTGCTGCATCCCTGCTTAGTGCTGGAGTGTGGCATAGGAGTAGTCTCCAGCTGCAGACACCCATCCCTAACCCTGGGGTACTTAGAGGGAGGAGGGCCCATTGGTCATGCCTGGTGCCAACACCCAAATGCATCTGGGGGACTACACTGAAACCCTTGAAGGAGGTTTGAGGACAGGTGGGAGTTCAGGTCTTGTCCTTTGACCCCCTGACTGCTATTGACATTTCCAGGTAAAGCAGTGACCCTTTGGGTTCTTGTGCATTGAGGCACTATAAATAATCCTGGTCATGTTGTCACATGTCTTCATCTTGCAAAATAACAAAATAAAAGAGGTTTTTCTGGTGTTGAAGCAGGCAGAACTGCATTGGTGGCTCTGTCCTGGCTCCTCAGTAGCCTGTCCCCTCGTTATCCCATTCTTCAGACCAGCCCGACAACCCCAGTGAGGAGAACTGTGGGGTGATTCGCACCGAGTCATCCGGGGGATGGCAGAACCGTGACTGTGGTATCGCCCTCCCCTACATCTGCAAGAAGAAGCCCAATGCCACGGCTGACCCCTTCCTGATGGGTGAGCAGGAGATGACCAGCATTGGGAATGGGCAGCTCTGTAACCCATCTGGGTGTGTTCCCAACCCAGCATGGTCAGGGGATGCTGTCCATATAGGTGCCCATCGTGTCCTCAGCTTGCTGTCCTAGTTGTGCAGAGCAGGGCTTGATTTAGGAAAAGTCATCCCCAAGGAACATTTCCAGGAAGTGCTTTGTGCCATTCCAGATTGGGTGGTAAGGGAGGGATGGAGAACAGCAGGTCCCTGTGGTCCCCAGGGGAGGGAATGCTCTCTGCTCTGCCCTCATTCCTCTGGAGACAGAAGGGATTTTGTTTTGTCCCTGGAGCTCTAAAGCCACCATTCCTACACCTTCCATTGTCTGTTATATTTTGGCCGTGGCTTTCCCACTGCGGCTTTGGCTTGGTCTGCTGAGCACCCGCAGGACTGCGGTCCTTTCCCTGCCAAGGAGAGGGCTGAATTAGCTGGGCAGGAACCCTCAGGCCGCCTTGTATCCTGCCAGACTCATGGTCGGAGGTGAAGGTGGACTGTGAGCCCAGCTGGCAGCCCTTTCAGTCCAACTGCTACCGGCTGGTGGGAGAGAAGAAGAGCTGGCAGGAGGCGAAGAAGACCTGCCTGCGGAGCGGGGGTGATCTGGTCAGCATCCACACCCTCTCCGAGCTGGAATTTGTTACCAAGGATATCAAGCAAGGTAAGGAGGAACTTGCTGTGCCAGCAGCCCCTTTCTTGTCTTATGGGGTCCATGGAAAAGTCCCTGGATGTGCTAGAGGCTGCAGAGTTGACTTTGTGGTTGTGCAGGGCGTGGAGGTCCCAGGCTGGGCAGTGCTGTGTTCCCTGGAGGAGCCCATAATCTGGGTGCATCCTCCATCCAGCAAATGTAAAAGCTGTTCCTGGAGCCTGCAGTGCTGAGTCTAAACTACACAGCTGCAGCTGGGAATGGTGCTAGTCCCAACTGGTTAATGTAGGAAAAGATGGGAGAAAAATTCCTGCTGGACTTTCTGGAGGAGGCCAGCAAGGAGGTATAGGAGAGTTGAGGAAGGAGAGGAAATACTGCTGTCCCTAGGCTGGTAGCAGACTGGCATTTGCGGGAAAGGAATGGTTGAAATCCCATAGTTCACTGGACCTGAGCATACAGACCTGGGCTTCTAGGCCCATACGGCTAGCCCTTCTCTGAAAGGTGCAGCCAAATGTCCCTGTATTTCCCACTCTGAGGGTCCATGTCCTTGTATTTCCCACTCCAAGTGTCCATCCTTGCAGGCAGGAGCTGCCCTGCCCTGTCCTGCTTTGTCCTGCCCACTGGCACAAGGAGGTCAGAGCTGAGCCCTGAGTGGGTTTTGGCAGGTGCTGTGCAGAGAACAGTCCCATCACGAGGGCTGAGGTCACCAGGGGGTTCTGCACAGGGTCAGGCAGGAGAAGGGAATCTCACACCCTCCCTTCTTGTCCTGGCAGATGTGGAGGAGCTCTGGATTGGCCTAAATGACCTCAAGCTGCAGATGAACTTCGAGTGGTCAGATGGGACGCCTGTGAGGTTCACCTACTGGCACCCCTTCGAGCCCAACAACTTCCGTGACAGTCTGGAGGACTGTGTGACCATCTGGGGACCGGTGAGAACCTGGAGGGGAAGGGGGGCTATCCTGCACCTCTGTAAAGAGAATCGCAGCATCCTCATTGATGAGGAAGGCAATCCGAGTGTCTCCAGCTCGGTTCAGCTTAGTTCATCTGAGCCATTGGGATGGGAGGAATCCATCTCATCATCCTTGGGGATTTGGTGTGGGGAAGGGAAGTCTTTGGACCCAAGGTAGGAGTGAAGAGGCTGGGACATTCCCCAGGCTGTCAGACAGGCTCACTGCCACTCCTCCTCCCACCCTGCAGGAAGGGAGGTGGAACGACAGCCCCTGCAACCAGACCCTGCCATCCATCTGCAAAAAGCCTGGTCGGGTGAGCCAGGAGAAGGAGGAGGATGACCACGGATGCCGAAAGGTGAGGGCCACCTGGGATAGCAATGGCTCTGGCTGCTCCACAGCTCTGCATAGTGCTCAAGGCTTCAGGGGACCTCTCCCTAAAACGATTTTGGGGAGCCCCGATGAGCAGCACCCAGAGCAGCTGGTCTGTTTCTGAGAGCTGCTGTGCTGGGGCACTCTGGGGCTGCTGAGCCCCTCACTGCCATGGTGAAGTCCATGGGAAGAAATGGGACACAAAGCATATGCATCTGTGCACATTGTCCAAGACCCTCCCCATCAAGCAGCCTTGGCTGCCAGTAGGGATGTTCATTTTTTTCCCCCTTTCCTCTCTTTTTGCCAAAACACAGGAGCATATGGGAGCCTAGCAGGATGAAGGTGGCTGCTGGCCCTATCCCTTAACATGATGGCAGGTTGCCTCCTGCAGGCAGGACGTGGGCATTTTGGGGACACCAAACCAGCGGATTCTCACTCAGCCTGCGCCCTGCCTCAGTTTCCCCAGTTGTCACATGGGGCTGAAGCTGCGCTGGGAAGTGGCTTTTGTGGTTCTCTGCAAAGCCTCCAAGCACTGAGTCTGGCAGCACTGTGGCTCTTGAACCTCTCCCAGCCTTTCAGAACTGGCCCGTTTGCTTGCACCCTGACTAGCAAGCAGCCACTCCAGGCCAGCTCCCAGAGGTGCTGCTGGGCTCTTCCCATGTCTTTGCCCCATTTCCAGCAACTGCTTGGCTCTGCCAGAACTCGGGGGAGCACGGCATCCAGGAGAGCTGCAGGGCCAGATTTGAGGGCTGCCAGACATAGCTGGAAGAGCCCCAGTGTCCACAGGTGCTGGGGATGAGACACTTGGTGGCAATGTTCAGCTACCATGCCTCTGTGTGTCCCCAAAGCAATCCTGAGGATTCCCTATGCAGATTTAACTCCCTCCTGGCTCTCCAGCCACAGTCTTATCCTGGTCCTGGGTGCCCAGCAGAGATGCACTGGGAAGCAAACTGTGAGGGAAAAATGAAGCAATGAACCAATGCAAGGCACAAATGAAGCAAGAGCCATCCTTCATTTACTTCCTCATTCTCTGAGGACCTTTGCCACCCAGAGGAAGCAGCTGGTGGAGAGGAGGCACATCTTGCTCGGGTGTTTGGTCCTATCCACTCCAGCCACTCTGCTGGTTTTTCATGGTGGTGTTGCTGCTTTTCCCCTCCTTTAAAAATCCCCTTTATTTCAGAAGCAGCCTTAAAGGAAGCAATAAAGGATAGAGATTTGGGCAATGGGAAACGCAAATCAGGAGAGGGATGTGAGGGCACACTGGGATTGGAAACTGGAGGCAACAGTTGGGGTTGGGGATCCTGTCCTGGCCCTCTTTTGGATCACAGGGACTTGCTGTGGTGCTTAGTGTGTGGAAGTGGACCCCCAAGGTATTAGGGGTGCTGAGGCTGGTGCTGGCTGGAGACATTGCACTGTCCCAGGACAGGCCCCTTTCTTGCCTGTTCAATTGCATCCATGCTGTTCCCAGAGGGACCCAGCTTATGGGTCTGTACCTGGATTTGCCAGCTTTGGAGAAAGGCTGTAGGAGCAAGAACTTGGGGCAAAACCTGGGATTTGTGGTTGTTATTATTTCCCAAAGTTGCTGTCCTGCTTCCCTCCCCACTGTGCTGATGACACTGCATATAGCATGTGCCCCCACTGTCCTTTTAATGCCCGGGGGACCCAGGAGTAGAACCCTAGTAATGCTTCCCCTTCCGGGGGTTCCTTGAGCCTGGGGCCACGTGGCTCCTTGACTGAGCCACTTCACCCTTGTGAAGGATGTGTGTCCCCTCTTGCAGATGAGCCCCCATGTCCCTCCCCATTCTGCCACCACCGCTGCCAGCCCCAGGGCCAGCCTGCTCCCTGCTCTCGCAGAAAACAGGCACTGTTGTGCCTCCAACCGCAGAGAGACTCCAACATAACAAGGCAGGGATTAAAGGTGGCTGCAGTGGTACTCACTTTGGACTCACCCCTGCAGCGTGAAGAGGAGGATTGTGTTCCCCTGCCTGCGCCTTGGCTGGGGCTGGATGCTGGCAGGGAGAGCTGTTTCCCCAGCTTTGAAGCTGCCTGGGTGTTTGTTTTCCCTGTAGTCATGTCCTCTGGGGCCAGGGGCTTGTTAGAACTCAAAGCTAAGCGGGGTCAAGCTGGGGCAGCTGGGGGCAGGAGACTTCCCAGGAGAAGGCAGAGGCGGTAGTGGGATGTTGCTCTTGTGCCCTGGGATTGCTCCCATCCTTCTGGGGAGGTCCACGTAGTCAGTGGTGGATGTTTCTTGTCACCCGTCCCCAGGGCTGGAAGTGGCACAGCCCATCCTGCTTCTGGCTGGGCGAGGACCGTGTCCCCTACAGTGACGCCCGCAAGATGTGCTCCGACTACAGCTCCACACTGGTTACCATCACCAACAGGTCAGAGCCATGCCAGTGGTGGTGGGTTTGTCCTAAAAAGAGCCCTGCAAGGTGAGGGCTGGAGCATCATGGGCATCTCAGTGTCTCGGCTCGCTGTATCGCCCACTGTCGCTGTCCCTCCAGGTTTGAGCAGGCATACGTGAGCAGCCTCATCTATGGCTGGGATGGGGAGTATTTTTGGACAGCTTTGCAGGACATCAATGAGACAGGCGCATTCCACTGGCTGAGCGGTGATGAGGTGATGTACACTCACTGGAACCGCAACCAGCCCGGTAAGGGATGGGGGTGGGATGTGGACTTCCCCTTCATGCAGGGCGGGGCTGGCACTGTCCCCCAGCACAGTCCAACCCTAAGGCTGCTGTCTCCCCTGCTCTCCAGGTTACAACAAGGGTGGCTGTGTGGCTCTGGCCACCGGCAGCTCCATGGGGTTATGGGAGGTGAAGAACTGCAGCACCTTCAAGGCCAAGTACATCTGTCGGCAGAACATGGGCACCCCAGTCAATCCTGAACTGCCCGGTCCTTTCCCCACGCCCAGCCTCACTACCACCTGCCCCGCAGGATGGAGCTCTGACCCCAAACTCCATCACTGCTACAAGGTGAAGGGGGTTTGGATATGTCGGTGTGGGGATGCACATGCCTCCCCAGTGCAGGGGAGTGAAGGGGCACATTTTGGTGCTTGCAAGAGATGCCTCACAACCCTGGCTGGGGCTGGATGGCAGAACTGTGCCCTGGGAGGTGGCTGCCTGCTGGTGGGAACAGTGCTCTGCTCCTGTTCTGCTGCTGAGCCACCCATGCTTTGGGTTCTTCTTTTCCCAGGTATTCAACTTTGAAAAGCTGCAAGAGAAGAAGACATGGATCGCTGCGCAGGAATTCTGCCAGGAGCTGGGAGCCCAGCTGCTCAGCCTAGGCAGCTATGAGGAGGAGCATTTTGTCACCAATACCCTCAACAAGATTTTTGGGTGAGAGGCTAGCAGCCTCCCACAGTGTCCCACTGTCAGAGTGTGCTTGCCACAAGCCCACAGCCCTCCTGGTGCTCTGGCATATGTGGATGGATGCATGGATGGAAGGATGGATGGATGGATGGATGGATGGATGGATGGATGGATGGATGGATGGATGGATGGATGGATGGATGGATGGATGGATGGATGGNTTGGGGATGGAGTTTGGATTTAAAGCAGCTCCAGCCCTGAGACAGCATGCCTGTTATCCCAGTTCCTACCTTCAGGTATGTGGCGATGGCAGGCTTTGGAAACAAACAGAAAGCCCTGATTATAAATACATATTTGTATATAATATGAATCCCTCTGGTTTGAAGGGGGTTGTGTATTCACCTGTCCCCCTGGCTCCCCATAGGGAGTCAGAACCGGAGCTCCACGAGCAGCACTGGTTCTGGATTGGCCTGAATCGGCGGGATCCCACTGGCGACCAGAGCTGGAGGTGGAGTGACGGGCTGGGGGTGAGTCCAGGGAGCATTTGGGTTGTGAGAGGAACAAATCTGGTGCTGGTGGAAATGCCCAACACTGCCCATCTCTCTCAACCCCCCAGTTCTTCTACCACAACTTTGACCGCAGTAACTATGATGACGATGACATCCGGAGCTGCACAGTGCTGGATCTGGCCTCCCTGCAGTGGATGCCAATGCAGTGTGAAGCCCAGCTGGACTGGATCTGCAAACTACCCAAAGGTACTGGCAAAGGGGTCTCCAAACCCATCAGCTGTGACTGACCTGGAGGAGCATGGGCTGTGGGGTGATAGAATCCTTGAGAGGAGGGAGGGTGATTCTAATTCAGAGACTAGGAGAGGTGCTCTCACTTCTGAGGGAGGTTTGTAGGGGCATCCTGCTATTGTAGCCCATGGATGGTCTGCGGAGAAGCATCCCAACCTGCATCTCACTGACAACGTCTCCTTGCCCTTTTTTCAGGTGCTGATGTGAAGGAGCCGGAGATCACGACCCAAGGTGTCTTGGCCACAGCCTTTTGACACAGTCACAGACTATTCTGGGGTGGACGGGACCCACAAGGACCATGCAGTCCAGCTCCTGGTCCGGCATCCCAACAATCCCACCCTATTCTTGAGAGTGTTGTCCAAATGCTCCTTGAGGTCTGGCAGCCTTCGAGCCATAGTTACTGCCCTGGGGAGCCTGTTAAGTGCCTGACCACCCTCTGGGGGAAGAACCTTTTCCTGATATCCAACCTCAACCTCTCCTGACACAACTTCAGGTCATGCATAGACCACCTGATGTCTTCAGTGGGTGTCTGCTGCAGTGTTACTCAGAGGAGGATGGATCCTGGGCAGAGTTGTGTGGGGGGGAGGGGAACCCAGGCATCCTGCTGCAGCTCCACTGCAGGAGAGGGACAAAAACAAAGCAACCCAACAAGCAGGGACCAAGGGTCAGGGTGACCATGGCAGGGGTGTCAGCCTCAGTGTGACACCAGTCCCTGCCTGCAGGCAGCAAAGAGTGGGTGAAGTACCAGGAGGCCGAGTACAAGTTCTTTGAACACCACTCAACATGGCTGCAGGCACAGCGCATCTGCAGCTGGTTCGAGGCCGAGCTGACATCAGTGCACAGTGAGGCCGAGCTGCACTTCCTGGGCCAGAACTTGAAGAAGGTACCAGGGGGACAGGGACTTCCTGGGGCACTAGTGGGCTCTGCTGTCTTGTGGGCTACTCTTCCTTGTCGTCTTTGACCCTTTTCTGGAGGGACAGTATCTGGCGGTGCTGGGCTTTGCTGGGGTCATGATGGACTTGTGTGGTGGCTGGTCCTGATACCTGGGTGGTGGTTTGGGGGTTCAGCAAAGTGATGTATTTGCCTTGCTTTTGTAAGCTGGGGAAGGGTCTCTGATCCCCCATGGCAGCCTCAGTTGCCCCCAAAGACCCCCCAGTCCCTGAAGGGCACTGATATGTCCTCTCTGGGCATGCAGTTCTCCAGGGGCCAGGAGCAGCACTGGTGGATTGGGCTGCACACCTACGAGAGCGACGGGAGGTTCAAGTAAGTCACAGACAGCCACTCTATCCTTGGATATCCCCACACTACAGTCCCCATCACATCCCCACACCACTATGTCCCTGTATGTCCTTACGCTATTGTCCTCACCTCTCAGAGTGCTGACTCGGCATCTGCATCTCAGGGGTCGCATCGCGGGCTGCTGGGCTGGAGGTTCCTCATCAAAGAGGGCGGTGGTGGGACACGCTCCCAGTTAGGGCATTCAAGTGGTCCCATTCACCAAGTCACTGCTCAGCCTCGTGCTCCTCTTGATGCTGTTCCAGGTGGTCTGATGGGTCCCTCCTCAACTTTGTCTATTGGGCACCGGGCAAGCCTCGGGCCATCAGCAAGGACAGGAAATGTGTGTACATGACAGCCAGCCGAGGTGAGGGCAGGGCAGGGCTCTGCATGGCTTTCTGAGGGGCTGGGGCAGCAGTACTGGTGCAGAGGGGCATCATGCCCAGTCTGTCCCTCCCCACAGAGGACTGGGGGGACCAGAAGTGCATGACGGCGCTGCCTTACATTTGCAAGCGAAGCAACGGGACAGCTGTGAAGCCTTCCCTCTCCCCGGTACCTGCTGCCACAAGTGGGGGCTGTCCCCAAGGCTGGGTGCCCTTCCTCAGCAAGGTACCGCTGGAGGGAGCGGGGACAGCAGGATGGGAGAGGGTAGGACAGGATGGGAGAGGGGATGGCAGGATGGAGCGGTGATGGCTACTTTCTGGTCTTCCATCAGCCCTGCAGAGGCACAGAGGGGCTGGCTGTAAAATGGCAGAATGGAGAGGGATGCCTGCACATGTTTTGTGGGAAGTGCTGAGGGATGCATTTACAGGGGTGCTGGGACATGTGTTGTGAGATGGGGAAGGTGAGGTGTATGCACAGGTTTGCCACAAGAGATGTGGGAGGACCGGAGGGGTTGGGGGATGGCAGGCATGAGGGTGTGCAGGGGAGAAGAACCATTGGAGCAGAATGGGGCTGCAGAGGGTTGCTGGGTGGGAAGGGTGCAGAGCTCAGGGCTGGGGGCAGCTGCACCTCCTGGCTCATTCTGTGCCCCTGGCTGTGCAGTGTTTCAGCTTCAATGGCCACAACAAAGGCGAGCTAGTGAAGTGGCCAGAGGCGAAGCAGGTGTGCGAGAGCCAGGGCGCCATCCTAGCCACCATTACCAACCCCCTGGAGCAGGGTAGGTCTCTGCCCCACCACCCCACCAGAGTTCTGCCTGCCAGGAGTGGTCCTCAGCATCTCACCTGTCACTTGCAGCCTTCATCACATCCATGCTGCCCAACATCTCCTTTGACCTCTGGATTGGCCTGCACGATGCCCAGGGGGAGTTCCAGTGGGTGGAGGGGGAGCCGCTGCGGCATGTGAGCTGGGCACCTGGAGAGCCCTCAGGCTGCAGCTCCTCCAGCCCCCGTGATAAGCCGGTGAGGGAGTTTCCCCTTAGCACCCCCATCCCCCAAGAGGGTCTCAGTGCCAGGCCCAGCCTTGGAAAAGGAAGGATTTAGCAGGCTGGGGTGGCACACCAGGGGCAGGGGCTCCAGGGGCAGCGCAGGATGCAGCCCTGCAGGGTGGGGGTTTCTGGCATGGGGATTTTTGTGGTGTAGCACAACAGTGCTAAGGGCAGTGCTGACCTTGTGGCTTGGCTGTGCAGACCAACTGTGTTGTGGTGTGGCATGGCTCACCCCCTCTCTTCACGGGACGCTGGGATGACCGGAGCTGCCTGGAGGAGAAGCATGGCTATGTCTGCCAGCGGAGCATAGGTAGGAGAGGGATGAGGGACAGCCCTAGCTGTCTTGGCTAGAGATCTGCCACTGCCATCCTGGTGCGCGTTGCTGCAGTGGGACTGGGGAGCTTGGAGCAACGGGTTTAGCTTGTGGGAGAGCTGGGTAGACAGACTTAACTTGGGCAGGTTGGTCCTTGGTCCCAACCTTTTGTGGGACAGCCCCAAACCTGTGCACACCAGCCTGGCTCAGTGTGTCCCACAGGGACATGCATCCTGGTGGAGAGCTCCCAGGTGAGGATGGTGCTAGGCTGTCACTGGCTTGTCATCCCTAGGGATGTCCCTCTGCCCTCCCCAGTTGCATCAGGATGTCACCAGGTGCAAGCAGCACAATACTGCCAGGGACAGCCTGGCCTGAGTAGGGATGGACAAGGGGGTGACCCACCTGGGATGCAGGAGTGTCCTCTCTGCCCTCTGACCATGTCTCTTTGCTCCTCCAGACCCGTCCCTGAGCCCTGCGCAGGCACCGTTCCCCCCTTCTCCTACCGGCACCCTCTTTTACCACAACAGCACTTACCGCATCCTGCAGAAACCCCTCAGGTGGCACGAGGCGCTGCTGCTCTGCGAGACCCTCAATGCCACCCTTGCCACCATCCCCAACCCCTACAGCCAGGCCTTCCTCACACAGGCTGTCAGCAGCCTGCGGGCTCCGCTCTGGATTGGGCTGGCCAACAATGAGGTGAGGGAATGGGGCAGGCACCTGGGGCACTGGTCCCCAGAGGGGTCACAGCAGCCCCCCAGGCATCTCCTCCCTGTGGTCTTCCAGGGAGGCCGGAGCTACTCATGGCTGACGGAGGAGAACCTCATCTACACTAACTGGCAGGATGGGGAGCCCCAGCAGATCACTGGCTGCTCCTACATGGACACGGATGGGAGCTGGCGCACAGCTGGCTGTGACACCAAGCTGCAAGGGGGCATCTGCCAGCTCCAAAGAGGTGCTGGCCAGGGCACGTGGGGTAGTCTGAGTGGGGTGTGACCAAGGATTGGAAATGGCATCCCACTAGGGACATTATGGAGCATGTCCTTGTGGGTCTGGGTGTCCCAGTGTGCTGTGAGACCCCTACATCCTGTGCCCCACCACACCTTTAATGTACCATGTGCTCCCCAGGTCACCCCCGCACACACAAGTGGAGCTACAGTGGCAGCTGTCCCAAATCGCTGGAGGACTCGTCCTGGATCCCCTTCCGGGACCACTGCTACACCTTCCACATGGAAATCACCCTTGGGCAGAAGGATGCCATGAGGAGGTGCCAGAAAGGTATGAGGAGGTTGGGGTGGTAAAGGAGGGTGATGCATCCTTGCAAATGGTAGAGAGTGGGATCCTTAGGATGTCTGTGCGTGCAGCAGAGCCCCCTTGTCCCTGTGCCCGTGTCCAGCCTTGGTCAGCCATTGTCTCCTTGCTGTTCTGTTTAGGGTTCCCCAATCACCATATGGTTCACGGGTGGGTCCTCAACTTTGTCCTCTTGGACACTGCTGCTCCCTAACTCAATCCTCTCAGTTCTGGGCTCCTCCATGACAGTCTTCCCTCTGCAGTTGGCAGCACAGTGTTGTCCATTCAGGATGAGATGGAGAATGTCTTTGTGTGGGAGCATCTCCAGGCATACGAGGGCCTTTCCAAGGGGGCCTGGCTGGGAATGACCTTCAACCCCAAAGGTACGAAGGAACGAATGAGGTTTGAGGTACTCCCCCAGACACCTCCATGAATTCCCACCAAGTCTGCAGTGGCACCAGTAAGGAGGGCTCATGCCATAGGGTGACCATATGCACCAGTATCTCAGGCCGTGCTGGACATACTGCGTCTGTCCTCCTCTGGCTTGGTGGGATAGGAAACCCAAAGCCTTCTCCAAGGCACTGGAGCCTGCAGATTCAGGAAGGTGCACTGTAGCCCCTGGTCCTCCCCATCACACCTCCCCACCATAGAATCCCAGAATCCCAGATTGGTTTGGGTTGGAAGAGACCTTAAAACCCATCCAGTCCCACCCCCTGCCATGGGCAGGGCCATCTTCCTCTAGATCAGGTTGCCCAGAGCCCTGTCACACACCTCCTTGTACTTTCTGAACTGGGGCAAAAGTGGAGTGTCCTCTTCAGCCTCCTCAAGCCTAATTTTCCCATTTCCCAGGTGGCACCTTGGTTTGGCATGACAACACTGCTGTGAACTACTCCAACTGGGGCCAGCACGACATGGGGCCCAGCATGCTTAGCCAGAACAGTTGCTACTGGATCCAGAGCAGCAACGGCATGTGGCGTCTAGGCTCCTGCACAAATGTAACCATGGGGGTCATTTGCAAGATCCCCCGAGGTAGGGCCCCCTCTGCTGCCTGAGGCTTCTGGGCTGATGTAGGGTGAGCTGGGGGCCTGGGCAGGGTGCTACATGGCAGAGCTTTCACACTGGCAGCACCAAACACATGTTTTGGGTAATTTCAGTGCAGGGGCTTGTATGGGTTGGTGTTGGGGTCTGCAGGTCCCCACTGGGCTCAGTGATGGGCTGTGCATGTCTCAGTGGCTGGGTCAGCTCCTTGGGGCAGGATGAGGCCGGTGGGACAGTGGTGGAGCAGAGCCAGAGGACCACTGCAGCTGTTTATCACCCACTGCCTGTGTGGTACAGCACTGGGAGCAGTGCAGGGTGTGGGTCCATTGGTGCTGGTGGTGGGAAGATGGGAGGGTGTTGTGGCTATGCACTCACTTGTCTGTGTTGCCATTGCAGTGGAGGAGGGCAGCTTTTCCAGGGCAGGTGAGTGGCACCATGAGCCTGGGCGCAATACTGGGACTGGAAACCAGGACTGGGAGCCAGTGCCACAGCCCAGCTTGTGTAAATAACCAAAAGATTGGGGTTTGCGGGTGGGTAATGCCATTCCCAAGTGACTTTGACCGTGGCTTAGGACTCCTGAGCAGCAGGAGCCTTCCTTCCATGAAGGTGTGTGTCTTCCCAGCCGTCTGCCACACTTTCCTTCCTGTGCCCACACTGCCTGGTCTGTCTGGGGGATGGGCAGCATGTGTGCTGTTAGGATCCCAAAGATCCATCCCAGGCAGCTGCTAAATCTTCATACACATCAGGAAAGACGTAGGGAGTCTGCCCAGCTCCAGGAGGTCTGCCAGGGGCAAGATGTCCCCAAAACAGCAAAGCAGATTTGCAGAGTCACAGAATATGCTGAGCTGGAAGGGACCCACAAGGATCATTGATTCCAATTCTTTAAGTGAATGATCTATATGGGAATCCACAACCTCAGTGTTACTAGTATCGTACTCAGCCAGCTGAGCTAATCTCATTCCAGTCCTGTCCTGCTCTGACTCACCATGGGGGAAACAGCTCTGCAGGGCAGTGGTCAGCCTCAAGACTGCCAGAGCTCAAGAAGTGTTTGGTCAGCACTCTTAGGCACGAGGTGGGATTCTTGGGGTGTCCTGTGCAGGTTCAGGAGTTGGACTTGGTGGCCTTTTTTCGTTCCTTCCAACTCAGGACATTCAATGATTAAATGACCCTGCCCAGAAACATGGGTCTGCCTGGAGCCCCACCAGCCCCAGCCTCTCCTGCAGGCTGAGGAAGGAACAGGAGCCATCTGTCTGCCTCTCAACAGCCTTTCCTCCCTGCAGCTCTGCCGGAGAACACGACAGCCATAGCAGTGGTCGTGCTGTCGACACTGGTGCTGTGCGCCGTGCTGGGGGTCGTCCTCTTCCTGTACAAGCGTCGACAGAGTGCAGAGCGTAGCGCCTTTGAGAGCGCTCGTTACAGTCGCACCACCTCCAACCCCAGTGAATCTGCCGAGAAGAACATCCTGGTGTCGGACATGGAGATGAATGAGCAGCAAGACTAACGGCAGAGGGGATGCTGGGGGTGGGGACCTGGGGAGGGGGGGAGGATGGAGAACATCACACACGCTATCCCCACGGTGCATGGGGTAGGGGTGGCAGTGGGACTGGTGTGGCAGGGCAGGGAGAGGGGCTGGGGTCAGGGTTAAGGTCCAACCAGGTAGGCAAGAGGAGGGAGCCAGGGTCCTTCCTGCCCCGCATGTCACTGCCGTCACCTCTGGGCTTGTCCCCAGCTGCTGGGGTTTTGCCTGCAGCAGCTGTGGAGGCAGTTTCAGGGGTAAAAAGTTTTGAGGGAAGTTGCTCCACAAGTTTGAGAGCTTTCCAGCAGCATGAACAGGCTCCAAGACATCTTTGCCTTGGGAGAATGCAAGCACAGGCATTCAGGCCCTGCAAACAGGCTCTTCCACCCAGGGACTGAACTGGTGTCCGCAAAGACATTCTCCCAGGCAAGAGGTCTCCAAAGCTGATCTACCTCCCCTCTGTGTGCAGCGACAAGGACCCTGCCAGCTCCCAGCCCCGCCACTGTGCCGCACCTTCCCTCTCTTCAGCCTCATCCCCTGCCTCCAGCAGAAAAGGGCAGAGATACTGTTGCAGCAATCCCAGCGTGGATCCCTAGGATCAGCAATGGAATCCCCCCCCTCCTCCCTTGCACATTTCTAGGGCTGTGTCCAGCCCCAGTGAGGCTGTGGCAGCTTCCCTGTTCTGTAAGCCAGAGCTTGAGCCATTTTCTTAGGTGTGTGTGTCCCCCAAATAACTGCACGGGAGAGCACCACAGCAAATTGCTGGCCCAGCACCTCTGGTGGGAGCACCCTCAGAACCACAGGAGGAGTTGGGTGCCTAGGCAGGAGATGCTGCCAGAGATCTGGGGACACCCTCTGTGCCTTGCCAGGCAGGGATGGCATGGGGCTGTGGTCACTTTCCACTGATGGCTTATTGGGCCCAGAAGGCCAAGGATCAATGCTGCAAGGTGGGGAGGATTTGGAAGTTTTGGTGGCTGTTTTGAAGTTGGTGTTTTGTTGGTTTTTTAAGGAAATGGTGGTAGCTTTTGTTGCTATACTGTATTGAGTGCGTGCTGAATATATACATTTTTTCACACAGCTGGCTGGGGTGTGTGTGGTTGCCTGTTTCCCATGCAGGGTGTAGCAGATGAGGAAGTAGAGGAGAAGGGGGAAGGCAGTGTATGACTTATCCCCTGCCTGGCTTTTGAGCTGTGCAGGAAGGAGTGGGGGTTCCCAGGCCTGAGCCATCCTCCATCAGCTGCATGCAGCAACATCCCTGGGATGAAGGATGCCTGGTAACAGTGAGATTGTTAGGTCACCAATGAATGTTTCCTGCTAGGAATGGGATCCAAAGAGCACCTTGGACCTCTGAACTGGGGTGATACAGCCCTGCAAGAGATGTTGCCTTTAGCCCTCTGCCTCTGAGGCTTGAGTTGGGGTTGGTTTTGCTGCAAGAACAGGAACAAGCAAATTTTTGTCTGTTTTTTGACACCTGTGTGGATTTTAAAACCTGTTGATTTCACTTAAGCTGGACATTAAGTGTTTAAGAAACTGTTGGGGGGTGAGGGATCCAGGTACCTCTGGGTTTTTGTTTACTTTTTGGCAACCTACAAAAGCTGCCATGACATTTCAGGGTCAGGAAGAATCTGGAGCACATGGACCTGCCCCAGCTCCATTTCTCTCTCTCTTATTTCCTGAGGTCCTTTCTGGTTTGGAGCAGTTGGTTCTGTCCATGGGCCCATGCCTTCCTGATGTGGAAGCTAGATCCTGAAAAGCCAAGCGTGAATTCCTTCTCATCCCCCTTAGCTGGAATTCCTGCTGCAGAGCTGCTTGGAACAGCATGCTGAGCTGGAAGCTGTGCTGCTGGTGGGGATGGAGGTCTAGGATCTCCTTCTGGATGGGCAGAGGTGTTAGGAAGTCCTAACCAATAAAGATTGAGGTTAAGATTGATGGGCAGGTGTGAGGGAGGAGCAGCGCTGAGGGTGCAACTGGGCAGGGTTGGGCCTCCTTTGAAGTGATGAAACCCTGGGCAGGGCAGGAGCAGGGTAACGCGGGGCATTATGGGTGGGATGGTAAGGAGTAATAGGTGCTGGAGGAAATTCTGTGCCATGGAGAGGCTGGGAAGGAGCTCCCACAGCCATGCAGGAGCTGTTAAACTTGGCTCTCACCCAGCCCAACCTGGAAGACGTTGCTTAAGAGAGTGTTCTTTTTATCTTTTTTCTGGTACGAATTACTTTGTACTTTTTCCTTCTTCTTTGCTGTTGATAAAAGGAATCTGTACAGTCTAGAAGAAATGTTGTCTGAGAAGAGTTTTGTGAACTGTTGGCAGTGATCAGGATTATGGGGAAACGCATATATGGTTACGTGGTATCTCCTGTCACTATTAGATAATGTGAAGAATTGCTTAACAGGACCCTGTCAATTATATATGTGTGTGTGTGTGTGTGTGTGTGTGTGTGTGTGTGTGTGTGTGTGTGTGTATATATGCACCTTTTTTACTTTCTGTGGTTTGTAAGATCCTTTTAGAAGCTTGGAAATAAAATTTCCTTCCCCACTTCTTTTTTTCCTTTTATTTTTTTCCCCTGCCTTTTAATTGGGAAAAGCAAAACTTAGTCTTTCCCTATGTCCTCAACAAGTAATGAATATAAAGCTGAAATGACATGTAGCTGCCTGCAGTCGAGGAGGTTCCAAGGTGCCCAGGTGAGGGGGATGTTGTATTGATTTCTTGTGTTTTTTGGTTGCATGTCCCATGGATAATGGTGTCTCTGCTCCACTGGTTGTTCGGAAGTGTTAGCTGGAGCACTCCCACACACCAGGCTTCCCCTGCTTGCACTGGTCACTCAGTGCTGTTTTCTCACCTCCCTTTTCTTGGGGGCTGCCCCATCCCTTCAGTAGCCTGGGGCTGTCCACACCCACCGCTCCCTTCCCTGGGGTCAGAACCAGCACTGTCTCCGCTCCCTCACTGTGCTGGGGAGAGATGCAATTTCATAATCACTGAATCACATAATCAGAGAATTTTTTTAGTTTGGGAAAGTTCTCTAAGCTCATTGAGTTTGACCATTCCCCCAGCACTGTCAAGCCCACCACTAACCCATGTCACCAGTTGCCTCATCCACACAGCTTTTAAATTTCAGTGAGGTTTCATTTGTGTTTACTGTGGCAATTTGGTTTTGTCTTTGGATGAAGAGCACAGGACAGGCACCTGGAGCAGAAACTCTCAGGATGCTTTGAAGGAAGAAATTATTTTTCTCTTCTTTTGTTTTTCACCCAAGAGATGAGAGGATCTCAGGGGGGCTGCTCCATTTAAGTGCAAACAGCAGCCGAAATAATGCAGAGCAACACTGCACTGCAGCACGGAAAAGGAGACTGGAGTCACCTTCCTTCTGGAGCTTAAACCCTCTCAGAGTGACCTGACCTGAATTCAGGTATGAGTTTTTTCTTCAAAGGAAGCTCAGCAAAGCTTGTACTACTGATGTCAAACAGTGAAGATCAGAATGTGGTTTATTTATTTACATTTTAATCTAAAAGAAATGTGGCCTTTGGGGAAAAGCACAATTTGTAGTAACCAGAGGCCCTTTCTCACAGACATGAAGAATGTCCGCTTTTTATCAACTCTTCTAAACTTGAACTGAGCATGCTCATTTTAAAAGACTCATTAGAAAATTCCATGAGATCTGGTTCAGAATGGGTTCATCTGGACAAGGATACAAAATAGCCTCATTATTTTAATCCCCTTTAATTTTCCTGCTGAATACCAAGGTATCAGACAGAGGGAAGGCAGCACCTCCAAAACAGGCAACTAGGACATTCTGAATTAGTCCCTGGCAGGTGAGCTGCCCGTCAGCCTACGGATCAGGCCTGCATCATGGGCTAATGTGAGGGTGTGGAAGGGGAATACCCCTTTTATTTTCACAAGCAGTTTATAGCACATGTAAGTGCAGCATACCACACCCAGACCCCACGCTGGGCTTCGTCTGATAAGCCTGAGTCAGCTTGGGATGTTAGCACAGCCTGAGCAGATCTAAACTGGGTCAGGTGAACAGTGACCTAAAGTTCCCTGTTCTGAATAAAAACAGGAGAGTAGGGCAGCTTAGTGAGCTCCAGTGTCTACATCACACCTGATGGCAGGTGCACAGAATCCTGCCCTCAGAGGATAAATCCCTCAATTTGATAGGTAAAAGCAGATCTGAGCTGCTTAGGACTTATGAATCATCTGCATTGAATACTTGTAACCAGGAACTGAGATGGCCCCAATATCCACAGTGTGTGGGAAGCACTCTAATATATTTGAGACCTCGACAGCACAGGCAGTGCAGAATCCACCACGCCACACTCAGCTCTACTTAAGGCATGTGGTGGGTTTGTCTACAAGCTGTAGCTAGCAGCGTGTAGAGAGGGTAAGGAGCCTACCTGGCTGAGCTGCTCTTTGCCAATCAGATCCAGCACAGTGGTGCTTGTAAAGGTCACAATTCAGTGTTAAATGTCCAGGAACATGGATGTGCTGAGGGGCTGCAGTACAACAGAGGTCAGGGCTTTACAGAGCCACCAACATGTCTGGGCTGTGACCAGTGCCCACTGCCATTTTGAATCAAATTGCACTTGGCAGCTGTTTTCATTTCACTCTGTGGTAAAAACCACTATTCTGAAAACAACCAGTTTGTGCAAAATGAGTCACCACAAGGCTTTTGTTTCCTCATTCCCAGAAGCCAGGCGTAAGCCTGACTCAGAAGGTATTAATCTGTGTGGGATAAAGGAGGAATCCAATATTCTGTGAATGTAGTGTCTGCTTAGTAAGTAATTTTGTTTAGGAATAATCAAATATGCTGCGTGCTCCTCACTTGGGATGGTTACCAGACAAATTATTGTGTAGAGTTCATGCTTAATTGTTGCCTTTTACTTCTAATTCATGCAGTCAGTACACAGTTTGGAAGACCCAATGTGAACGCCAGTGAGCACAGTCCCACATATGGATCAGGTTTCCAGTGATGAACAATAACCAGTACGGTGTTAACCAGCAGCATTGGGGATATTAAGTCACGTAAAATTTACAAAATTATACCATCTCATCACANTGACACAGAGTAAATAGAATTATAATGTATGAAGCAATATGTTTCAAGTTCATATAATTGAGAAAAATGTGTAAATCAAGCAAGAATTCAGGAAGTTAATGTAGAAATCTGAGCCTTAAAAAGAAGCTTATAAGAATTTATACAGCAAATTTATATACTGGTCAATTCTTTTACTGAGATGCAAATGCTCCGGGCTTCTTATTGTGCAGTGCAGTTAAGTCTTCAGGCTCTTCTTTAGCCTCACTTCCAAACAACAGCTGTACTTTCTAGTTGCTTTCCATGGATTCAACTCTATGTGTCAGCATTCAAGTCAAGATCTGAGCAATTGTTTTCCTTCTGCCTACATTCTCCCTTATAAAACAAAGGAAAATCTCCCCTTTATTGAGGCCACGGTAGTTGTTAGAGAATGTTAAATACAAGAACTTTCCTGGAAGTTCATCCCACTCCAGCTGAGAGAAAGCACTGGTGTGCTCTGGTCCTCTTGGCTGGAAGCTGTGGACAGGATCACATCATTTTATAAGCTCAAACTCTAATCAGAAGAAACCTCAGAAGTAAAGAATGTCAGTGTTAAATGTGACTTCAGATGCACATCAGGGGACCACAGGCATCTCCACAGCTTGTGATTTTAAAGGTTAAAGGAAGTTAGTTAAAGACAACTTACTAGCCAACTGTCTCCAATTAGATGAGGCAGTTTTGGGACATAATCAATAGACATGCCGTTGACTTCACTACTAGTTACCTTGACCTGTGATCTTTGGAATGAATTAGCTGCCAGTGTTTGGACTTTAAAAGATAACAGTAGAAGTTCAAAAAGGACTGTGTGACATAAACACACTTGTTTTGGAGAAGAAAAGTACGAGTATAAAAAACCAGCAAAAAGGGTACTTGATACAAAGGCTTATTGGTGGAATTCCAAGGTCATGAGACTTTTAATTGTTTTTCTCAGAGTTGGGATCTGTAAATGAAGAGTGAAGGGTGGTTTAGAATTCCTTTCTCCATCAACAAGAAGAAAACTAAGTGACATTATCAAGATGAAAAGCCATTGCTTTCTCTTAAGCCTGGAGATAGAGAACAATTACTGAATAATTATTTTGATTGCTAATTATCTCCACAGTTATCTTGCTGTTCTGCTCTCCAAGACACCTGCACAGCTCGTTCTGAAGTTGATTCTGCGGCCTATCTGAGGGTACAACAGCTTCCTCAGCATTCAAAGACTGTTTATCAAAGGCTGTAAATTGATGTAGCCTTTATTTATACAGTTTGATTTAGTGTGAAAAGTATAAGGTGTAAATAAGGTTTTCTCATTACACATAAGAAATGTACACTTCTAAAAACTCCAGTGCCTCAGTATCTTTTTGCTTAAAATGGGAATTTTTTAATCCTCACAGTACTGTTGGTAAGTTTTAATAGGTGGAAAACCTTTTCAAGACACTGGTAGCAAATCATGCAAAACCTGAAGAGTCCTGCTTGCTTAGATTAGCTATTATTTACAACACAGCTGAAAAAACAGTTTTCCTTTTGATGGGCTTGTCAAATCTGTAGCATTGTTAACTCTTCAATATTATATAAGAAGTAAATTTAGTCCATTCAGTAACTACCAGAGGTAGTTTTCTTGGCATAATGGCTAGATGCAGGACAGTGTTAAGAAAAAAAGAGGATGGTCTATTTAGAAGAGACGTGATCATTAATTAATTAAAATTTAATTCAAACTACGATTTTATATTCTAAGGAATATGTCAGCATGGGCAAGTCACCTTTTGTCTCTCTGAGAATGTTTTGCCTCATGCTCTGGTGGAAGGCAATATGCTGGAAGTGGAAAAGACAAGTCCTGATGTAGGAATTCCTCACTGCTGGAGCTAATGGAAGAGAGTCTGTGAAAGTCCCAGCTTGTAATTAGCCAGGCAGTTACAAGATGTCACTGAATCCCCAGCCAACAGACCCAGAAGAGTTCTCCTTTGGCCAAAACCCATGGAAGGGGAAGCACATCCATCAAAGGAACAAGACTCACTTCAGCTATTTCGAGCTTTGCTGAGAGCATTAATTGTGTTACAGACATAGGAGCTGTAGCCTTGCTCCACTGGCTTGCCATTTCCCATTGTTCCCAGTCATTATAAGCCTTTCAAATCCTGTTTATATGTGGTGTTTTTCCTGTAACTGGTATGTTTGAAAGAGTAACGTCACTTTAGCAGCAGCATCACAATCAGCTCCACAGTAAACGGATCTGCAAGATAACAAATACCTGTCAGTCACTGGGAAAATGTCTACTTAAAATATGCATTCTCACTTTTCTCTTCATTACATGGGCAATGGATTGTAACAGGACCTGGAAGGTGAAGGGAAAGTATCTGGTGTTGCAAAAGATGGCAAATTCACACTCTGGAGAACATTATTATGCTACAGTAATAAATTATTTACTGTAAAGAAAGTTTTCTTACCCTTGTATTTGCATTTTATTTCAACCTTTTAAAGAAATACAACCATTTCTATTGGTTGAGAGACAGGAGTCCCTGTTCTGTAACACAATTTAGCAGTGTTACATGGGGAACAGGGAGTTGATCTCTTTTTTAATCAATAATCATTGTTGACAAAATGTAGTGAAATATGAAGTTTACTTTGCCTAAATAGCCATTAAAAAATCCAAATTGGAACAAAGAAAAAAACCTCTTTAATAGAAAATAGATAAAATACCTGTGCAACAGGTAGTTTAACTCCAAGATCAAACTGAAGGTTGTGAATAGGGACTTTGGAGGCAGCAAATTTACAATTACAAGGCAAAGAGCAAACGTAAACGTGCGTGTTACACTCAGACAGGGGAAGTGAGTAATCCCTGACTCACCAGATAATAGCAGTATCAATAAAAAAAAAAAAGTTCAAGCAAGTTTCATAACTACATTAATTTTTTTTACTTCTCATTGATTCCATTAAAACCCCCCTTGTTCACAAAAGATGTTCCAGGATAGGTATTAGTGTGGCTTAGATGTACTGCAGGATTGAAGATGATTTTATTTTACTGGAATAATAGTCACATTCAGGAAAAGCTGTGAGGCAAAACAGAGTTTGAAGAGAGGGAAAGGGTACACAGACTGAAAGAGTTTGTGGAAAAACAAGGACTGCTGAAAATATACTTTTAAAATTGGTAATACCAGCATCTCTTTAAAATTCCTGTCTGGAATGCAAGATTAAAAAAAAATAAATTGTGGATATGTTTTAGCAGGTTTCTAGGAGTCCCAATATTCTTCTGAATTCAGCGGGGATAGGCACCTAAAAATCCAATGGCTTAATGTGATTGTAGGTCTTGAATCCTGAGAGAAGAAACAACCCAGAAAGTTTTCTCAAATGATGGGGCTTCAGCTGGTCTTTGTTCAGACACTGAACCTGGTTTTGGAAACAGCTTGGGCCTCCTCTTTTTGATGCAGCCCTGCTCTTTGACATCACAGCTCTATGAGTAAATGCTCAGTGCTCTAACCCATAGAATCCAAAATAATCTTTGTTATAGATGGGTAGTATGATGATTAGCTCTCACAATTAGAGGATGGATATTGTGTATATGTTAAGAGAAGTTTTATTGATGTATGGTTATGTTATCATGATTTGTTGTTTGGACATCATCTGTTCTCCCCATAGTCCCCTTTTCTCCTCTCTCTATTTTTGCCACTGGACAGCCTGAGTTGTCGAGGACATGTGGAGGGAAGGCCCTTGTGCGAGGCTTCTGTGAATAGGGGAGGTTTCTTTGCGGGGAGGCGTGGCATGACAACACCTGCCCTCCAGTCAAGCTGCATGAAAGAAGCCTCCACCAATGAACAGCAAAGAAGAGTTGACTGACAAACTTAGGGAGGGGGCAGGGCTGATTGATGCAACACCAGGGCTATAAAGGGCAGAGCAGCCAGTCTATGCGTGAGCACATGCCAGTCCATCATGGACTCCCGTGGCACTGCCCTTTTTCCTTATTCAGTCCTTTGTTGTATTTGTTAAGGTTTAATAAACCTTCTAAAATTTAAAAAATTAGTGATCATTGCACACGATCTTGCAAATGAAAGCAGAGCATTTTCTTACTGAAAATGTAAGAAATTAGAGATTTTCTTAGTTTGTAATTGCACCTTAAAAAGTAATCCAGCTCCTTAACCTGGTTTGCATATGTCAATGCCTCACTATTAGCAATGCTCTGGTAAACAGGGTGGGTATCTAGAATTTCCTGATCAGCTCAAAGGACTTTGTTAGAATTAGATGAGAACAAAAGCCTTATTAAAAAAGTCTTCAAGGAGATGCCAGCATTCTTTCTAGATGTTCCAGAAAAAGCTCGTAAGTGGCAATTTCACATCTTATTGAAACAAAAAATCAGGGGATAGCTGGCACATAAAACACGTAACCAGTTCAATTTTGCTGCAACAAACTTTTAAAGAATTAAAGGACTAATGCCCAACAGCCAGAATTTGTATGCTGTGGGGGGTTTCATTTTTCTTGTCATTGTTTTTTGGTTTTGTGGAGAACTTCTAAATTAAATACCTTTACTTCACACTTAATATCATGTAAATTTTCCTAATTTCTGAAACTTGCATTTCCTGAATTTTTTTCCTCCTTCTTTTTGATGTCTAATGTGTTTCATTTATATCTAACATCCCTCCTGACAATTCATGAGATTGTTCATATTTAATGGGAACAATTAAACAAGAATTTTGTAAAAATTTAAGGTCTTTTGCAGTTCTAAGCTCCAAAGCTGACTTTCATTTTCTTCTGCTTTAGGCTGTCTTCAGCACCTGGAGAGAAGCAGCCAAGATTAACAAAGGTTTCCCATTTTAACACTGATTAGACATACAATTTAATATAGCTAGAAAAAACAAAGAGAATGCTCTGTAAGAAAATAAAGTATGGAAGTGCTTAAAAAACAGGACAAGTGTGGAAATACTTAAGATACAGTAAAGCTTTGGATTACATTCAGTATCAAAATGACTTGTAAACAGACATGACTGGTTTGCCATTAAATTTTATCAATCACTTTATATTTACAAGACTTGTTTCATTTAAGCATCTGATACTAAGACAAATGTAAAACTTGTACATGTTTATGATTTTTTTAAAAAAAAAGTTGTTGGCTTTTGGAATTAACTTTATACATGAGGAAAGACTACCAGACTCTGATATTTTTACGGATTTAATAATGATTTAATAATGTGCTAATAGCACTCAAACTGAAGTACAACTGAACTTAAACTAGGAGTAAAGAATAGAACCTGTTCTGAGATTTGTGTGGGAGAGAGTCTGACATCTGCACTTGGTGATTGTCATTTCCAAGTCCACTTTGAACCGAGGCTCAAAGAAGAGAGGTGCATGATCATGACATTTGCTGATACAACCTGTGTGGTCATTTCAGCTCAAGGTCTTTTGCCTCTTCCTCACAGGATGACACCTGGAGCATGAAGAAATCTTTATCCTCCCTTTGGGCTTTAATTGACGGGAGGGGGGGGGACAGGGCTTTTTTCAAAACCCAAAGGTCTCCTATAATTGAAAGCTCCTGGTTTCACTCCCTGTTTGCCATCCAAGCTGTAGAAACACGGACCTTCATGGTTGAAAGGTGAAATGATGCAAAATAGCTCTGCAGCAGAAAAGTACTGATGGTAATTTTTTATTTAAACAGGATCAAACTCTCATTAATTGTTGTCTTGGTTTGGGAAGACAGGTATCTGCCAGGGAAAGCTGGAGTTTCCCTTGGAATGGAAAATGTAAACCACCCACCCTCTACTCACACCCTCCCCACCTTTTCCAATTATAGATTTGCAGTTAGAGGCTTTCAGGCAAAGATCTGGGGATAAGAATAGCAGCTCTTTACTAGTATGTTGTAGTGGTTTGAAAGCAAAATAAGTGAGAGACTCCAAGTCAGAAATACAATTTAATAGGAAGAAAGAAAAAAAAAGGTAAAATAAAATTAATGCAATAATACAAAAGACCACTGACAGAGTCAGAATACAACCTGAGCACGGTGATGGAAGCAGTCCAGACGAGGTGGTCTTCCTGAAGCAGTGATTCCACAGAAAGGTCTGGTAGCTTTTGTCCTCTGGGAATCCAGTGGGTAAGGGTTGCTTGTACTGTTCCAAATGGCAGATTATATCCAGGTGGGAATGTTTGGCTCCTCCCCCTGGGCGGAGCATCTCACAATGGGATGAGGAGTCATGGGGGGGAGGGGGGTCCTTGATGGCCCATTAGAGAGAGATCACTCACAGAGGCAGTTATCCATGAGTCATACAGCAAGGCATCTGATGGGCCATTAACAGAAGATAGCCCAGAGGGAGGGGGCCTGGGAAGAACACTGCCCCACCTGGTTTCAACAGTTCATGAAGATGGTGATAGAATAAACACTTTGTGCACATCCTACACTACAACCCAGGACATATGTATAGCAAAACAAACAAAAACAAAACCAACAACTACAGTGTCAGTTTGTTCCTTTAGGTCTTCCAAGGCTCTGGCTAGCTCCAGGAGCAAACCGGCAGGCGTGGGGAACAGTGGGCACTACCAGTGCTGACACTGAACCTTTGGGGCATTCACCCCAAGCCAGAGAAGGAGACACTGACAAGGACCTGAGCAAAGGAGGCGAGGGAGGCTCTTTCTATGAGGTTCCAGCAGGTTTATTGCCAAAGGGAAGTCAGGGAGAGAAGAGCAACAGGTGCCGCTGTGCAGCAGCTTTTAAACAAGGGGTGGCACAATGGGTGGAACACAACAGCAACCAATGGGATCCTTGTGGGTGGGGAATACAAGGGAAGGTACAGAAATTCGTAACCAATGGGGTATACAAAGGGGAGGCTACAGAACTGAAGTGCCAATCAGACACCAAGGAACAGAGAACATTCTGTACGAAAGAGTATGGGCAAACTTTGACTGATAGATGAGGGGTTGGCAAGTGTAGGGATTGACAAGGAAGGGTCTGGAAAAAAGGGTTGAGTTAACTTAATGGGCAGGAGGGATGGCGGTGTTATAAAAGTCGTGACACAGATCTCTTAATCAAAATCTAAGCTTTATTATTCTGCAGATTAGATAGATTATAGAGATCTCGAATATAAAGTAATAAAAGAAAATAAAAATAAAAAAGTAAAATAACGCAATTTGGCCGAATCGAAATGAAACCGACAAGGGTTCCTGCCACAGCAGAGTACAAGTCCGATCGTGACTGGGAGGCAGATATCAGACCAGCCCGCGCTGAGTCCGCGATCATCTGCTCTCCGACATGCTGTTCCCGGGGTCCCGTTTTTATACAGTTTATTTCTCCCCGGGCCAGGCTTTTCCCTGGAAATGGCTTTCCCATTCAATTTCTGATGTTCCTGCCGAATCTGAATGGACTTTCGAGGATTAGCTCAACCCGCTTTCAGTTGCAGAGAAGGTCTCCGTCCCCAGACGCCCCGATGTGAATTTTGGGGTCCCTCCTTGAATGGGAGCAGTTTCGGTTGTCTGGGCTGGGGATGGACCTGTCTCCTCTGGAGGCTGTGGTGTATACTTGGCTGCTGAAAGCCGTGGGGGTTGAGCCGGCATGTCCTTTTCACTTGCTGATGTTGTCCCACATTCCTCGTCGATCGCCTCCTGCCTCTCTTCCGTGGTTTCTGGTAGCTTTAGGAGTTTAATTCCTCACCCCCCCAAATCAATATG